>CAIGQZ010001345.1:22075374-22089442 GCA_903798205.1 Danio tinwini | reverse complement strand
GAGTGATCGGCGTGACCCACGGCGCCTGCCTTGCGAGTTGTGGTGCATTTATACTTTTGCGTGCTGTTCGTGTTGCTCTGCAGTAACACTTCCGAAACACTAGCTGGCAGTAGATTATACTATGTTTCTCTGTGTCGAGTTTCTTCGCTGGTGTTTTTTTTTCTGAACACTACCTTAATGTACAAGTAGCTAAAACTTGCTCATTCAGAGCCAGGAACTGGCGAATGAGCAACAACTTTAATCGTAATCATTTCCATCTGGAGCTCCTTCACGGCACTTGACGCGTGTAAACACTCGCTCTAACAGCTTCACACGATTCTCAGCCCCGCCCACACTAGCCAGTGCTACCAATCACAGAGCTTGCACTACGCGTTGTTGTGCTGGAGCATACGCATGCGCTTGACGCAGAAGTATAAATCAGCCTTTAAAAACACATAATCAGAGAAAAGACCACTTTAATAATGAATTAAGGGGAAGGTATTTGAATATAATATTACAACAATAATACTAAAATGATGTGCACTAATATACTTATTGATAATAAACACTGCAATACTCAATAAAAAATGACAATTGGCAATTTAGATTTCATGGTGACTTTACTTGTACGTAAATGATAAACCAAGGCATCACAGGAGGTATTTAGCTCCGGAGCCGATGGTGAGGGTTTTTTCCCTCCCTGTGCCTGGCTAAAACCACAATCTATTCTTCCTCCAAAGCTGTGACGGATTTGGGATGGTACAGCGGTTTGGGTTCATTTCCTGTCTACACTCTGGATATTTCCACTCCTTGGTTCTAAGCTCATGGCGCTCTACTATAAAAGCTCCTTTAACTTTCCACATTAGCCTTCCTGCTGTCGATCAGTGCAAAGACGGATTGACACATCCGACTGTATGCTCTCAAACACCCCAGAAATGCAGAGGCGCCGTACAGCGGAAGCCACAAGTGTGGGGCGTATGGATTCAGATCAAACGCCTAGTGGAAGAGAGCTCTGGAAACTTCTATGAGAGGTATCAAGATCCCTTAAAGAGCAAATATAAACTTTTCCATTCTTAAAGAAGCAGATGAAAACAAGAAGGAAAAGCGGAGAAAGAAACTTTCACCTAACTAGGTTAATTGTAAGGAAACCCAACCAATATTTTTTGATTCCACAAAAGAAAAGAACATGTTTCTTAGTACGAGGAGCACTTTTCTACTATTAATAACCTTTTGAAAAGGTCCCTGTTCTTAATGAAGACTCTTAATAAAACAACAAATGTCATAGAGAACTTTAATTTTACAAATTTGGTAGAGCACAGCATTACAATTAACACATTTAAAACACAAGAGGACTTCTTTGAAACTGAACTTCTTTCAAACTGAAGCAGTTTGATATTTAAATTAATATGACAGAATTTCCATAATTTTCATTGTTTTACAATTTTAAATGTTTTAAATATATATATATATATATATATATATATATATATATAGTTTATTCATTTATTCATCATAAAAGACTAATAAATATTTAATAAATTAGTTTATACTGTACATAAGCACACATGAGGTTTATGTATATATGAATATTTATCAATAAACAATATATAGGTTATATAAATGTAAAGTAACGTGTGTAATTATATAGCACATTTATTGTGTATGGCCATACACCCAAAGCGCTTCACAATCATGAGGGTGGTCTCTCCACACCACCACCAGTGTGCAGCATCCACTTGGATGATGCGACGGCAGCCACAGCTCACCACACACCAGCTATTGGTGGAGTGGAGAGACAGTGATAGAGCCAATTCAGTGGATGAGGATGATTGGGGGGCCAGTAAGGGCAGATTGAGGGAATTTATAGGTTAGGTTACACCTCTTCTCTTTATGAGATCTGCCATGGGATTTTTTATGACCACAGAGAGTCAGGACCACGGTTTAACGTCACATCCAAAAGACAGCACTCACTGATAGTATAGCGTCCCCTTCACCTTACTGGGGCATTAGGACTCACACAGACCACAGGTTGAGCGCCCACTGCTGGCCTCACTAACATGATTGCTATAAAGACTGCTATACACTCTTTAAAGTCCCGTGAAATGAAATGTGAAATCTCAACCGAAACACGAAAAGAGCATGGGACATAGTGTAGCTCCTCCCCAATTAAAAAAAACTGCCAATAGCATATTGTTTTATCACAGCTCTGCCAGTGATAGTAGTTCAGCTCAAGTGCATTAAGTGAGAAGCAAATTAGAAGCTTTTTGAAGGGGGCGGGGCATGTCAGATATTAGAGAGCATTTTAATGGTTGGGATGAGAAACTGTGTGTTGATGTGAATGAATCCGTTGATCCATTTAGACGGAAGTCACAAACTACAAGCTTTAAAGTATCTTCTAAACATGAATTTTGTCACTGTTTTGGAGCACACTAGCTTATAGATATCTTAAGAACGAACAATACTAATAATAACACAGGGATTTTTATTAAACTAAGGATTTTTTCTACTGGCCCGATCTGGCCAGTGGTTCAGATTTTTACTTGCCCTGCCAAAATTTTCACTGGCCCCACCAAAAAAAAAAAAGAAGTTAATAGCTATTTCTTAGCCACATACAGCATTTTAAATAATGTGTCAAAAGCCAAACATAATTGTAATACCTACCCTTTTTATTCAGCATAACTTTTTTTTTAATACAGTATTAATATAATAACTGACAATTTAAAAAAATGCAATTGTGATGTAACTTAATTTCATAGTGTATGTATATATATATGTGTGTGTGTGTGTGTGTGTGTGTGTATATACTCTTCTACTTTCATGTTTTTTTAAGGAAAATTATTCAGTTCATCAAGGCGATATTTATTAAATGTAATTTTTTTTTTAATTGTTAAATATTTATAAAAAAAAAAAAATAACTGCTTTCTTACTGTATGTAGTTTCAAAAAAATTATTACTCCAGTTGTTATTGCTTTTATTACTATTACCATTAATAATAATAATAATAATAATAATAATAATAACAACAATAATAATAATTAATATTAGAGTCATTTCTGAAGGAACATGTGACTCTGAAGACTGGAGTCCTGAAGCTATATATCTATTGAATTAATCAATCTATTAAAGAAATGTTGGCTAGATTTCTGCATTATAGGCTTAAATTATAGAGAGAAATAACAGATGAACCAAGACTGCATTAGATCATGAAGCAGATCAATGTTGATCTTTCTTTCGAGCTGAAATTAACTAAACAACAGGCCTAATACAACATATTAAAAGATTAAAATATGGAAAATAATCAGCTGATAACTTCGGTCAATGTTCATAACGGATAAACATCACTCTGTAATATTGCAGCATGCTTTCACTTTCGCATTAGACATGAAACGCACATTTACCGGTAGGAATGACATCTCGCCCTGCTCATCATTCTCTCTTCATATAGCTGTATATATGCCGATTACACAATCATAATATACTGTGATATAGCCTGGGTCATTAGTTCGTTGGATTGTTTTGTTTTCTCACTACAATCGATCCGCTCAATCGAGCAGAGACCACCTCATTCAGGCGATCTTGGACCGATTACCGCAAATTTGGTGTGGATCCGAGCGCTGGATCACATTTGCCAAACAAACCATGCTAACCGGGGAAAGGAAACAGATTCCGAAACAAACATCTATCTGTGAAAGCATCCTAAGATTGTATTTGCACGCAATTGTAGGGACCTTTAAAGTAAAGTAATTATAGACTATCTTGTGTAATTTTGTAATATATAAAGAAAATAATCTCAATAAAAAAAATAACCATAAATCTAATGTTTTTTATTTATTTATTTTGTATATACACACATAAATTAGTCATTATTTTTTAAACTCACTTTTAAAGCATTAAGGTCACAGGTTCGATTCCCAGACAAATCACTAAACTGAATGCACTGTAAAAGCACTAAATTCACAAAAACGCCACATATTTCCCAGGCACCCCACCGTTTAAATATGCAAAATATAAACCAGAAATCACAAACCACATCGGGCCATAAAAAAGAGGAGATCTGCTTGTAGTTTGCATATTTTCTGTGGAAAAATAATTGTCATATCCTGCATAAAACATAAGCATATGTGTCCGAGGGATGTTTACAGCAAAGCTCGTTGGACAAAACTGGCTGTCTATTTATTATGCATGGGAGACATTACAATAAGACAGAAAGCAGTGTGCTGTGTAACCTTGAACCAAATCTGTGTGGAATATATTGAAGAAAGATGTTGGGAGACGACGAGAGGTATTGTGTGGAGAGTCTGCGGCTGGTAAAGCTCCAGGCGCTGTGCGGGTCAAATGGTCATGAGGAGGGTCACAACTGAGTGCTGACGGTTCAAAGGCCAGATGCCATTAACACACACATATATACCACCAGTCAAGCGTTTGGGATGAGCAATATGTTTTTAAAAGAAGTCAATTCTGCTCACTAGGGCCATGTCCACTTCAATACGTTTTGTTTAAAAAAAAAAGGTTTTGGCCCTCTGTCCATACTAAGATGGCGTTTTTAGGAAATAAAATCGTATCTTTGTGAAAATGCTGTACGAAGAGGATAAACACTGTTTTCGTGTTGCAGTGTTGACTGTGAAAATGGAGGTTCTTGAAAATGATGATGCATTTTAGTAATGTGACCAATTCAGCTAACATGGTGGATGACATTGTAAAGCAGATGTTTTTGATGCTGTCTGTTTCAAAGAACAAGGAATGTTGCAAGCTATTGTTCAACTAGGAGCTATTATTCAGTGGCAGAATTATTCATTTGCGACATTCTGCCGCAACCTATCAAAGAGATGGAAAGTAAATAAACGGCAGACCGATATGATGCAGGTTAAAGCATCTTACATCTGTGTGCATGTGCAGTACATGAACGAAAGAGCTTTCAGTCGTTTTAGTGTGGATAACCATTTTGTCAAAAGAATTGAAAATGGTAGTGTGGTGTGGGCATGGAAAACCCCATTTTCAAATTTATCTGGATTAGTTGACATAGCCTAGGGGTGTCAAAAGTATCGACTTCATTACCAATTGATACTGAAATATAAAAAATAGGCCATTTTTTCCTTGCTATCATTTGTGCACTGTTGAGCGCTCTTAAAACACAGTCGACTGGTTATTGTAGGGCTGACCGATATTGCAAAAAAGAGTATTACGATATCATGTTTCATATCATTTGATATCAATAATTATTGAATATTTTTTAACAATCTATTTAGGAATATTACGATTTTTTTATTAACCACCTAATTTTTATTTACCAACATTACTAAGGCAAATAGTTTTAATAGTCAAAAACAAAAATATTTAAACATCATTATTATAAATACATATTCTATATAAATATTTAATCATCTCTTTATAATAAAATAAAGATTAGTGTTAAAGAGACTCTTAAACTTGATAAATAAAATGTTACAAATGTGTAAAGTTTAAATACTGAACAATCAAAGCTTTTAAGGTAGATCAACATCTGTAAGGTGTTAATAATAATGATACAGCAAACCTCAAACTCTGTCAACAAAACAAATTATGATAATAAAACCTGAGCTTTCAAGTAAAGGAACCAACCATCATTATTCAAATGCATACTGAAACATTACAAATTGTGAATGACTAAATTACCCCCTATGCTAAAAACTCTTTCAGATGGGGAGCTAGTGGCTGGGATGCACAAGAAAAGAAACCAAAAAGCAACTCTGGTGACATCCTTACATGCTATTTTATTTATAATCTCCTTATGCGCTCACGGCATTTAGAAAAGATAATGTTTTTTAACTAGGCTAGAAAATGCACTCGCGTCACGTGTGCGCAGCTTGCACACCATGTGCGCGTCGTGCAAGTCGCACGCCTCCATTAGAAATGACAAACTTACACCCTAACCTTATTTGCATGCCTTCCAAGGCGTGCGCTCAGCAGCCACATTTTAATAAAACTATAGCCTTCATACTGAAACTTCATACCAAACTTTTTTTATCATTACTGACAATGGTGTTTCGTCAATAAATATCGATACCGATTTTATCGCTCAGCCCTAGGCTATTGTATTCACATGCTCAACAGATATGTCTGTGATTGGCTCTGAAAGCCATCACTTCCCCAAGCATGAACACAAGACACACAAACACGAGTGTTTGAAAGCCGAGTCTATTAGCTGATCCGTCAGCAGATTTCTCATATATCTGCAATCCAGGTTTAATGGAAATACGTGCCTTAGCCTACATTTTTGCAAAACGTAAAATATGTTTACACATTTGTACACGTCCATGAGAAGATTTTTGGGCTTGTCGTACAGATCACCTTGCGAATGACTGACCTAAAATAAAATTTCAAAAGCAAATGTAAGAGAAAACTGCATTGCAGCCACATAGTTTTAATCATGATTTTACATTGGTTTAATCTGTTTTATTAAACTGTGCTTCACTAGACTCGAACCTGAATGCTTTGCATAACAAGTGCAACACTGTGCAAAGTGAGCTACAGAGTAAACTGACCATGCCGGAAAAGTTGTCCCTGTGGAGAAAAATTGATGAAGCAAACATATTGACACTTTTAAGTTGCTTTGTAGTATTTTTTGGGTGTTTTGCAAAGAAATTAATATTTTTTTGTTGATAATTTTAGATATTAATCATTTATTCATTGATAACATGTACCTTTAAATAGCATATAATTCAACATAATTCACGTTAATTCAATAGTGTGGAAAGGAACAGAAGTTGTTGGCATTCATTTCACCTAGAAAATGTAGTCAAATGTATGTCAAAATACTTCACAAAAGTGTAGGCTGAAGCACGTGTTTACAATGAGCCTGTGTTATATATCTGCTCATAAACAGATATAGTAAAGTTGATGGAATTTCTTTGATATTACTATTAAAAGGTTATTTTTATTGAATGTCAGGGAATTTTTTTTTGTCCAAGTCATGAAATATCAGGAAATTCTTTTGTCATTTCAATTTTTTGTTTTCATTAATCCAAATGTAATTTTCATTCATTCATTCAGCTTTATCCCTTTATAATGCCCCAGCAAAATGACCCGCCAACTTATCCAGCACATGTTTTATGCAGCGGATGCCCTTTCAGCTGCAACCCATCACTGAAAAACACCCATACACTCTCATTCACACACATACACTACGGAAAATTTAGCTTACTCAATTCACCTATAGCGCATGTCTTTGGACTGTGGGGAAAATCGGAGCACCCGGAGGAAACCCACGCCAACACGGGAAGAACATGCAAACTCCACAAAGAAATGCCAACTGACCCAGCCGAGGCTCAAACCAACAACCTTTTTGATGTGAGGCAACAGTACTACCCACTGCGCCACCAAGCCACCCAAATGTATTTTTTTCTACACCATATATTTTTTATATATTGCGCTGTTTGATGCCTAATGTTATGGTGACCCTCCACAGCCACACAAATAGTAAGTACATTTTTTGGGGAATTGTTCAATGCTGTTCTCATAGTGGCTATTAAAGTCATGCAAAATTAAATTCAATTTAAAAACTATTATTAATATACAAGGGCAACAGCGGGCTGATTTTCGGTTCAGTAGATATCATGAAAAAATGAAAGTCAGGAATAAGACATGGAATTTGATCTTTGGTCTAAAGTGGGAACCCTGGATATGGCACCATTCAAAAGTACCACTTAAAATGTACAAAAGTCTTTGCTTTCATTTAACAAGAACATATTAAACTGTTCAAGAGTAAAGGTAAGGGCGTTTATAATGTTTACAAAAAGGATCATTTCAAATATGTGAAAAATTCACATGTTTTCAAAATCATTTTTCACAGAACTATTAAGAAAATATCATTAATAAAATTAATATCATTAATATAAAACAAAGTACCAATAATAAGTGATTATAATAGAACAGCAGATCATTATATTATAATGATTTCTCAAGGATCATGTGATATTGAAGACTGATATTGATCATGCTGATCAATTCATTTTGAAACTACAATCAATAAGAAAATAGTTGTTATTTCATTCATTCATTTTCCTTTGGCTTAGTCCTTTTATTAATCAGTGGTCACCACAGCAGAATGAACCGCCAACTTGTCCAGCATATGTTTTACGCAGCGGATGCCCTTCCAGCTACAATCCGGTTCTGGGAAACACAGATACACTCTTGCATTCACACTCATACACTAAGTCCAATGTAGCTTATTCAATTCACCTATAGCACATTTTGACTGTGAGGGACACCAGAGCGAACCAGTGACCATCTTGCTGTGAGGCGACAGTGCTAACCATAGGGCCACCATGACGTCTAAATAGTTGTTTAAATTTGTAATATTATTTTACAATTTTACAATCTTTAATTTTACAATATCTTCAAATGAATGTATCCTTGGAGAGCAGACCAGCCTTCTTTTAAAAACATTTTATAATCTTGTACTGATGATAAACTTTTGACTGGTTGTGTACAAACTTTTTAATCATTTAGTTGATTTATGTGTCTTATTGTTGTTTTTTCCAGTGCCACAAGACGGGTCGGTGGTTACAGTGCTGTCAAGCAGCATTAATAAACAATAGTAAAATATAGCCCCACCAAATTGGACCTCTGCGAAATTAAACAAAGCGTATCGTTGTCATCAAGCAGTCATTTCCCAGAAAGCCCTTCATAAACCTTTTTATTGTGGGAGATAAAACTGACACGTTTGAATTCCTCTGCCTTCTGACAGGGCAAATGGTAGCCCAGCATTAAGAGTGATAGATGATCCAGTGCTTCAGAGTCACATTTCCCATCAATTAAAAGCAGTCTGACACTGAGCCCTTTCCTGGCACCCGACAAACATTCTTCACACCCAATCACTGCACAACACTGACAATGCCATAATATCTATCACAGCATTGCCCCTCCAGTCATAATTTAAAGGAGAGTCTGTTGTGCTGCCACAGATCCAGCTGTATGGCTCAAGTGCCCATTTATTCATAATAAACCATAATCGCCTGATTCAACCTCATATTACACTGGATATCGTTTAACAATAGCAATAATAACACTTTAAATGGATACTACTTCTAAAGTCAATTGACCAATACTGTAAGTGAAAATAAATACTGTAAGTGGATTATTTGTTTTATTAGAAAGAATTTAAATATAATGTTCATAAATCTATTTCTTTTAATAAGTATTTACCTTTAGCTTATTAAAAATTTGTAAAATGTATTATATATGTATATAAAAAATTAAGGTTTTAATTATTATTAATTATATACATATAATTGAATGTATTGTGATTTAAATATTCTTAAACGTGTTAAAAAATTTATAAATTAGCAAATGAACTTAACTCATGTTAAAACTTAAAATATTTGTATTATTACAAAGTAATATTGTATAATATTTAAAAATTTATTATATTATAAAAATATGTACTTAACACAGAGAAAAATATTTTTTTGTCTTCAGTAATATTGCTAACTATTTTAGTAGAGATCATTCATTTATTCATTTTCCTTCGGCTTAGTCCTTTTATTAATCATGGTTGCCACAGCAGAATGAACTGCCAACTAATCCAGCATATGTTTTACACAGCGGATGCCCTTCCAGCTGCAACTCTGACTGGGAAACATTCATACACACTCATTCACACACATACACTACAGCCAATTGAGTTTATTTAATTCACCTGTATCGCATGTCTTTGGATAGTGGGGGAAACCGGAGCACCCGGAGGAAACCCACGCCAACATGGGGAGAACATGCAAAACTCCACACAGAAATGCCAACTGACACAGCCAGGACTCGAACCAGTGACCTTCTTGCTGTGAGGCGACAGTGCTAACCACTGAGCCACCATGTCGCCCCAGTAGAGCTTATATAAGCATTTATGTGGTAATTAATAAGTAACCTATTGACTAATAGAATTATATTAATAATTAGTTAACAATTAATAGTTAATTATTTAAAATATTAATGATCAAAATGTTTATTAACAAACATATATATACACCTGTAATGTTGTAATTAACACAAATTTAAAATTAAATATAATTTTGTAAAACCTTTTTTCAATTATTGTGCTTTATTTATATAAATATTACTATTTGGGTTGGGCGATGTCGACCAATTTGGCATCTTACGATGTTTAATGTAAAACATCACGATGGACGATGGCATCGTAGGCAGCTGTGAGTTAATTACTTATGAATAATTAATTAATTTATAATGGATTAATTATTTGTAGCTTACCGTTTCAACTACCTGACCCGCATGGTCTTTGTTTTTACCAATAACCAAATCATAAATAAATAAAAGATAAGGTACACACAAATTACCACCTGTCAATCACTTTTTCTGTGGAACTCTGGCATGAATAGGCAGAGTGATCTGTGTCAGTATAATGGCGTCGACAGGTTGGTAAAAAAGTTGCACAACCAACAGGAACCAACCAACAGTAAGGTTTTTGCTAAAATTACTAAGTAAAAGCGTGAAAGATTGAAGCACTGTACTGATGATGTGACACGTTACCTGATAGATTCAAAAGACAGAAGAGTCGTTAGATAGAGACAAGATTATTTAAATATCATGCTTAACGACTAAAGTGAGACGCGATCCAGCAGTACATCCTTGATAACCTGTCTGAATGCACTGCTCTCTGGGGCTTTGTGCTCAAAGTACCCGCTGACTGCCTGGTGCTCAGACGTGCACATATGCTGCAGTGCTTGCCTCTGTGTGTTTGTGTGTGTGTGGTCACGTGATGTGCATTTTCAGTAGCATAGTGTGGAGAGAGATTTTTTCAGAAATGCTAGATGAAACGCCAGTGTGGACGTGGATCGTTTTCGTTCTAAAATGCCATTTTAAAAATAAGACACATTAGTGTAAACGTGGCCTAATTGTGTAATTTTTGCAAGCGGATTGCTGCTGCGAAGGGGGCGGTGCGGAGGGCTGTGATGCCGGCTCAGCATTGTGATGTCTGTCGGCCATCGACCCAACCCTATTTACTATTATATATTATAAACTATATTATGCAACATAGTTATTACAGTATTATAATTAAATATTTAAATTAAAATAGGTATACACCTTTTAAAAAGCTTTAAATAATTAATATTAATTATATCAGCTAATTATTTTAACAATTAAATTATTTAAAGACTTTATATGTCTTTTTTGTATAACATTTTTTTTTTTAAAAAAGCCTTTAAATAATTCAAAGTCGCACTTCTTTTTTGTGGGTGGGTGAGAGAGGGAATGAATCTAAATTCCCATTTTTGAAACAAACAAATAAATAAATACATACATACATAAATAAATAAATAACCAAACTTCAGAGCTTCAGACGAGGTTATACAGAAGACAGAAAGACAGAGCACGCAGTGGAAAGAGTGAGCGATAAATGCAGCGGACGAAAGACAGTTCTGACAGTTCTGTTCTGCAGTGTGATGTGGACAAGGTGAGTCCAGGCACACAGCAAGAACGGATAAACAACTGAAAAAAAAAGAAAGCCATTTATATACCCATAAAATGCCTGAAGACTAAAAAAAGCCAACATGACCAGCGAGCTTATTTACGCTCCCTGTATTTCTCTGTGGGAAACGAGGTTAAATAATTGGTTAAGGATCAGAGCATTAACATGATTGTTGCTAGATTGTAGTCGTGGTTTATTACGTAGCGCAATCAGACAAGAAATCAGATTTATAAAAACAAATGACATGACCGCCGAGCTCAACTAGCCATTTCAGATGAACACAGTTTATTTAATCAGGGCAATAGAAGGTAATAGATGGCGCTCATTACAGTAGCACTGGCACGGGGAAGCATTCGCGCTCGTGAGTATAAACACACACACTAACATAGACACATTAATAAAACAGGCCTGACTCTCACACACACACACACACACACACACACACACACACACACACACACACACACACACAGGAACTTTTATAAGCAGATGTCGGACACTCTCTCCCTTTCACACACATATAAAATCTTATATACACACAAAGTCAAAGGGATACATCCCTGCACACCTGCAAAAATATACAAGGGAAACAGTGATCTGATGGTTTCCTTCATAATTACAGAGTACAGAACAAAGTCCCCAACCTTCCCGGATCCCCCATAAACCACCTGTTCAGCCCCTCCTCGATATTTATATTCCGTTGCCCCCAAAAACATTCCTAAGAGAGTCAGGGATAAACTGCTGGATTTATGATTTTATAGAAAGGGAGGCAGATGAGCTAAAAAAGACTGAGATCTGTACAGACAGAGAGGTAAGGTGGTTTAAATGAAGGTCTTTATAACAACATCTCAAATATTCATTGAGAAACATGTACTGTCTGGGTAACAGCTCAAACTTACTCATCATCCTGCACAAACAAAAGCATACTATCAAAAAAAAATTCTGCCATGAACCTATGAACTATAAAATATCCAACCAGCAATAGAACCAACCATTAACCATATATATCAAGTATGAAGAGTTTCAATGCAAAAACCTCTAAGTGCCAGCTGTAATTTTCTTCTAATATTACTATTTTCCTTTGTCTTGATTCAGTAATTTCACTTTTATGGCAAAGAATAAATTATTTTTATCACTTTCAACATGATAATAACTGAACATAAACATAAAAGGCTGAGAAAAATGCTCATTGTAGAAAAAAATTCCAGATGGCACTTAGAGGTTTTTGTATCTGAACTCTTTATATACATAGTTCAATAATAATAATAATTATAATAATTATAATAATAATAATAATAATAATAATAATAAATAATAAATAAATAAATATAAAAGTATATAAAAGTACTAAAAACAATTCATTATATTTTACTGAATTCATGAACTACACACACACACACACACACACACATACAGTTGAAGTCAGAATTATTAGGCCCCCTTTGATTTTTTTTTAACTTTTTTTAATATTTCCAAAATGATGTTTAACAGAGCAAGGAAATTTTCACAGTATGTCTGCTAATATTTTTTCTTTCTGAAAAAGTATTTTTTGTTTTATATTGGCTAGAATAAAAGTAGTTATTAATCTTTTAAGAACCATTTTAAGGTCAAAATTATTAGCCCCTTTAAGCAATTTGTTTTGTGATTGTCTACAGAACAAATCATCATTATACAATAACTTGCCTAATTACACTAACCTGCCTAGTTAACCTAATTAACCTAGTTTAAGCCTTTAAATGTCACTTTAAGCTGTATAGTGTAAGTGTATTTAAAAATATCTAGTCAAATATTATTTATTGTCATCATGGCAAAGATAAAGTAGATTAGTTATTAGAAATGAGTTATTAAAACTTTTATGTTTAGAAATGTGTTGAAAAGATCTTCGCTCCAATAAAACAGAAATTCAGGAAAAAAAAAATAAACAGGGGGGCTAATAATTCTGATATATATATTTTTTTATTTTTTTATTTATTTCAATAATAATAATAATAAAAAATATTTTTAAAAATTATATAAAACTACTAAAAACAATTAATTGTATTTTACTGAATTATTATATATATATTTATTTATTTATTATTGCCCATTATTAGAAAAATCTAACATTAAAATATTTTTTTTACTTTGCGATATAAATTCGATTTGATCAGATTACCTAATATCTCTATTTGAAAATATTTTTTATTGTTAGATTAACTGTTATTGTTAGATTTATTGTTAGATTAACTGTGATGATTCTGCAGTGGAAGTGCAAATCCATAAAATCTAATAAACAATCAATAAATACAATAAATACAATTAAGAAAAAGATATAATTGAAATAAAGTGTTTAATTATTTTCAGAGTCTAACATTATTCAACTAGAGTAATTGAATGATAAAAATAATTCAATAAAATTAATCGTTGTTAAAGTCATAAATGGTACAATATATTATGCCTGAAAACTTTTAAATTAATTACACAATCACAGGCTTAAAAAAAACACATTGCGATATGGATGCTGAAACTATATATTGTATATATATTATATATATTGTGTATAGATAGATAGATAGATAGATAGATAGATAGATAGATAGATAGATAGATAGATAGATAGATAGATAGATAGATAGATAGATAGATAGATAG
>CAIGQZ010001345.1:22015659-22054499 GCA_903798205.1 Danio tinwini | reverse complement strand
TAATTCTCTGGAACATAATTAAAATGAAACTGTAAGCACTTCTCTCTTTGTGTCGTGTCTTTTAGAAGCACATACAGGAATGTGCGTAACCTAAAGCGTTTGTGATCTCACTAACCTGGATGTATTTTTTTTGCAGTCCCCAAACTTCTTTCACTGTAGGCTTTGCTAGGCTAACTCTGTAAAAGCCAATATCTCCCTTTGCATTGAACTTTGAGTGTATTATATTTAGAGATGTTGTTTATGTTCATACAGCTACATTACACAGCAACTAATGTTTAAAATATGATATTGTAGTGGACCACCCCTTTAAGGGATAAAAGCTAGTTTAAAATATTTGGGTTCAATGGGAAACATTATGCTTGTTGTCTAAATTTGTACAAGAGACAAACGTCAGTTTGAATAAAAGTGTCTGAAGACTCGTCATTGAGCATGCACGAATGAGCATTCATCAAATTAGAGAACATAGTCATAAAATATTAGTCAAACTATAATCAGATGACATTACGTGCTGTTTCAGAGGGGAAGAAACAGACACTTAGCTGGAGCTCAGTCAAGAGTCATCAAAACAAAGTATAAAAAAACTGAACCGCATGGCTATTTTCAAGTTGTCAATGTTGTTCCTTTGGGATAAATTGTACATTTTTGAAACACCTTCAGTAAATTACTAAATTGCTGTGGTTGTTGACAATACGTCATAGGTCCCAGCAAGGCGGATGCGATGCGCATTCATCAACAATCGAGAAGTAAATTACTATTTGGACACAGCTTCTCTGTCATTCATTCCAATTCTCCCTCTCTTTCACCCTTAATGGCTTCTTCTTCACAACAGCTGCATTTGTCACTCTTTGCCATGACATCATAACTCATCTTAAAGGCCTCTGACATCATTTTCTATCTTTTTTCCACTGGCTTTTTCTCTGTGTTAATTGTCACAAGTGCAAATAAATAAACAAACAGCATTTCCACTAAGAACTGCATTTACTTGTGCCAAGGACTATAGTAGGTTTGGATGGAAAATTAAAGGGGGGAATGAAAAGGGGAGGGGAGGAGTGTGTGAGAGAGAGAGAGAGAGAGAGAGAGAGAGAGAGAGAGAGAGAGAGAGCCTGGTGGCCACGGCAGGTTTTAATCAGGAACAAGATGCCTGTAATGAGATCACTATTTCCTTGCATGCAGATTGATGTCATGTGAAGTTTTGTGCTGCAATGAGACATGCGGAGAAAGCGCGAGGCGGGCATGTGCACGCGCACACAAACAACAACGCACATTTACTCAAAGCACGCACACGTAAAAAGACACATACATAAACACGCACACGGAAAGCATCCGTTTTCAGTTTCAAAGTTAAACGGGTTCGGTCAATAAATGGCCTCATTCATTCAGTCTGGCAAAATGCACACATTAAGCCACCAACTGACATGTAGAAATAACATACACGGGGAAAAGAAACACAGAGAGCTTTTTAGAAATAGCTATAAGGGATAAAAAGGCACAGGCTGCGGTGTATATTTTGCATTAACGTCCATGTAAATGTATAAGCCACATGTCATATTTAATCTGCGGCTCGCATGTGTGCGCATGCTTGAACTTATTTTTGTATGTTTGTGTGCGCGCGAGGCGAGCTCTGGAGGTCCAAACAAACTTGTCGGAAAAACCTAACAGAGTGCCAATAAGCGCATGCAAATGAGCGCGCTGCCTACCCACCGACATATGTGTCCAATGAAAGGTGAATGGCCCTCCTGTCTATACTTTCCTCACAATCAGCCATGATGTCACCATGAACCCTCTCTGAACCGACCTCTGTCAAAAAACATTTCGCTCTCTCCCTCTCCTTCGCTTCTCATTTTCCACCTTTCCCTATTGCACTCACCAGGCTGCCTCCCTCCAGTCCGAATTCTTTTGGTGAAACCACATTTTTTCTTTCTTCTTTTCATTCGCTTCTTTCCCTTCATGCCCCCCTTTAACTCTCTCTCTCTCTCTCTTTCGTTTTCTGATCCAGGCGCATTCTGTCCCCTTTAACTCTCTCTCTCTCTCTCTTTCGTTTTCTGATCCAGGCGCATTCTGTCCCGGGCTCTCTCGCTCTAATTGAATCAACACAAGCGAAGCCCACTGCCAAAAGTACCAGGATGTTCTGATTAAGATAGACTTTGTTTTAAAGGTAGCCTTTTCGAAGCTGTTCGTGGCGCGGAGGGGTATAAAACAAGAGTGGAAGAATAGAGTTTATGACTAAAAAACAGATATCGGGAAAGGAAGTCGCTAAAAGACGGAGAGAGAGAGCGAGGAGAAATAAAGAAAGGAGCTGGAGAGGGGCTGGAGGGGGCAGCGGGAGAAGCTGCCTGATCCACATATGGAAGCAATTCTGTAATTGCGGCAAAACTTTGTGCTCGGGAGAAAAGGTCCCCTTCTCCATACTTTCTTCTTAGCAAATAAAACTGCCATTGTACGCTGAAAAAGAAAATACTTTGAAACAATGTTGACTCGGATATTGCAAGTAAATTTCAAAGCCAATTTATTAACGAAGCAATGGCAAACAACCCTCAGAATGAAACGTAATATTTTAAGTAGAAAGTTATTGGCCTGTTTACACTTGGGACGTTAACAATAGTAAGATATAGTTACATCAATCGTTCTAAATTTAAACGAAAGCACAACTATTGGACAAAATGTTATATTTTTTTTCGGATAATTGACAACAATGAGAACCCATTTTGCTTTAAAGCATCAGATGACAAATGTAGCAGTTCACCTTTTATGCTTAAGCAAGGTAAATGCAAACAGTTTGCTTTAAATGCTTTAAATGCATAATTAGCAGTATGTGCATGCTATGATGCTATAGACATTTGTTATATGTAAAGCCCATGTATACTTTTATGCATGCACAAAGAGTCAGCATGCAGTGAGTGTGATGGACATTTTGTCATCTGAAGAGAAAACACGTTTATTGTATGCACATATACGTTTTTGTAGTAAATAATTTATCCAAAAATCCATTTAAATAATGCACATTTGGTTTCAGCACTACTTAGTTTGTTCACAAGGTGTCAATACTGAACAGAGAAAAAAAAATAGTAGTAGATGGAACAAAAAAGACAACAAACTACTGAAGACAGTAAAAACAATAAAAAAACAGTGCCATTAGATGGATGTCACTGAAATGGTAACTTTTGTTTTTAGATCCTAATATATAAACAAATGTGTACCTTTATGGTCCTAATATAGACTTTTAGGTAGAAATATTTGTAAAAATGTACAATTAAAATGACAAGTATTGTATCTTTTCTGAATATTTCTTGAGTGTATAAGGGGATTAAATAAGGACCACAATTCAGTTTTAAACTCAACATCTTTATCACTTATAACTAGAGTTGGGTGTAACGCGTTCCACAGTAAGCCATTACTGTATTCTAATTACATTTTTGGGGAACACAGTAATCTAACAAATTTCATTTTAAATTTGTGTAATTTGATTACAGTTACTAAAGTCAATGTAATTGCTTTACTTACATGACAAATATAGTTTTAAGAATAAAAACATTTTTCTTTTAAATAACGTTTTCCGCTGCAATGGCAGTTAATAAGCATTCGCTTTTAAATAGTTGGAGAACACGAGCTGAAATAGGTGCTGACCAGAGTGGCTGCTTCTTCAAGTGGAAATACAGACATTACTTTGATTTTAGCATAAAATCATAAAAACAAAAATATTGCTGTGAATGGCAGTCTATGTCCAGTCTCTAAAGAACTTTTGACTGCTTTTAACTCGACCAGCAACTTGTTCAAGCACTTGAATAGAAAGCTTTCTATGAAAATACTCGTCACCAAGGAGGACACCAGCAAAAAAAACAAAAAAACACGGCGGTCCAACTCAGCCCAAACTGACTAATGGCTCGTTTCCACTGACTGGTACAGTACGGTACTGTACGAGTCACCTTTATCAGGCTTGCGTTTCCACTGCTAAAAGGGTACCAATCGTACTCTTTTGGTGGGCGTAGTGTACGACAGAAAGTTGCAGTCAATGTCATTTTCGCTCAAGAAAATGTCTAAAGTAAAGCTGTACAGGTTGCTCACATATTATATGAGAAACACTTCTTACAAAACAGATGCTTTACACACATAATTACTACTGTATAAATGTCTATTACTAACTTTTCTATGAACATGATTTGATTATAACTGCAGATCAATGACAGTGCAAAATAGCCTACTGTAATGTCTGCAATTGTATAAAATAAATAAATGAACATGTATGAACACATACAATCCATTACAGTCTCCGATATGTTACTAATGGCAGATAAACTACACACAGCATACATTTAATCCTTATTTAGGTTCAAAACAGCAGGAAATAGAGCCCAGTCAGTGCAGACCTTTCATGATTAAATGTGTCTTTATTATTCAGCTGCACGTGTAGCCTCTTGTTAGAAAGTAATTCCATCATTTCGAGTTTATAATAGTCCAAAAGGTGATAATAATAGTTAAACATGGCAGTTTGTTCATGTTTGCTGAAAAAATAATGTGCTCCTTTTTTTCCGGCTTCTCCTTTAGTTTTTTTGTGCATCACTCTTGCGTTTGTCAGTTTCTGACAGGATCAGGTTTCAAAAGCACATTAATAATCAAGCACACGTTATTATCATCACCTCAAGAAGGTTGTTATTTCAAATATAGACGCGCGGCTCGCGCAAGCAAAAAAACGCTCGCGCTTCAGACTGGCTCGTAAAAAACTACGGGGCACAGGGTAAAATCTGCTCTTTTTTTGGCTTTGTGGCTGTTCATCAAGACGACGACAATGTTAATTTGAGCCCAGATCAAACAGGGCTGGTTATTATATGTGATCATATGGATATATAGTCTCTCGGCTGTGTATTAAAACATGGCGGCTCATTTGTTTTCATTCTGGCTTGTTGCGTGAGCTTGTGACGTATCTCTGTAAACCAATAGCATTCAGCTGCGTGTCTAGCTCTGACTTTGGGACCCTTTCAGTACTCTTTCTCGTATTTGGTACCCTTTCGAAAGGGTGCCGAAAAAGTGGTACAGTACGGGTCGGTACGCTTTTATGGCCATTTCCACTGTCAAAAGGCGTACTGACCCGTACTGTACCAGTCAGTGGAAACAAGCCATAAATTATATTTTTGTGCAGGATCGGGAGTAAAGGTACCTTCTGAATGTGAAGAGAAGCGTAGCTGCTTATGGGGTCCTTCACATATCGTGTCCTTTTGTACACTCAACTTAGTTATTCAAATGGAGGCGCGCGGCTTGCTTGCACAAATTCGGAGCATGCTCATTTGCGAGGCACACCAGTTGAAAACCGTGAGTCACGCGACAAGAACTGACCGATCAGTTTGATGCTTTGTATGGAATAAATACATTTCGGTAGACTAATTACCTTAGACAAACACAGAACACCCAAACACTGCAGTGCTTTTGCATACTATTAATGTCAATAGTTACAGGTATCCAGTTTTCTTTTGGAACAAGTGAACGATGAGAGAATTTTAAGTATTGGGCGAACTCTTTGAGTCTTTTGAATATGTCAAGCTGCTGTGATCAACCCAATGTAATGTTTTTTTTTTGTGAATATTAAATCACTGAAAGAGCTGCAGTTTGTTTTGTATTTGTATAGGTATATTTTATATGCTTTAAAAGTTCAAAGTAAAGTAATTAGTAATCTGATTACTTTTTAGATTAAGTAATTTGTAATGTTATCAGATTACAATTTTGCAGTAGTAGTCAGTAATTTGTAATCTATTACTTTTTTTAAAGTAACTTACCCAACTCTGCTTATAACTTTTGAAGAATTAAGGAAAACAAATGCTGAACAAGGATCTATCTTGTAGATCACATTTGTTGAACGCCTTTATTTACACAAACTATCAGATAGAGTATACTTTAAAAGACTGTTTAACTGTGCTTGTATTCTAATATAAAGTATACTTTGGTCTTTGGAATGAACAGAAAATAACTGCATTAGTGTTGACATTAGTTATTTTATATTTCTCTATTTACTTTGAAAAGCTTGATTTGAAAATATTTTTTTTTTACATAGGTGGACAAACTATCAAAAGCCACCATTCAAAGCACCAGAAGACTACTGTTACCAAACTAGAATAGACACAATTTTAAAAGAAAATCTGGAGGGAAAAAATTCCACATAGATATTGGACAAATAAAATTATTAACTATTAAAAAAGAAAAAAGTTGCACAACAAAATTGTGAAAAGTCACAAATCATGACAGGAAGCCCTTCACATTCTGAAAGCCTCAAAAACGTAGCATCTAAACGTTCCAATATACATCCTCTTCGCTATGCTATAGTGTCCTTTGCATAACATGGAGCTTGGTATAAACTTGTTAAATTGCTCATCAGCCTCAGAGAATCTGGCATGACTTCACATACAGAGATCTTTCAATAAAAGAGCGAAAGAGTTTGAGCAGGTAAGTGTTGGTGGGCAAGAGAGAGCAACAGAAGATGACAGACACTGATGGCTGTCTGCTTAGCCCGAGGCACAAGGTGTTTCTACTGTGTGTGTGTGTGTTGGCAGCAGCCCCTGTTCGGTTCCCAAACACTGCCGCTCTCCCTATGTAATTATCGCCGTGCCCTGCCATAACATGTTCCTCTGTGCGCGAGTCGCCCACAGTCATGGGTTCATAGCTGTGGAACAGAGCTCCAAATTTAACACAGCCAATTAACCCTGGCAACTGTCAAAACAGCACAGAAACAGGGTTTAGGTAAGGCGCCGCGTTCTGTACGAATTATTTCGCACTTGTGAGAGATGTATCATTTCAATCAACATGTCAAGCACCCAAGCTGTAATCAAGCTTTTTTTATGGATTCAGGAAAAAAGAAAACAAACGCAAGCAAGAATGCTCATGACTGACTTTGATTGAGTTCTTCTCAATATCCAACAAATGGCCTTCACTTATATAAAGTCAGAGTTGAATATTTTTGATTTCATACATATTAACAGCCATGTTATGCGTGTTTGGAGAGTGAAGATGTAATATAACAAGGACTGAAGAAAAATAGAAAGGGAGGCTTGTAAATTTGGTCTGTTGGTGTGTCCTTATGCTAAATTTAGATTTGAAGTGAAAGGGTTTAAGAGGTACTTCTTGCTTTAAAGCAACATCTAGTGGTCAAGATTGGAAGTACAAAGTAAAACCACAACATCACTATTCCTCAAAGTCAAACTGTGGCTACAGTGCTTTACTAATGAGTTGGACCCTTTTTACTATATTATACCGCTTTAATTCTTCTTCAAGAGTTCACACTTAGCTGATAATTGATAATAAGGCTTGTTTGGCATGCTGTTTCAGGAGAGAGGCCTGAGTTTATGAGATCTTCCCGTTTGCAGGACGAGAGGGGAGTTTGAGCTCAGGTAGAGCTTGATGAACTCCTCCGATTTATTTCTGGCTAATGACAGATTTGGCTAAGGAGAGATGTTCAGCTTGCTAAGAGCTGGCTATGGTATCATGGTATCAATTTGGTATGTTCGGTTTAATTAGGTTGCGTGTTTTTTGGCTGTGGGAGGAAACCGGAGAACCTGGGGGAAACCCACGCGAGCACGGGGAAAACGAGCAAACTCCACACAGAAATGTCAAATGGTTTAGTATGGACTTTAACCAGAGACATTTCTGCTGTGAGACAACAGTGCTTATCACTGGGCTGCCGTGTCGCCCATCTAGAAACAAGGAAGCAGGGGCGGATTTAGTGATTTAGGGGGCTTAAGCAACTCCAGCCATGGGGCCTCAAGTCCTGTAATCCACCCTTTCTACTTTTATTTAATATCACACAATCTTCTACATTTTATCTTAATGTAAGCTTTACATTTTAAATAGTTAGATTTCTTAAAATGAATTTACAACTGAAAATAAATATATATACATATTAAATTTGACAGCTGAACAGCTCCATGATTGGGGGTTGTGGATATTGGTTTTCATCATATTATTATTACATAACAGTACATTATTATAATAATAATATATTTTATTGTATAGTAAATCATATTTAGTTACGTAATAATTTTATTTGTTTGACTCTCATTATACAAAATGTGATAGAAAACAATGTTATATATAGTTTATAGGTATAATTTTACTTTTAGATATTTATTGGGGGTCCCCAGATGTCCTGAAGGCCTAGCAGCTACTTACCTTGCTTATTGGTTAAATCTGCTTATTCGGGGGGGGGGGGGGGGGGGGGGGGTTCTTCAAGACAGAGATACTGAGATAAGAAACTATGGTTATTTATAGTGAGTTAGGAATCATCTGATTGGTGAATCAATCGTCGCATGTGATCCTCTCGAAATTAGTTCATAAATAAACTTCACTTTGTATAGAATAAACAAAGTAATGGACACATTCCTCTCAGAGCTTCCTCCATAATTGACATGAGAGCATCATACAGATTTGTCAGCTGCACATTGATATGAATCTCCTGTTCCTCTAGATGATTTATACTTGATTCAGATCTGCTGATTGAGGCCATTTAGGTGAACCTACTTGAAAATAAGTGATCTGAGGTTGTTGTCCTCATGGAAATAGCCATCACAGGATATGCACACGGTCATAAAGAGATGAACATGGCCTATACTCAGTAGGCTGTGGCTTTTAAATGATGCTTTGTAGGGTCTAATGTGTAACAAGGTAAACACCTAAGTCTATGACAAAATTTTAGATGATCCATGCATTAATGATGTCTATGCTAAATTCTGGCTCTACCATCTGAATTTTGCAGCTGAACTTTTTTGAAAGCATTTTTTCCCAAACTTCTATTATCCAGTTGAGCCTGTGTTAACTGTAGCTTCGGTTTGCAGCAAGCCATTTTCAGCCACAGAACTGCACTCTCTTGCGATCTTCTCTTTTTCATACCATTCTCTGTAAACCACATAGATTGTCGTGCACAAAAGTAGATCAGCAGTTTCTGAAATACTAGCCCAACAATCATGCCATTCCCCATTCTGACAAAACATCACAGTCCTTAGGCATATTTTTAAATAAATAAAAAAGATTATATTGTGATAAAAACATTAGCAATTTATTTTACCACAGAATGAAATGATTTTTCCTTCACAGAAATAGGCATTTTCGTCCATTTACCACAAGAGGCCGCTGTTTTCCTGCACTTTCAGTTCAAACTCGTTTACAGTTAAAGGGATAGTTCACCCACATATGAAAATTCTGTCATTATTTACTCACCCTTTACCTGTTTTAATCCTTTATAAGTTTATTTCTTCTGTTAAACGAAAAATAAGATATATTGAAAACAAATCTGAAGACCTGCATCCATTGACTTTGATAGTATTTGTTTTTTAGAAGTCATAGGGCCATACAGAATCTGTGGACATTTTATGCTATTTCTGCTGAGAATTACTGAGAATCTGTGCGGAATAATTTTTTGGAGTATCATAACTAAAAACTTAATATATGAAATAAAAAAATAATAAATTTTTAAACTTTTATTTAATGTTTACAATGCTAATCCAATTAGATCCACTTATTTGGTAAACAAAGCAAGTCTGTTATATAATATCTCTACTGAAAGACAAAAAATATTACTTTACAAATTGTATTGTAAATAAATCATATGAACATTTTAATATTACTATTTTTATATCACGATAATATTTCAGAAATTAATAAAAAAACTGAATAAATATAAATTTACACAAGTAAAGAAATAAACTTATTGAAAGGCTAAAAATCTGTGGAAATCTGCAGATTTCTGTGTGCTCGGATTCCGTGTGGGTCTAGTGATAACCATCGATTACAGATGGTTACAGGTTTTCAGCTTTCCTCAAAATATCTAGTTTTGTGTTTAACAGAATATAGAATCTTATATAGATTTACAACCACTTGAGGGAGAGTAAATAATGAGTAAAGTTTCATTTTTTGTGAATTATCCTTTTAATATAAATATGGTTAAGCACATACTTTCATTAAAGCAAAACCAACTACTATGAAAAAAGTGTCCACTAGATGTGTACACTAGATTTCAGACAGGGAAGTAGCCACAAAGTCTGTCTCATCCTAATGCAAACGGCTAATTACACAAATGTTTTTTTTCTCCAGCAGGTATTTATTGTTTTATTGTTTGTTTTTCTAAACCTCCTTAAACTGATATTATATATATATATATATATATATATATAGAGAGAGAGAGAGAGAGAGAGAGAGAGAGAGCTTTGAGTGTCCAGAAAAGCGCTATATACTATATAAATGTAAGGAATTATTGTTAGTATTATTAATTATTAGCCCCCCTTTTTATTTTTTCCCCTAATTTCTGTTTATTGGAGAGAAGATTTTTCAACACATTTCTAAACATAATAGTTTGAATAACTCATTTCTAATGACTTATTCTAATGATTTATTTTATCTTTGCCATGGTGAATAAATGAATAACAGAATTTACATTTTTGGGTAAACCAATTCTTTAACTAGCACACGGATAGCCTGAAAACAATTAAATTCAAACGAAAATCATCTGTGCAATAAAATTATTCCTTACATAAAGCTAAAGTACCATGTGAAGTGAATACATATTGTTTATTACATTAAGTAAAACTGAGATTTGTTTTAGCAGTTCAGAATGTAATTATTCTTGATTCGAATATTTGCTTGGCAAAACCACGCTTTGATATGGTGGTTTTTTATATGTTCTACTTGTTACAAGTGTCTGTTTTCCTCATGCAAGCCCTGAGTCTGACTCAGTGTTTCACTCACATGTTGGAAGAGGTTTTAAAAGAAGCGCGCATCAGCAGTCACGCAGAGCCCCGCCTGCTGTCCATGTGCATGCAAGCTGTGTTTTACATAAAATGTGTGTCAGTGGGACAGCGCTTTCCACGGCACATGCAGAGGGCACATGCAGAGTGGCTTTACCAGCACGTAGCGCGCTCGAATAAGCTCAACTCTGCGCTTACACTTCCGCCAATGAAAACGCGCGCTCGGATCAAGAGAAAAGAGAAAGCTGGCAGATCATGGGGCACGTTCGAGTGAGATAAATCCCCGTCAAAGAGAACAACAGAAGTTGACGGCTACCCTAAATCCAGTCACATTTGCCAGTCACCTGAAAACGTGATAGATGTGGGTGTGTGCGTGGCTAAGAGTGGACGTGGAGTTTGACAGTCCCACAGAGAGAAAAAGAGAGAGATGCTGATGGCAATGAACAGGCAGTCGTGAGACATCATCACACAGCACACCTAAAGAGTCCTTCATACTAGATCAAGAGCAGAAAGTACAGGTAGCTGCGTGCGGAAGGTGCATCTGCACACCTGTGACCGACTTGATTTTTCTACCGACTATTTGGCTCCGCTGCCAAATGCCAGACTCTGCCTGCCTACTTTGGGCTGTTCACTATATGCACAGGCATTGCGTGGCTTTTTAAACAGTTTTACCTGAATTTAACACACTGACATACACAGACCTTCTTGAAGACACGAATTCTGAAGATAGAGGCGTTTGAAAACATATCAAGGATGGATAGCAGTCCTGGTAAGTCATGCATTTTATGACATTGTAATTAGTATTGTTTATATATGATTATTATTATGTACAATACTGTCAATATAGTGTCAAATTATTATTATTATTATTATTAATAATAATAAAACGATTATTATGTTATTGCTACTAATAAATAATATTTATGATTGTTTTATTAATAATAATAATAATAATATTTTTTATGAATTGGATATAGTGGTGTTAGTAATTGTGGATCTGTCTAACCAATTTGGCATGCAAACTTATATTTGAGTACATTCTTAGGTTGTAATTATGCAAATAAAATTGTTCACAATATAAATAATCAATAATGCACTAATACTTTATTATTTAATACACAATGTTCATATTATTATTACTGTTGTTGTTGCTATTATTATTATTATTATTATTATTATTATTATTATTTAAATTTCTATTGGTGGCAGTGGTAAATACCCCTGTGAGTATACTGACATTTTCATGCATGAACAAATTTACCTGCTGTGTTTTGTTCTGTACAAGACAGTTGGCTCTAAAACAGTAGTATATTCCCGTTGTGTTGCTATATTATTCAAGTTCACATGAAATATACTCATAAGGGTTTTATAGTGCAGTGAATTACACGATACACACTGTTTGTAATAGATGATCAGAGCAGGTGTCATATAGACATTGGTATGCTTTGAGGATTGCACTAGGTGCGTTAAGTGACTCTATATATAGTATCAGTCTACTTCACAGTGTGAATCACATAACAACAGATGGAATATAAACATTACCGTACTTAGAGTAACTGCTGTAATTGCTGTCATAAAGTTTGTGCGATTGCTTTCATGGAATCTGCTTGTAAACCCATGCGCGTGCTCTGACTTCCTGCTACTAGCCATGAAAACAAACTCACGTGCAGATGGTCCAAACCAGAGATAAGAGCGCTGTCAAATTTGGCTGTGACATGTCAGCATGCTTTATTAGTGTAAACTACAGATTAGATATTAATCATATGAGATATTCATGCAACATGTTTATGCAACTTTAAAATACAAAGAAAAGCAATAAAATAGACTAAGTTTCCAGTCATAGACAGCAGGGAAATTTGGTGAGCTGTAGTAATCAATTTAAGGTTTTTATGTATTTAATCAAATTTGTAATTATTTATTTTGAGTGTGCACTTGCTTTCGTCCAAGGAGGTTAACCGGTTAAGCTGATTTGGGAAGTGGTTCACACCTGAGGTTAGCCAATGGCCAATTACATGCTGGCTCAGTCAACCAAGTCCACTTCAGTGTTAATTGACGGCTGATTCATTTACAAAAGCTGCAGTCACGTTCCGGTACAGGTGACGGAAACATTGTCTCGTGCCTGGCGCACCCTCTCAACTATGTGTGTTTGACAGAAAGCCTTGAAAGCATGTGAAACAAATACAAGCTACAATAACACGCTGCATGAAGTCATTAACGACAGGGAAATAATAACATCTGATGATTGACCTTTGAGTGGTAGACAACAGGAAACAAAGAACAAGACTTTCTGTTATGCTTGTCAAGTAAACAAAGTGAGAGACACAACATCAACTCAAACGTGACTTTAAAATGTAGTTCCAGCACATGTGGATTTTTAGTAGGGATGCAACAACATGGCAATTGTAACTGATATATACAAAAAATGCTTATTTTTATGCAGTGTACAATATCTAGTATGATGTTTGATCAATTAATAACATCATATATCATAAAAAATGCATAATCTATTTTAAAAGAGAAACATTGTGTTCACACTAAGTATAATCCCATATTTCAATCTATTGTAATTTGCAAACTGGAATATAGAGAATTATATTGAAGGAGGGGGGGTGGGGGGGATTCAAATTATCTTTATTATCTATATTAATATTATTATATCTATATATTCAATATTACCCATGTCAGTCTGACACTGATTGGTGACCAGAGCAATAATGTCTTCTTTGTTTTAAATGTACTTTTCTCGCTTTATAAATAACTAGATAAAAATAAAATGCTGTAAATCGTAAAAGCTCAGTTTCTTAAAGATAAATTAAACTAATATAATTATATAATAATAACATAAAATATTTGTTTGCAGTATCAAGCATCCTAATAGAGAAATACATTTTTGGACAGGTAAAATAACTGGAAGCAAATGCCATGGATGCCTCGCCCATACATGTTAAAATTAAATACACCTGATAGCAAGATAGCAAGAAAGGCAGTGCTTTGGGCGTCCCGAGTTCGAATCTTGGCTTGTGGACCTTTCCCAATACCCCACCCCCCCCCCCCCCCCCCCTTTCTTACCCACTTCACTTTCTGTCAACATACTACCCTTCTAATAAAGGCTAAAATGCCAAAAATAAATCTTCAAAAAAAAAAAATAATAGTTTACCACGCCTACCTTCATAAATAAAATAATCTATTTAATATCCAGGAAGTAATGCATTTTTTATGTATTAGACTTTCAATTCATTTCCTGCTATGGGTAAATGAGTAGATAATCAAATGGCAGTAAATGATCAAACTACTTGCGTTACAAGCAAGTACATTCAAATTAAAATAATATGATCATAAAATACTGGTTTGCAACATCAAGCAGCGCAATGAGATGTTTCCGTATAGTTCAAATTCAATGGAAGTGAAAAAGATCAGAAGTCTCGACACATTTAAGTTACAATAGCCGTGCCAGCTCTTATATGAAAGTTAGAGGGCAAGGAGTTATTCAAATATACACTGTAAAACAATTCCAGGAATACAGTACTGATGTGAATCATATGGTAATGACAAAATTGACTTGTTTTCATGTTAAAATTATTACTCAAATTAATCCTACTACATTAAAGTCTCTGTGAATTTGAGTTATTACCAACTTGTGTTGTAATTCCAAATAAGATTTTATATTATTTATAAAATTTATTAAATTATATTTATAGAAATATTAAATGTTTTAATTTAGGACTGCTGTTTGCCATATTTCGCGCTTAAGGAAAATGTTACTTCTGTACTGTTTTAAAACTGAAAGTTCTGTTAATTAATCACCCTCATGTTGTTTCAATCCCCTTAGACCTTTGTTCATATATAAACACAAATTAAGGTATTTTAGATTAAATCCGAGAGCTCTGTTACCCTCCAGCAAGGGTCCCGAGATGTTCAAAATATTTAAGTGGTTCACCTGTAATCATATGAAGCTCTAAAAACATACCCACAGTAAATTCACACACTAATCTGATATGAAAGTTTTTGTTGCTGCACAAAAGTGTTCTTGGAGCTTTGCATGATTTCAGTTAAACCACTGAAGCGATATAGAATATTTTTTACAATGTTCTTGGTTCCTTTTCTGGATGTACACCTTTGACTCTGGACCATTGCTCCTTTGGAGGATGACGAAGTTTTCGGATTTTATCTAAAATATATTAATCTGTGTTCTGAATATAAACAAAGGTCTCAGGGGATTGGACAGACATGAGGGTGAGTAATAAATGACAGAATTTTAATTTTAAAACTACCCCCTAACTAAGACTTGGAGTGGTTGAAAACCAAGCTGTCCAACTAATGTCATCAGTCAAGCCCGTTCCATAGCAAAAAAAATATTTTCAGATTTTGATTAAAGATCACCTACACAAACAATTTTCCTGTCCAGAGCATTAGCTTGCATTGATTATTTATCTGAAGAATAGAGATATAAGCTAACAAAGTAAATTGTTTGGATTTATAAGCTAAACCCATCAAAAGGCATTTTATAAAATAGGAATATGGTTGATTTAATAAATCAAACAGAACTAGCAAATTTGTACCTTAAGCAAAACTATCTGAACTATGGTAATTATGGTTTGGCTTACTAACCTACTGACAGATTTTTTCATTTTATAATAATCACTTATGAAACCTCTCTGATGGTTGTACAACACCAGAACCTTGTGTGCACTATGTGGACAGCTTTATTGTCATTTTTCTTAAAAAACAAAAAGGCTGTGACCTTTTTGGAGCTCTGCAAACATGTTCCAAGTGATTAAATGCATATTACACTTGGCTACTCTATTAGAGCGAGTTCATATGAGGTGAATGAGAGCTTCCAGAAACGATTTATGCAGGGTAATGGACCATTCATCCTACCCCCGTCATTCTATATAGCCGCGTGCTATATTTTACAGCGCTTTTCGGTTATAAGAGATGCGCGACGCTGTTAGCTTCGCTTTTGGGAGCGCGCGTATATTCCCACTGAACGCAACGCATCCCTCGCGCCTACAATCGTCCTCACGTGCATGCGCTCTCTCAGCCGCGTGCGGCGCATGATTTCCACGCCCCGCCCCCGCTTTTTCTTTCAGTGATTCTGTGTTTTGATGCAGATTGTACCGTGGAAAGGGGGAGGTTGGTCAGTGGGTCAGCGATTTCATGCAGTCAGTGTAGCGCCTCATCACGTTTTCCCGCCTCATGCAACTTTCCCTTTGGAGCGGTTCGCATAAACAGCTTCATGTCAGGATGAGAACATTCTGCATTGTACAATATGCTCCATCCAAAAGTACATCTGCACTTGCTTTGAGAGATTGTAAGGACAGTTTAGGATTTTATAGTGTGGCTTTCGAACATGTTGTATGCCTATAGACTTCCAAATACGACTATCTTTATCTTTTATAGCGAATTATTGTAAATCTGAGCATTATATGGTAAACAAAACAGTGCTAATGCCAAAATTAAAAAAATATATATTAATAACTATGAGAAATATTTATATAAAGACTACAATATGACAACAAAATAAACATTTTCAGTTCAATTAATTGTATATTAGTTTGAACACAAATCTATAGCCTACAGGGGTAGTTCATCCACAAAAAAAATGCTGTTTATTTATTTTCCCTCTGGTCATTCAAGATGACTTTCTTTCTTCAGTAGAACATTTATGCAATAAAAACTACAATGCTGAAAGTCAAAAACAAAAGTAATGTGGCTCCTGGCGATCGCATTAACTGAGATATTACATTATGCATCAGGAAGCATGCAAATACTTAACAAATCTGACGTTTGCCCTACTTTCGAATGGCAATTTTGCCTGTATTAACCCATTTAATAAGCATTATTGACAAATCTAATTTACATTACATACAAAATTGCATCCACAACCCCACTAAAGTGTTGGGATGCTGCATTAAGTGCACAAGACAGTGGTCATGCAAAGTAGAACATTTCAGCTACTTTCCCTAAGGGAGGGAGGGAGACCACACTAGTGCTTGAGAAGGAATTATTGTCCCTGCAAAGTCCTCACGTTTCTACGCCTGCCTTTGCTCACTAGCAGATTAGCGTTCGCATGGGTTGCTTAAGCTCACAAAGAGCTGCCCGAGACCTGCTGATTCTTCAACTAATGATGCTGTTTCCACTGACCCCAATTTATACAGGCTTGCAAGCACATTTAAATAGCATTGTCCCTATAACATTAAAAGCTGGTTATTTTTAGGAAGGTGGGGCAGGACAAAGAAAACATCATCACATCTATAATGCAATTAAAGCTTTATATTCTGAAATCATGCTGCTAAAAACAGCTCAGACACTATGCATTCTTATAATAAGGGGCATGTCTTGTTATCCTTAACTCATTGTCTCTTTAACCTCTGTGGCCTCACATGTGTGTCCAGGTGTGAGTGTTTTTGTGTATGTGGGTGGGGTTACTAAGCTGGGCAGGGCTGAGTAGCAAGCTCAGGTAGGGCTCACTATCACAAGGCTGTAAAATCCAGTGTAGCAGTGTGTCAATAGTAAGTCCCACTGCACGTGCCAGTGGAGGGATCACAAAAACACTTGAGCTAAATAAATACAGTGTGAAGCATGAGAAAACACACAAAGGAGTAGATATCTGGTGGTAGTTTGAACTTGTTTACCCATGAATGTATCCAAATAAGGTGTAGACAGAAAACAGAGAAAAGAGGAAGAGGAAATATTTAGCTTAGTTTGAAAATATTGTCTGTTCAGTAATAAAAAAAATGCTATAAGGTGATCTTTTTTCATATTTTTATATTTTCACTACTTATTGTATGCATTTTAATAGAAGTGGCTTCAGTTTTCTTCATGAGTGACAGAAATAAACAATTACTTTTACAAGTCTTTTTTATATAAAAAAATCTCTAATTAATTAATCTCTAATAAATCTCTAGTTGATTTAAGCAAATGAAGTATCGAGTTCCTATTGAATCAAGAAATAAATTTAATCGAAAAGAAAGCTTGTAACCCATCAAATCAAATACCCAGTAATGAACCAGCAAAAACATCAATATTAAATATTAACAGAATTCTTGTTTTTGAGCCAACTGTCCCATTTTATTCTGTAACTGTGTAAATAAATATATCTGTTTGCCAGGGCATTTAGGGTTGGAAGATATTCAAAATTTTATGTGCAACCTGTATATTAATGAAACCTCAAATCTTTTAGAATGTTGAGGACAGATGACTTGAGAAGAGGAGACTTTTAAGCAACAGAATATGACTTTTTCCCCATAGAAGATGACAAAATAGCTAAAATTCCCCTTTTCTAGGAATCATAACATCATGTTTTGTTTTGTTTTTCACTTTTAGAAAGTAGGTAACCACCTAATTGCTGGCATACTGTAAAACATAATTGTTTGTACGAACAAGAAGTCATTAGTAGAGTTTTATTAAATAGTTTGCCTGTTGAAAGCCACTGCTTTACTACTTGCATTGGCTAAAGAACACACAGTGCAATTGATTTCAAACATTTTGGACACTGCGGTTTTATACTATCGTATTCTCTTGGCCCAGATCTTACCGGCTGTGTCCTCGGGTTGTTTAAAAAGTCAAACTGAAAGCCACGGTGCACATTCTAACAAAACGTGACTACTCGTTGCCCCTCTCACACAGGAAATGCGTGTGGGAACCGTAGCATCATCACTAAGCCGACACGGCATCCTCCGTCGCGCGCCCCCGTGCTCGCGACTCGCGATTGTTGTAGCTGTTTACACGAGACTGCGGATTTAGTTTGGGCAGGAACGGTGTCAGGAATCCATGTGAGGCGGCGGTCAGGTGTTGTGCAGTTTGGCTGGGGCACTATGCCAGGGCTATTATTGGAGAGAAGAGGCGGGAGAGCTCGCGAACACGTGAGACCGTGTCTCAGCTCATCCCGAGCGCATGACCGGAGAGGATGCGATAGATAGGATGCAGAAACCAAGAAGGAGAATAAGAAAAACCTGCCGGGGAACATAAATAAAACAAGCCGAAGTTTTCGTTTAAAATAAACGCGTGGCTATTCAACTAAAGCATACAACGCATTCAGTGTTTTTTTTTTTCACCTGATGTGGAACGTTGCGATGTTGCTGTGCAGACGTCATTATTTTTAGCGCGTGAGAACCCTCACTCACTCACTCCGTGCCAGTCGGAGAATTACACCACCCTCCTTAAGGTGCTGTAACCAATGCATCAAGTATTTAATTACCTATTACAAATAACAAACAGCTTTTTATTAAGTCAATAGTCTAGCTCAAACAACTGGAGCAAACGAATGGTACTGAATAGATCAGAGGATCAAAAATCCGCCCAGCTTTCATGTCAAAACCTGACAGTTCAATTAATGCTATTTAATTGAGTATAAGTGTGAATGGCGCACACCAAACAAGTGGACTGAGACCCCTTCCAGATGAACTCTATGAATGCAACACAGATAAAATACATCTAAATGAATCACAAACAGGATATGATTTTTTAAGACCATAAAAAAGACTGAATGCTAAAGCATACCTGTTTTTTCTCGCCATAGTCACGGTGTTGCACATTGCAGTTCAATGCAGGTGTTGGCGCATCTCTATGCAGCAGATCTTCCTTTGCCTGTATGATAGATGAATTTCTGGCACTTCGCAAACTCCTTTACACATTGTTTTAGCTGTTCACATTATCTCAAGTGATCACATACAACCAGCACATTTAGCCCAGCACACAGAAATGTTTTGGATGATGATAAATTCCATCTCAAAATATGTCCTAAAAGACATATTACAATTACAATGTGAATGCTAAGTGAACCAGAACCAAATATGGTTCCGATAAACAAGTGTGAACCCTAGTTCATCCTCAATTCTCCTAAGATTTTTCTATGAATATATTTTTTTATTAATGGGTATATTAAGGTCTGTAGATACCTTGATATTTTGCTTTAAAAAGAAGATTACAAACACCCATGATGAAAATCCAAAAAAACTGTAGACAAACTTTTTAATATGTTACTACATAAAGATGTTTTGTATGTGAGTGTGCAGTTTGTGTTATACAGTAAAACATCCAATATCATCAAGTTATGTTTACCACAGACCTTATTTTACTCATGAATCACTAAAGCCCATTATAAAAACCTTTAGTTAAATCTCATGGGAACCAGCAGCAAATTCATTTTCCCAGGTTTTGACATCACAGCTGCAGCACTCTATATATAGCACCACTACAATCCTGCAATCCACGTAAGTCTGAAGTCACACATTGCTGTACCTTTTCTGCAACAAACAATGATGATCTGAACAAACAGTGCTCATAAATGACTGCTAATACTGAGAAGAGGCCTGCATTAAGAAACAAAATTTCATACTTGACAACTGAGCAATTGAATAAGGGTAATACTAATATGCATTTGCGAAGTCTGTTTAATTTGTGTAGATTTGAGAAGCGATTAAAACACTGACAGTAAGGTTATTAGCAGTCAACCAAGAACCTGACTGATTACTAAGCCAAATAGGGAATAATGAATTCTAGAAAATAATGTAAGACTTTATATTATGGTTATTTAAAGACAAAGTAAGAAACAAGTTAGAATTACTAGCCTTACTGAATTGTTATTGTATATTATAGTATGAGTTATATTCCAAGTCCCAAGAGCCAGTTTCTGTGCCTGACGATTAAGTTTTTGTGGTCCTAAACTTTGACCACCACCTGTTCCACAATGCACCGGCCCCTTACGGCTCCCCCTGCAGGTGGTAGGCCTGCAGGAGGATGGTCTGATGTCGCTCCTTCGGGCTAAGCCCTGCTGGGTTCCATGGGAAAAAACCCAGCCACCAGGCACTCACATACAAGCCCCAATCCCAGGCCTGGCTCCAGGGTGGGGCCCCAGCTGTGCCATACCTGGCGACATCACGGTCCTCGATGTTATTAAATTCATAAGGTGTTTTTGAATCGCACTTAGTCTGACCTGTCACCTAAGACATTTTTGCCTTGGGAGACCCTATCAGGGGCATTAGCCCCTGACAACATAGCTCTTAGAATCACTCAGGCACTCAAACTTCTCCACCACGATAAGGTGGCGGTTATACTGTTTAACAGAAAAAATATTTTTTTAATTTTTAATTAAAATATAGTTTAATTATAGTTTTTCAGTGATGGGTTGCAGCTGGAAGTGCACCTGTTGTGTAAAACATATGCTGGATAAGTTGGCGGTTCATTCTGCTGTGGCGACTCCAGATTAATAAAGGGACTTAGCCGAAGGAAAATTAATAAATGAATGAATTTCTACTATTTGATTTCTTTTATCTTTGCCATGATGACAGTACATAATATTTGACGAGATATTTTTCAAGATACTAGTATTCAGCTTAAAGTGACATTTAAAGGCTTAACTAGGTTAATTAGGCAAGTTAAGGTAATATAGCAAGTCATTTCATAATAATTTTTTTCTGTCCAAAAAATATTGTTTAAGAGGGATAATAACATTTACCTTAAAATGGATTAAAATAATTGTTATTTTTTTTTAATTTTAAATAAAAATCTTTCACCAGAAAAAATATTATAGGAAATACAATTAAAATTTCCTTGTTCTGTTAAACATAATTTGGGAAATATGAAAAAAAATAACTTTAAATATATGCTTTGTGTTTCTACAGGGAGTGTGATACTCTATGCTGGTTCCAGTGGCAGTTCCAGTCCAAGTCCAGGAAGCCCTTCTAGCGGTTATCAAACCCAGTCTCCATCCTCTCACTCCCAGCCTTCTTCCCCAGAGGAGGTGACCTTCACTGAGATCGGGGCCTTCAAGCAGCAGGGAAATGCTGGATCACCAAATTCTCCAAAATTGGTCTTTCAGTTCCCTGAAATCTACAACAACTCCACAGGAGGTCCAAACCCGCACAGCTACTCCCACCCCATCGCCGGTAAAAGGCCTTGTGGATTCACTGGCACATTTACCAGTAAGTGGGTTCCCTACTTAGTATCTGCAACACACAAAGTCAGCATCTTCTTTCACCAAGGAACAATGAGTCCCTAATATTAAGGGCATCTTCCGGTGTTCTTTGTACGTCCTGACCTTGTTTTTGCTCTGTTTCTATCTTTATCCGAGCAGAGACGGGAGGCATGGTGCTCCTTTGTAAAGTATGTGGAGATATTGCATCAGGGTTCCACTATGGTGTCCATGCATGTGAAGGCTGCAAGGTAAGAAAGAACTTCTACTATTAATAAGTAATAAATAATACTTTTAATAATAAAAATGTTGCAGCAATGCCAAGAAATATTATTTATGGTTGCCCACAGAACATTTAAGTGACCTTTTTTTTCCCTTGAGGTGTGGTCACTTTTACTGTAGCATGCCAAAAGTACACAAGCAAAATACAGTCATTCCAATAGCAAACGGCATGATGGGGAGTTTCATATGAGGGCGAAATAGCTTCCCAAGCAAATTTTTCCCAAGTTAGTCATACAAATCACTGATTGGATTAACTGTGAATTTCTTATGGGCTTTTGCTTTATACATTGGTTCATTATCAACAAGAGACTATGGACATATTTTTGTTATATAAAAACAAAAACTTAGGCGGCATTTACACTGCAGATCTTGATGGTCAATTCCGATTTTGTGACTGTATCCCATTTTTCTATGACCTGCTTACATCATCTTTTTAAAAGTGACTTGTATCCGATTGTCTGCATTTACATGGCACACGACAAAGGCTCAATGACCATGAAAAAAAAAGAGCAGGCACTGACTGACAACTGATAATAAAAGAGCACTCTTTTTAATCTGTTCGCATGTTTTTTTAATCTTTTTTTTTTACAAGTTGTTTTACTAAAGTTTATGATAGAAAAAAAATCGGAATTGAGTCACTAGAACCATGTGGTGTAAATAAGAACCAATTTTAGTTTCCCAAAGAACCATTTAGTGAACTTAAAAATAAAAGCATTGCTGGTTTCATGGAGCACTTTTATCAATCTTTCCATTGCACTTGATTATACTCTTGATTCTTTACCAAAGAAAAAGGAACTGTAGATCAGTGTTTCTCAACCATGTTCCTGGAGGACCACCAGCACTGCATGTTTTGCATGTCCCCGTTGTCTGTCACACCCATTACAGGTCTTTCAGTCTCTGCTAATAAGCTGATGATCTGAATCAGGTGTGTTTGGGTAAGGAGACATGGACTGCTTCTCAATTCCAAGATCGGACTTGCGTTGTTGTGAAGACAGGTCTTGCCAGGTCACCTCGGAAGAACGAACTCGGGAGACCGCATGAATACAGAACGCGTCCTTTGAGAAATGAGATGCGTGCGTTTATCCTGATGGTCACATGACCTTCATGTGTTTTTAACGCCAAATTATTTAAACATTACAGCATTCATGTGACAATTTATTTTTTCCCTTTTCAATTTATGTAACATGCACAAAAATCTAATATATGTTGCACAATACAAATAAAACTGATTTTAATACGAATTTCAGCAAATAAACACTCTTAATGTGTTTATACCTTTATTAAGATTTTCACCGTCTCATTTAGGGAAACTTCTGAGATAAACAAGTTATATCTCTGAACTTTAATAATGAATCTATACAAAATGCTGCGCTTCCCACCTTCTTTATTCAGACACAAAGACTTCTGGGACTTCTAGAGTGAGTTCGGTGCTCAAATCTGCATCGGTGCATCTTCGATACTAAGAACACATCCAGGAACTTTCACAGGTCCTCCGTTCTTGCGTTCGTGAGTTTTGGAATTGAACTTTGGCGGTTGGTGTTGACGTTACACGAGAAACAGTTACGGATAATGTGTAGAGCTGGTGGTCCTCCAGAAACGTGGTTGAGAAACACTGATATGGATCATTGAAATGTTTTTTACACTGTAGAAACTGATAATTGAAAGGACTTTTGGGGAACCAAAATTCTTGTATGGCATTGCTGCAAAAAAAACACCTATTGGATACATTAGAGTGTAGCAAATATCAAATGCCTTTCATTTTTTGCAGGGCTTTTTCCGTCGCAGCATTCAGCAGAACATCAACTACAAGATGTGCGTGAAGAACGAGAACTGCCTGATAATGCGCATGAACCGCAACCGCTGCCAACACTGCCGCTTCAAAAAATGCCTGTCCGTTGGCATGTCCCGTGACGGTAAGAACATTTTTTAGGAGGTTAACAGGGCACTGACATATGACAAATAGCGAAAAGTCGAACTTCCATATCATACTTCAGGCCAAGCACCAAACCCGCCCCCTCAACCTACTTTCCTCTTTTAGTCTTGCACCGTTGGTAACTTTCAAGAGTGCAAGTTTCTTTTAGTTTGGCACTGCGCTCATTTCCGTATCTCGCTCGCCCTTTGTGGTCCCTACTTTTTCTTGCCTCCTTCTCTCCATTGGTTTACCCTTCCCCCTTGCACGCTCCCTAAGCTCTGCCTCCCGATTCCTCCCAGAGACAATGATTTATGAGGGATGGAGTCACGCAGTCCCTGAAGCTATCTGTCATCTGGAAAACTGCAGCAAATACAGGAATTATTTTGAGAAATTGGAACGCGGGCGACTTGATTACCACGCTCGTGCCCTTATAACATCCTCAGCAATTATTGTCGTGCTGCAGCAAAAATTAAGCAAGGGATGCAGAAAAAGGCATGCATCTGAACTCTTTAGAAGCACAATGCATCATTCGTTTGTGTTCGGCTGTGATTTAACTCTAGAAAGAACAATAAATCTGATGAACAAATGAGGAAACTTAACAAAATAAACTGACACCCATATTGCGCTCGTACGTGGTGACCTATTTAAGCTGGGTTTGACTATGGTTATGTTCTCAGCAGCATTTCACAGTTACCAGTGGATGTGTGTGTGTGTGAAAGTGTAGGGTTGGCTGATATGGTGGATTGCACTGGATGTTGTTCTAAGAGGGCACCAGAATGAAATGAGTCCACTTGGTGCAAACGGGGGAGTTAAACAGTCATTTTAACCCTGGTTCCTGAAAGTGCAAGGCCCCACAACCTAGAAACCTGTTTCTCTAACAGATTCTCTTGCACAAACAGGAAAACCTCATGTAACTGCCTCAATTGCCACAATAAAGTAGACGCCCTGATTTCATTTCATTTCACTGCCATCAGTAGTTTAATTTTGGTTTTGTGATACAAACAGATGTTTAGTTTTGACACGATGAGGTGGCATAGTTTCACTTCCGCTATTATCTTGCCATTTCGCAGACTAGTAATCAGTGCATCGCTCTAGCTGGAGCTATCTGTGTCACATTGTTTTGCACTGGATGAAACGTCTTTGTATCAGATTTCTAAGTACATTATGCTTCAGTGAATTCAAGTAAAATTCTGAAATTATGTTTTGGAATTTGAATATGCCACAACTCACTTAAAGTTGAAGTAAATATTAATAACAATGACTGAAAGTGAAATTTGCTAATTGCAGTTGAAAGAACACAAACAAGGCATTCTGGGCAATTAAATACTTTTTCTTAAACTTTAAAGATTTTTGTCAAACAAACATTTAAAGTTTAAAATTTGCTCTTCTAGTAAAAATTAGAATTGAATTTTTTATTTTTCATTTACTTTTTTAAAAAATGTAAAGTATTTTAAAGCTAATAAATTATATATTCAATAAGGCGGCAAACCCAAAGCTCCAAAAATAACAATTTATTCATTTAAAAAGGCTAACACAAAACGTTTCTAGCACACTTGCTCTTTATCAGACAGGATAAAGCTGCGGTCACACTGGACCTTTCTTCCCATAGACTTCCATTCATACACACGTGAATGTGTCAGACCGGAAACGCACGCTCGTGCAACAAGTTTCGCAGTTCGCTGCTATGCAAAGTTCAAGCTTGGTGAACTCTGACCTGCGAAATAGCATAATTTGACTGCGTGAGACCAATCGAGGGTCAAAACATGACCTCTCTGGACAGGAATTTTAAATATGGACCAATCGCTCGCTTTTTTAAATGTTTAATTATCTTGTTTAATCCCGCCCCTTTTCGCAGCGCCATACGACCAAATTTAATCCCAGCATGTTGCTCTTTTTATACACTACTAGATCACATGATCTCATACATTATCTCACAACAAAGCGAAAATAAAAAATAAACTTTAGTAAATTACACAACGTACATAGTCAAAACGAAAAACAACAAATACTAATAATACATCACAAATAATGAAAAAATAACAGAATGTAGCAAAATATTGCCAAAAACCATTTATACCAGGCTAAACAAAGGTAAACAAATTGCTATTTTTAAAAATAAATTTTTGATTTAAGTTAAATTTAGCATTTTTGTTTGATTTCCCATATTAGACTAGACTGAAATCTTGACCTGAATAGTAATTTAAAAAAATATATTTTCAGTTTAATTCAGAATGGTGCCCAAGCCTGTACGAGCCAAGGCAGCAGTGGATTTCCAATGCAAGATATATATCAGGCTGCAGGGTAAAGCACAACCATTGCATGTTATTTGCGGGATGCAATCATAGCTCATCTCATTTTGTCATATGCAGGTGTTATGAGACATACATGACTTATGGAACATCAACACCATTCTTCCTAGGGCTTGGCGATATGGCAAATATGCGATCTCCATAATTATTTTCCATATTGAACGATAATTTTATATATTTTGATACAAGTTGTTAATGCTTCCAAATTTAAAAGAGTACCCCAACAATGACTGAAGCCACAAAAATGAGAGGGTCCATTAAATGGCACAACATATTTTCGGCCGATAAATTTGCTGTGGCCAAACATTCGGTGCATCTCTAATATCAACACAGTTTTAGATTCCTATTGTTGCACATTTCTGTTGTGTGAATGGCTCTTAGATTAATACCAATTAAAAAAAGCTTATCATCGTTATTGACATACATTTTATCGCGATTTGATATATCGTTTATCGGCTCAGCCCTACTTCTTCCTTATGCAGACATCTTGGAAAACCCTACATCTACTGTCTGCCAAATGCCATTTTGTGTCCTTCTCCTCTCTCTCCTCTCTTCATCTTCCATTCCTTTTCACAGTCATTAGTTTCTTACCCAATTAATGTGGCATTGTCATCACGTTCTGCCTGACCCACTGCCCTACTTACAGCTTCAGAGAGGAGTGAGAGTTGCATAGGGATGAAGAGAGGAAGGGGAGGTAGTGATGAAGAGTGGGGGGAGGTAACATATGGTAACATTGGTACTATTTTTAGACTCCACAGCTGACAGATTTTCTTAGAGGAGGGGCTGGTGTTGAAGAAAAGAGTGAGGGGCTCATAAAAGATGCGACTAAAACAACATGCATTTATAATGTTCATCCATATTTTACTCATTGACCAATGGCCAGAAATTTAGCACGTTTTCTAGCACTGCATTGCAAACAGTCTCCTGTAAGTCAGCTGTTTTCTTTCCACTTCCAAAGCAATTTTTAGAAAATAATTCATTTTAATTTTATCACACTAAGTTATTTCTGATACTGCCATGTGTATGATTGCAAAAGACATTTTGTCAGTAACATTTCTGGATTTCTGACCAGCAGGATCTTTCTTTCAGTGATTCAACATTGCAGGCGTTTCACAACATTTTATATTTTTAGAAAGGAGCAGAACGTCTGTTGTTCAGATAAAATGTCTAATTTGTCTCAAATTCAATGTGAAAACTTATATGAAATAAAAATTCACAATGGTTTTCAAAGATTAGGTTACCTCAGATGGTAAAACTATTTCTATTAATTCATGTCAATTTTATTTCTTATTTTGTACATGAATGTTACTTTGATAAATGGCCTTTTGTCCATATAGTATTAAAGACAGTCAGACTCAGTGTTTTAGTTTTGGACTAAACAGCTGTTACTCACCTGTACATCGCTCTTTTATAATGCTACAATACATCTCTTATGTGCATAGTGTCTATGTTTGATATGATGAGGGAATTATGTGTGTAAAAAATGAAAGAGTGCATTCTGTTTGGCCATTGCATTCACAGACATGTGATTGGTAACAATGAAAAACTCAATGTACAGTGCTCAGCATATATAAGCTTTACAATATTATATTTGTGCATATACATTAGATTAGTCAGTACTGAAGCCAAATCTGGAGCTAATCTAACAAAATAACTTACGATAATGGTCCAAAAACTACTACACCCAAATTTATATGCTAAAGAAAAATATTAAATACAAATTTTAAATAGAGGAAAAATCAGAAAAGCAAAAACATGAAAAATTTAGTTTGTTGTTTTTTGGGTTTTTTTTGCAATATTTTGCTTGAATTTAATTGTATTATCTTTCAATTTCTAAATATGTTTGGTGACTAAAATATTATTTTATTAAATATATCTGTTTATTAAAACTGTTTTGTTTAAATTCACCTAAATACATTGCCTATGTTCACAGAGAAATGGATAAAAATATTCATTTTCAAAATGGGGTGTATTCAGTTATGCTGAGCACTACACATACAGTCTAGCCCAAAATGACTCATATCCCTGGCAAATTATGACTTACTTAGTTATTCAACCAACAAGTTTTTTTTTTTTTTTTACCAGAAATGACACAGGCTTCAACCAAAAGATAATAACACGATGTTCAAGAGGCATCATTGTGGAAAATAAATATTTATTATTTCTATACTTCTTTTAGCAACTTTAAAGGAGACGTATTATGCAAAACTCACTTTTAAGCGTTTTAAGCACAGTTGTGCGGCAACAGTCTGTGAATATAAGCAGCTTCTAATGCTAAAAATGTGTTGATTTTATTTTTTTTATGATCACACTTAATAAAAACAGCCTGCAGAAACACTTTGATTAACATTCTCCCTTTGTACATGTCATCAGAGGGGGGAAGCTCTGCCCATAAGTGACAATCTCTCCCTCATTAGCATAGAATGTTGGTATTGTTTTTGAGTCTGAAACTCTGCTGACACATAGGCATATGTTGCTGTTTTAAAAAAAAAAGGCTAGGAGCATAATCTCATTTGAAAGCGACAGTCACCAAAATGGCACATTTAGCATCAAAGCCTAACAAAGATTTATAAAACGTTATTTGTGGAGTATTTTGAGCCGAAACTTTACATACACACTTTATGTTCATCAGAGACTTATTTTATATCTTGAAAATATGGGACATAATAGGTCGCCTTTAAGTCAGAATTTGTCAAAGGTATGAATAATTTCCGGCTTGACTCTAAATAGAAGAAGTTGACCAGTGGAGTCTTGCATGCCCCATAAATTGAAGGGATTGCTAGATGTTTGTGACAATATGAAACAGGGGTGTTTTCACAACACTTGTTTAAGTAGATTGTCATTTTAAGGAGAAAATAAGCATAAAGTTAAAAGCTTAAATTGTACCATAGAGCTTCTACTTCATTTTTTTCCCTTTTTTCTTCTCTGACCCTTAGCTGTGCGTTTCGGCCGTATCCCTAAACGTGAGAAGCAGCGTCTTTTGGATGAGATGCAGAGCTACATGAACAGCCTCAACGAATCCTCCATGGGCATGGAAACCTCCCCGCAGCATGAACCGTCACCCAGCCCGATTGAGAACCAATCCAAAGAGGCCATCGGTGCCTTATCCCGAGCCTACCAGGACATCTTCACCAACACACAGGACCACTTAAACAAGCGCGCGGGGAACAACAACATTAGCAGATCAAGCAGCTTTCAAAACAGCCCTTCTCAGGACAGCAACTATCCTCATGCCAACCCTCTCGCGGGGTATCACGCGACCACTCACGAAAGCTTCTCAGGCCCGGCTCGCTGTCCAGTTTCCACCAATGAGAGCAAATGCCCGGTGTCATTAGTGGACAACAATCGGTACAGCTATGCTCCTTCATTCAGTCAAAATCACTCCCAGTCCAGTGTTAACCAGCCCTCACAACCTACTCAGGCCGATTACAGCAGCTACACAGCCAGCCAATCCCAACGCCAGGCCTCGTGTCCATTTAAGCTGGCTGCAGGATCCAAAGTACTGGTGAGCAGTGTTTTGAGATACATACAAAGCGAAGTGGATGATTTTGAAAATGTAGTAGCCTATTGCTTAATACAAATTATATCAGATTACACATTATAGGCAATATATTCTTACTGCTTTTGGATTACTTTTAGTAACTCAGTTTGAGTTAGAATTTTAGTAGTTTGTATAAGATTTTCTGCCTCTTTTCATTTTGTATAGTTAAATGTTTTGGTTTAGTGTTTTTTTTAATTATTAGATTATGTTTTCCTATAAACCTCTATTCAGTTTGTTAAAGTTTATATTTGTGACCCTGGGCCACAAAGTCTTATGTTGTGGTACATATTTGTGGGATTAGCTTAAAATATTCTAAATTATGGTCTAAAAATATAGTCTAAACCAGTGGTTCTCAAACGTTTTTCACAAAGTATACCACCTCAGAAAAGAAATTATCTCTCCAAGTACCACCATAATAAGTAGGGTAGTAGGCCTAATTAAGCAGCTACAGCACTGCACAGTTCAAAAACGTGGCAGATTAATTCTTATTTTTATGACTATTATTATTGTCAGCCACTTTAAACATTATAAATAGTTTAAACATTAACACTGTACTTTGCTTACAGGTAAAAAGAAATAAAACGCCAACGCTTAAATTAAAATGTGCTTTTAAAAGTTAATTAAAAATGACACTGTTCTTAAAAAGTCAAAAGAAAAAAGCTGTACCTTAATGTAAAGTAAAAGCAAGTGATTAAACTGTACCTGTCAACATTGGGATATAAAAATAAGGATACGCCCCCAACAACCGTTACAAACATGAGGAGGATCATGTCGGTGTTATCGTACACGTCAAAGGAATAAAAGTGTGTTAATTTTTTTACTTTAATTTTTCAGCGATTCCTCCGTGAACCACTAGAAGGAAGTCTGTGTACCACTAGGGGTAGACATACCTAATTAATGTCAAAACCTAATTAATGATTACTAATATGATTGCTAAGAACTTAATTTGGACAACTTTAAAATAGATTTTCTCAAAATTTATTTTTTTAAACCCTCAGATTAAAAATATATTCAAATAGATGTATCTGGGCCAAATATTGTCCTATCATAAGAAACCATATAGAAATGGAAAGCATAACAATTATTGAGACTTATGACTAGGACCAGACAGAATCTAGAGACATTTTCTGTTATTTCTGCACAGAATTTTGTATAAATTTGCGGATTTATGCAGAATGATTTTAGAAGTAACTAAAAACTTAATATATGAAACAAAAAAATTATACATTTTTAATGTTTACAATGCAAATCATATTAGAGCCACTTATTTGGTAAACAAAGTAAGATTCTCATATAATATCTCTACTAAAAGACAAAAAATATGACTTTACAAACTGTATTGTAAATAAATCAAATTAACATTTTCATATTATTGAAATTAATATAAAACTGAATAAATATAAATGTACACACATTTACACAAGTAAATAAATAGACTTAATGATGGGCTAAAAATCTGCAGATTTTTGTGTGCGCAGATTCCGTGTGGGCCTACTTATGACTTATGGTTTAGTGATCCAGGGTCACTAAAAAAAGCTGAATAGATATATATTTTAATTATTTTTTTCATTATTTTTTATGAATTAGATGTTCATATTAGTAGTTAACTGGTAGATTACTTTCGACTTATTTCATTTTGTCTAGTAATACATACATATAAAAATATGTTTGCGGAAGACATCCAAGGGCATCAAAAACTACCTAATCATTATTATTTATTATTATTATTATTATATTACAATAATATATTAAAATCATTTAAAATATATATAAAACCAAACACTTAAAACCAGATTCTATTCCTCAATTTAAGACATGTTAACTTATCTCACTGAAATATTGTACATGGAAAGAGTCCGTTATGGAGTTATTAATAATAATATTGATAAAGTTTCACAATTTATGGCAACCATTTCTTGATCGCCTGGACCAATAAAGTACGGATTCTGAAGCAGCAGTGTAATGCTTAATATGCTCACTACCCTTATTGACTGCCTCCTTGTATTTTCATTGAAACCATTTATATGCCCTAAAAGTTTTTTTAATAATAACTTAATTTTTTCTTCTTTTTATGTTAATTATTATTATTACCATTATTTTCTTTGTATTATCATGCTTATTTTATGTATTTCTTTTTTATTGTTGTTGTGTTGTTTGGTAATTATTAAAAAATATTTAAAACTAATAAAAACACTTGTTAAAAAACAACAACAACCAAACACTAAAATCTGTGAATTAAAAATAACTGAATAAAAATAATAATTTGATAATAGCATTTTAAAACGCAATATAATCGAAAAAAATTTAGAGTCAGATTATATTACCCAAATGACATATAATCCAGCATTTTATATCTAAATATGATGTATAGTGCAGCATTGATATTACTTTACAGATCAAATACATTGATAAATGAAGTGTGATATCTAATCAAATCTAATAAAGATATGATCTGCTGTCTCTCTGTTAGGCCTGTCCACTAAACGCCTGCCCCGTGTCAGCACCTGGTGTTTCCAGTCAGCAGGTGTGGGAGTCTTTCTCACAGTGCTTCACACCGGCCGTACGTGAAGTGGTGGAGTTCGCGAAGGGCATTCCAGGCTTCCAAGAGCTCTGCCAACATGATCAAGTCATGTTGCTCAAAGCAGGCACTTTCCAGGTACTGATTACACAACCGACATTTTATTACTACTAATAAAGCAGCACAAAATCAAACAGATTTCCCAATTCATCCTAATTCAAACTCAACTTATTGATTTAACCCAAGGCTAACATGTCAGATCGCTCAAAACAAAGTCGGTAATGCACAGATAAAACCCAGTGTTTATACTCTCAGGGACGTCAACCTATAAATGGCTAACTTGTTGTCCTTACATCAATTGAATCTAGATTTTTCAGAGTTAAAAACAAAACGTGCATCACTTGGGTTCACTTTTTGACCTCCATCATATCGTGTTGTCTTTTGCAGGTGCTTATGGTGAGGTTTTGCTCGCTGTTCAACCACAAGGAAAGATCTGTGACTTTCCTGAATGGGCAGACATACCCGCTGGGCACCCTCAGGGGTCTGGGCATGGGCTCCCTGCTGGACGCCATGTTTGAGTTCAGTTCCAAGCTGAGCTCTCTGGGCCTGGAGTCAGATGAGATGGCTCTCTTTATGGCTGTGGTGCTGGTTTCTGCAGGTAAGAGCAACACCAGAGTCAGATTAAACATCACTGTTATTGCTATTCATACTTGATTTTGAGGATCTGAACAAAGCTTTGGCCTTGATATAATTTATTTATATTAGAGATGCATGTTAATGTAGTATTAAAATTCTTTTAGATATTGATAGGCAAGATATTTTATGTTATATTATGGAACAGAAATGTGAAAAATAAGGGGCTGCGGGCCAAAGTTGGTCCATGATGGACTTTGATTTGGCCCACAATGACAAATCACAAAAACAAAAAAATTATTATATGTTTCTTTGTTTCCAATTTAACATTTTGATATATTTATGCTTTAATTTTGAGCTAATTTTAATTAAATGAAGATAATTAAAATGTTATTACTTAAATAGATTACAGGGTAATGTTTTCTATTCATTTATTAGATAAAAAAAAACATAAATGAGGGGAACTATTGCAACTTTTACAATACTATACAATTTGGTATATTTCAATGTTTACTTTAGGCCAGCGGTCTCAAACTTAAATTGGCAGGGGGCCATATCAGTGACTGATAATTCATAGGAGGGCCGCTTTAACATACAAGCACAACAAAAAAGTGGAAACCTGATGTAATTGATGCACTCAGACATTCTTCCCCAGAGTATATGCAGTCAAAGCTCCTTCTTTTTGTTTCTTATTGTAAATGTTGAAGGGGTAGTTAAAATTGCTATGAAAACACTACAATTTAGTAATAGACATAATAATAAAGCAGATTGGGTAGCTTTTGTGACTTTACTGACAATTGTTCTTCTCAACAAAGTATATATAAATCACTTTTACTTTTTTTACATTTTTAACATGTTCAGTTCAGCCAGCAAATTTTACTAATGCACATTTTTTATACAAATCTTAATATGCATATTAGGAAAATCTATTAAATGAGACCATTTGAATCGAATATTAGCAAAATGATCATATTTACACCACCATCATAACGTATAAGCCATGCAGATGTGTTTGTACAGCACAATACGTGTGGCATATAACAAATTATTATCAAATGACCCTTGAATATTTTCAAAAATAGAGCTTCAGTAAAAATAGAGCACTTATGGACATAATGTTTAAATCAGCCCCAGAAGTAATCTGCATGTGCGATGCTCTCGACCGCACACTGAGAGAAACTGAAAGTAACCTGAACATACTGTATAGTACAGTACTTTAAATGTCCAGTAGGTGGGGGGGGTCAAAACCACAAGTGTATATGCGACTGCACAACAATGATAGTGATTCAAAAATATATGTTTTGGCGGGCCGAAGGCGCAACAGCAATAGGGTAACAGCCAGCCCTCAGTCAAGTATGATTTTGGCCCTTTGTATGAAAATTATATATATATATATATATATATACAACAATAAAGCCAATATATTTTTAAGACAGTTTTTAATTTGTATAAGTAATTTTTATATGATCAAAAAAAAAACACTAAATAAACCCTACTTACTTTTATTTTATGGTGACTGGAGAGAGAAAAAATAAATATATTTTAAATAAATACATATTAATTAAAATTAAAACAATTGATAAAAATTATAATTTAATCAAATAGAAAAATATATATTTAAAAAAACGCAAGTAAATAAATACATACATATCTAGGCCTCTCACAATAATCAATATAAGGACTTATCGCACAACACATGGACATGACCTCAATCATTTTTTGGGGATGCAATATTTATCGCCCATACATAAAACCAATTCAACATTTTAGCTGATTGCACAACCTCTCTATCTCTATTGGAGGTGTGAGAGTCAGAATGGTTAAAAAACACTATTTATTATGAATTACTATAGTATTTTTTCATGTGGATGTCTGACAACTGAAAATAGATCTGGTAGCAGATATCGCAGCCTCTGTTACTTTTTACCTTGCAATTTTTTTGTTAACATTTATTATCATTTATTTATTTAGGATATACGTTTTCACATTCGATTCCAATTTCTTATTATTAAATTGTTAAAATGACTATAATTAATAACCATATGTGTTCTTTGGAAGAGTGTACTTGCATCGTGATATTATATTGTCATTCTGGCATTATATAATGAGTGGCATAAAATGATCTTAAAATGACAATAATATCGTTTATTACAATATATTTTGGTGCATTATATCGTACAACAAAAAAATAGATATCGTGACAGGCCATATATATCAATCAATAACAATATGACCCAATTAAAATATAAAATATGTTTCAACATAACATTTATTTTATTATTTTTACTATAAACACTGTTGTGTCTCTCCACAGATTGCTCTGGCATTTCAGATATGTTGGCTGTGGAACAGCTCCAGGAAGGACTCATCCGAGCTCTGCGCACTTTAGTCAGCCGCCGCCACCCCGACGACAACTCGCTCTTCTCTAAACTTCTCCTGCGTCTCCCAGACCTGCGCACCCTCAACAACCTCCACTCCGACAAGCTGTTGGCCTTCCGCATTGACCCATAAACTATCAGTCCTTACAGCCAGCACCCATCCAAAGGCCACAACAGGCCAATCAGAGAAAACCCTTCCTAGAAAGACTGCTCGTTTACAGGGAGATGTTGAGCAGGTTCCCATAGGAACCAGACATTACGATGCGTGTTAATGAGGAACACAATGAACAGATGCTCTCAGCACGCTCTAAACGAGACATTTAAGCTTTCATGGATCATTTTCACACATGCATTGCTCTTATGTTCGAGATTATATTTATCCGAGGAGACGTTTTACCAGTCATATCATCATAAATAAGCTTACTGCAACTTTTAAAGACCAAAAAAAACGGGTCATTCCTCTTGTACTGCCTGCAAAGCACACAGTCTTTAGTCGAGTGCATCATGCATACAATAGAAAGGTATTTTAGGGACCATTAAAAAGCCAGTTGCGTGAGTGTATGTGCCTGTGTGCTCGAGAAAGGGAGACGGATATACCATGTACATAAGCCATAGTTATCACTTATACGGTCACATAAAAATGATAAAGTACACAATCGTCACCTGTGTTGCTGTGTTAACGTTTAATTCCACAAGATTGCATCTACAACAGCTCTAATGATCATTTAAGTTCTTAAAAAAATAAATGTCATTTCACTTCAGAGATTAGATACAACTCATCATATTTGTTGTTTTGCTTTTTTCTATTATCATCGTCATCAAGCTGAATACAGTATGCTTCCTTTACGACTATAAAAACCAGCATTCTCTCCTACTACGCATGTTACGTTTCGTCGGTTTTTCTTACTGTAAATATTGCACAGTTACACTGATTGAACTGCCTGCTCGGAGAAAAGAGGGATATGCAATGGTGTGTGTTTTGTGTGTGACTGAAACGGGGCGTTTGGTGCCTTGTAAGCAATGGACTGATCATTTGTGTGTTGTGAGAAAGAGCCCCTGGACTTCTGGCACCAGCACAGTATCTTTACAGCCTTTACTAAGATCACAAAGCATGTCGATAAGGCATTTTTGGACTGCCATGCCATTGAGTTTGCTATAATGGTTGGTTATGAAGTTATGTTATTAAATCATATGATAATGTATATTTTGTAAATTGTTTTATTCTGTAGAACACATATAAATACAAGATTATCTATTGTAATGATGTCTGGTTTCTTTTTTTCCTTTGTGTATGTGTGCACATGAATAGTTTATAAATATATATATATATATTCATGTAAAACACCATTTTTGAAGAACATCGTTATACTTATGTAGTTTGAAGTCTGATGTTTGAGAAAATTTAAGGAGTAACCAACTTTATCAATTCTTTCAGTTTTTTTTAAATGCAACATAGCAAATATTACAGTTTTTCTCAATTGCTTTGGCACATTTTTCAAAACAGACTTAACATTCTCTAAACTGTAAGTGCAAATTTAAAAACTGTTTGTTGGAACTTCAGAACTTTACTGCTTATTATAAATGTAGTTACTCACCCAAAACATTTCAATCATGCTTCAAAACCTATATCATGTCAGTAATTTGGCCAAGGCCACCAAAACATGAAGTGTTTTTGTCATTATGTGTGAGCCACACTGCTCAATATAATTAACTGTTATTTATTATCAACCACGGATCTGACATTTGTTGAGAAGGCTCAATAATAGGTAAAAAAATAACATTTGTAGTTATATAGTGCATTTATTTCAATACAAATGTATTACATGCACAGTGCAATCTTGCTTGTCCAATTACTGTATTGTATATTTCATGTGTTACCACAAAAAAAGCCTACAAAACATGATCCATAAAAAATAAAAATATTCTTGGTGGACATCCTGTTGCTCTTGTTGGCCTTGCCAGAGATTACACTTCTTCCAATTGCTCTTATACCACTCCAGAGTTCGTTTTAATCGAGCCAAGACCACCTCATTGAGGCGATCTCAGAACGATTGTTCTGGTGTGGATCTGAGCACGGTTGCTGGATTCACATATGCCAAACGAACCGCGCTAACTGGGGAAACGCACCAGGTCCCGAAACAAAAGTGTGAAAGCACCCTAAATGAGAATTGACTCATCAGTTTTGGTCAACAAGCGATATGCAATTAGTTTTTGTCTAAACTACAGAAAATTGTACTTACTATTTGCACACATGCACCAAAGCATTTGCTTAAATCAATAAGAAATGCCAATCTGATGTGAACAATGAGCTAATTGTGCAGAGATCTAAACTTATTGTTTTGAAAAATAAAAATTTCAGTCAAGAACTGAGCTAAAGCAATTGAGAAAATCTGTAAAAAAAAAAAAAAACTCTTAATAATATACAAATAACAAAAGAGTGATTTATCTTCACTGTCTGACATATTCATAAAGTGCTGTTTATTTTATATGAAATTATGAATTTTTTTCTTTATGACTTGTTGGATTACTAGATATTTTATTTAAATAACTTTTAATAAAAAAAGCTATTTTTCAATAAATAGGAGTGTCACACCAAAAGCCAACAAATCTTAAATATGTTGTTAAACATTTTTTAATATTTGTGGGGGGTTTTTAACGGATGGATGGATGGATGGATAGATAGATGGATAGATTTTCTCCATGACTTGTCGGACTTGTTGGACATTTTCAATAATTGGAGTGTCACACCAAAGGACAACAAAACTTAAATATGTTGTTAAAATAAAAAAAAAAGATGTAAACAATTCTGAGACAAAACAGGGGGCTTCAGTCACATGATCTTGAATAGGGTCCGGAAAGCTTTCTGTGGAATTGCCTGTTTAAAATGTGCATATAGTGTCACAAAAGAGGATATGGCTTTCAGTGACAAAATTGATCAAGTTCCTATGCTTTTAAAATTAAATGGATGAAAATAATGATAGCCACTTGTAAAAATATTCCTTGTGATTATCTTTTAATTTACAAGAGCTGTATTAAATTATACTTGAGACAGTCACACCATAGCACAGTTTTGTGATTTGGCTCAAAAATATGTAAAAAAAAAAAAGTTTTTAAAACAAAAGGTTCTAGTGGAGCTGAGCATATTGGCTATGTATATTGGCCTTCAGCAGTGACATTTGCATTACACTGATCTGAGCTAAACTATACTGAACAGTGACATTTATACTAAACTGAAGCAGTTTCAATTTTCAATATTTTCAATTTAAATATAACTACAGCAGCATTTCTAAACTACTCTCTACCCTGCCTGAATTGCTGGAATGTTCCACAATTTGTAATATTATGGCTTTTTATTCTCTATACTTCACGTATGTTTAGCTGCTTCAACACAATCTACATTGTAAAAGCACCTGGAGGAATCCAACGCAAACATGGGGAGAACATAAAATGCCAACTAACCCGGCCGAGGCTCGAACCAGCGACCTTCTTGCTGTGAGGCGACAGCGCTACTCACTGTGCTATACATTTTAAAAGATCATAATGCTAATTATAATAATTTTTGTCATGTGTGTTATGTCAAAAACCTATATATGTATGTAACCTACATTTGTCAGCTTATCCTATATATATATATATA
>CAIGQZ010001345.1:21995584-22010659 GCA_903798205.1 Danio tinwini | reverse complement strand
AGATAGATAGATAGATAGATAGATAGATAGATAGATAGATAGATAGAACAAAACAGTAGGGTTAGATAATTGCTAAGGCTAATTTTATAGCTAGCATATGTATGATGTATTGACAATATTTCCACTTTTTAAACGTTTTGTCAAATCAAAATCTATTTTTCAAAATCTATCTATTTTGAAAACTCTTACCTTAATTTTAGTTTTCTCCAGTAACATCTCATATTTCACATTCATCTTTATGCTAACAGGGTTGCTGCCTGGTCGGTATATTTCGAAAAAAAACTTTAAGTTAGCAAAATATTTCCAAGTGGTCGATGATATAAACATTGAAATAGTGTATTTTAGATGTTCTGTATTTTTGGTAACAAATTGTTTGGTGTTTAATCGAATATTTAATGGCTGTAGGTATTTTTTTTATCTACGTTATTAGTTGTTGCTAGATCAGATATCGCAATCGATTGCGGCCGGAAGTTAACAATAATTATTTATATTATTTATCAAATTTCCAATTTATTGTATTTTATTAACGTCTCTACACTAAACCCAACCGTCACAGTACTGTAAAAATATAATTTATTGTTACACAGTGTTACAAAAATTATTCTATATTGATGTGCGTATTCGCAGCTGTGTACTATCTAGTCTTTATTGTTATTGAAAAGAGGAATAAAATGTTGTAAGCAATGGTTTGAAAATAATTATAATACTATAAACGTTATAATGTAAAATAATTTTGTAGAAATTGACACTTTTAAGCAAATGCTAATAAGACCGATTAATAATGGCGCGTGGTAAAGTTGATGAAGCTTGTATCTGGCACTGTGGTTATTTTAAAAAGCTTTGGTATGATGCTTCTGTCATTATCAAAAAAAAAGGTACTCTTTCATTTTAATTTGAACGTAATTTTTGGATATTTTTAATTAGGATAATGTGAATAATGCAGTTTTTGTTATTAATCTATTAATTTGGTTGATTAAGTTTCATATGCATAAGTGTACATTTTCAAAAAAAACTTTGTTTTACTTTGTTTTATAAAGAATTGAAAAATTACTTTTGTACCAATCAACATAGTGCTAATAGAAAGGCCATTAAAACTGTCCAATTGTGCTCTTATTTTTTAAAAATGTTTGATTGATGTAAAGGTCTTGCTTGTTTGCAACTCTAAGAATTTTATTTAACTATTTATACTCTTGTTTTTGTTGAGTTTGTGTTTATTTTTTTGTACTGTATTATTATTTACCTTCTATCACCCCGCCCTGGCAATATTCTGTGTGCTCTATTGTCTTGTGTCTGTTATTTAAAGCATAATAATAAAAAATACATGCCCTAATTAATATTCATATTGTTAGCCAATCCCTGAGACGAATCTTATTTGCTTCTGTTGCGTAGCCAATCAGAGAGCCCTACCTTTTATACGTAATTAATATTCATAACTCAAGCGTTTGTTTTGCGTCATGACGTCTGAGTAACCCGGAAACACACACGGATGTTGTAGAACATATATTGAAAGCATTTAGGTGAAAAAAAATCGTCTGAATTCATGGCGTAGAAAAGGTATTTAATGATCCCAAATCAGCGGGCAGTTTCTAAATTCCTTAGAAAAATGTTAAGAGTAAGGTAGGTCGGTTTAAGGTTTTATCCACGCTTTATAATCGCGAATGTTTGAGGCTTAAAGTCAATTACCGATTTAAAAAGTATTGTTTTTAAAGCGTAATTATTATACCAAGCTTTTATGGGCTCAATTTATACAGTATATAAGGTGTTTATAATTACAATATGCCTTATTTCAGATGTCAAGCTGACAGTCACTCATTGTGAGTCCAGAAGTGAGTTTATCCAACAGTTGCATTAAAGTCACGTGATGAAGAATGCCACTTTTGGTAAAACATTAGTTTTAATCAACATTTTGACATTTTTAGCCATTATGCCTTCTTATATGTAATCATTTTGCTACTTTTTTTTTGCAGATGAACTATTAATTTCGCTGCACCAAAAGCTTAGGAGGATGATAATTTAGGATTTCTTCTGATTCCTCCACTCACCATAAGACAGATTTGTGCCCATCATGTTTGTGACTGCATACCTAGCATTTATAGTCCTAGCGGGACTGTGTGTGGCTTTAGAGATCACAGCCCGGCGTCTCACCTTATCCCAGGCCACACAGACAGCAGTCGCCAATCCGGCTTTCCAGCGTTTCCAGAAGCTCTTTCTGAAGGCGTATCTCCTGGCTCTCTGGGCAGACTGGCTGCAAGGACCTTACCTTTACAAACTATACCGACATTACAACTTCCTGGAGTCACAGATTGCCATCCTATACGTATGCGGTCTGGCTTCTTGTGTGCTGTTTGCCCCGGTGGCCGGATGGCTACCACAGTTTCTCGGCCGAAGACAGACGTGTCTCCTCTTCTGCTTGGCTTATTCAATCTGCTGCGTCACCAAACTCTCACAAGACTATTTTATGCTCATACTAGGACGTGTATTAGGCGGCCTGTCTACTTCTCTGCTAACAACCACCTTTGAGGCCTGGTATGTGCACGGTCATGTTGACATCCATGACTTCCCCAAAGAATGGATCCCTGTTACGTTTGGTAAAGTTGCCAATTGGAATTATGGACTTGCAGTTGGTGCCGGACTAGTGGCGAATTTGTTCGCAGAATGGCTTGGGTTAGGACCGGTCGCTCCGTTTCTGTTGGCTATCCCAAGCCTTGCTGCTTGTGCCTGGTTTGTGCTGTCTGAATGGGGTCAGGACGACAAACAAGAAGGTGTGAACAGAGACAAAAACACCCCCCTTCTTAACTCTCTAAACAACTCCAAGTTGCAATTGTCAGCACGTGCCCGTTTCTGGCGTAGCTGTGTGGACGGCCTTCGATGTCTGCTCTCAGACCGCCGCGTTATGCTTTTAGGAGGTGTTCAGGCACTTTTTGAAAGCGTGCTATATATTTTTGTTTTTCTTTGGACGCCTGTTTTGGATCCTCACGGTCCACCTTTAGGAATCGTGTTCTCCAGTCTGATGGCGGCCACCATGGCGGGCTCCACACTCTTCCGATTGGCCACATCAGCCCCGTATCGACTCCAACCCGGTCACCTGCTCTGCTTAGCCGTTCTCCTAGCGTTCTTCTCCTTCTTCATGCTGACGTTCTCCACCGTGCCTGGCCAGCCCCGGCCCAGGGAATCTCTGCTCGCTTTCCTTCTGCTCGAGCTGGCTTGTGGGCTTTATTTCCCAGCGGTGAGTTTCCTCCAGGGCCGTGTGGTTCCCGTGGAGCGCAGAGCTGCAGTTTTGGCTTGGTTTCGTTTGCCTCTGCACCTCCTGGCCTGTTTGGGGCTGCTGGCGCTTCATGGGGAGGTTTCAGGGGCTGGTGCGGGAGAGGCTGGCAGCGGCACCAGGCACATGTTTGCAGGCTGTGCTGGGATGATGCTGGCTGCTCTGCTTGCCGTTATCAGCCTTTTCACTGTAGGCAGGAATGATGCCGAACTGAGACTAGAGGGCACCAAACTGGAAGGAGAAATCTGACTTGAACACTGGATTATATATGGACTGTTGAATTGAATTTTTAAATGGGATAGGTCAGAGTTTGCCAACCCTGTTCCTAAATACACACCAACAGAACACTATTTAACCTCTTTCTATTCAAACACACCTGAATTAAATCATTAGAATATTAGACGCGACTCCAAAACCGGAAATAAATGGTTCAGAAAAGGGAAACATCCAAAATATGTACTGTTGGTGTGCCTCCAGGAACAGGGTTGGGAAACATTGGGATAGACTCTTGAGATGAACCATCTCATTTTCGAGGGGATCCCTAAAAAGTACATAAATGAAAAGAGAGTACAACACACCAAAAACAAACAGAGATTGTGGACTGTGGTTTAAATACTTTGTTTCTTTCCTCATGCATTCTGTCTTGGTTAACCAATGTTAATAGAACCAATAAACTCCTTAACATTGGATGTATTTACTAAAATGTGTCTGTGATACAGATTGGGGCGCAATATGTTCAACAAATCAATTAAATATGTTATTTGTAATAAGGATTTAATTTAGGGCTGTGCAAAAAAATCTATACATCGCGATAATTTCTTTTACGATAGTGTATCGACAGTTCAACCTCAAGTATCGATTCAAGTTGTGCCAAACGAGCTCCTCCTCCGCTCCTGTAGATGTCGCTAACTCGCGATCAACAAAACGCCAAGTAGTACGGAATCAGAAGTAAGCAAGAGTGAGCATGGGGGAAAATATAAAGGTGCCTCCAGCTTTTAGAGCTGACGTGTGGCTGCACTTCGGTTTTAACGCTACACCAGAGAGTACTGAATTAGACAAAAAAATGCCATTTGTAAGCTTTGCAATATATATAGTTCTCTGTTCAATCACACTTTGCAGTTCTAATGAATTGGAATGGATGGAAAATAAATAGGAATTGGAATTTTAATTTGTCTGCCGACTTGATCAAGTTGTCAATATAATGTGACACACATACTAATACAAACTATTGCAATATATCACAATATTTATTGTATCACAATATATCGTGATATATTGCATCGTGACCCATGTATCGTGATATGTATCATATCGTGAGGCCCTTGCCAATACACAGCCCTAATTTGATTTATGTTAATTCACTATACTGTGAATTCTAATATATTAAAGCAGACGTGTCCAACTCAGTTCCTGGAGGGCTGCAGCCAGTGTTGCCATATTGCGTGGTTTACCCCCAGTTGTGTGGTTTTTAAAACATGAATTTTATATGCAACGTATTTAACAAAACATAACTGTGTGCTCCTACTCCATTCAGTTAGTAGGGACCAGTGCATAACACAAACCACGTGGGCCCACTTGCAAGAGGATGTGCAGGAAAGTTGTATTCAAATCTGACTCCCCTTCGCATGCACGCGAATCACGCATTGTGCTCAGTTAAACTCACAGAGGTTTATCATAACTCTTTTATCGATCATTTTTTTCCGCAATTGACAGCAAGAACAAACATAGAAGCGTTGTCTGATTGACAAGCAGCACCTAATTATGTTTAAAAGAATTTAAAACGGCTAATGGGACGAATTTACACCCCAAGTAAAACATACTCTAATAGGTAGTGTAATCTACAGTGTGTGGGTGAGTGAGGGCAGTGTTTTGATGTGATCCAGTTATGTTGTGGTTCTGTGACTGCTGGTGTTGGTTGTATGGTTACAAATTATGACAGTTAAAGTAACAAGGTTAGTTTCGATTTAAATAAATGACAATTAAATATTGATCTAATATTTTGGGCGTTTTTTTTGTGGGTTTAGGCAGGTTTTGAACAGTTTTGGCTGGAAAAAGTCCGATATATCTGGCAACACTGGCCGCAGCCTTGCACAGTTGTTTTAACCCTAGTCCAACACACTTATGCCGCGGTCACACTAGAGTTTGAGCATGTGAAATTCTATCCTACGGCGCTGCGAAAAAGGGGCGGGAATAAACAAGATGATTAAACAAGATGAAAAAAGCAAGTGATTGGTCCATATTTAAAATTTCTGTCCAAAGAGGTCATGTTTTGATCTTCGATTGGTCTCATGCAGTCACGTGATGTGATTTTGCAGGACAGAGTTCACCAAGCTTGAACTTTGCAATGCAGCGAACTGCGAAACTTGTCGCACGAGCTTGTGTTTCCGGTCTGACGCATTTGGATGCGTGTAAATGGAAGTCTATGGGGAGAAATCTAGTGTGACCGCAGCTTAAGTGTGTTGGACCAGGGTTGGAACTAAACTGTGCAGTTCCTGGAGGATGGCAGCTCTGCACAGTTTAGCTTTAACCCTTATTAAACACACCTGATCAAACTAATTAAGTCCTTCAGGAAACCTGCAGGTAAGTGTGTAGAAACAGGGTTGGAACTAAACTGTGCAGAGCTGCGGCCTTCCAGGAACTGCACAGTTTAGTTCCAACCCTGGTCCAACACACTTAAGCTGTGGACACACTGGACTTTTCTCCCCATAGACCTCTATTCATACACACCCGAATGCATCAGACCGGAAACGCAAGCTTGTGTGACAAGTTTTGCAGTTCGCTGCGTTGCAAAGTTTAAGCTTGGTGAACTCTGAAATGGCATCACATGACTGTGTGAGACCGAACGAAGATCAAAACATGACCTCTCTGGACAGAAATGTTAAATATGGACTAATCGATTGCTTTTTTAAATGTCTAATCATCTTATTTAATCCCGTTCCTATTCGCAGCGCCGTACTACAGAATTTCACATGCTCAAACTCTAGTGTGACCGCAGCTTTACTTGTAGGTTTCAAACAAGTCTAAAGGACTGACTTAGTTTGATCAGATGTGTTTAATTAGCATTGGAACTTAACCTAGCAGGAACTGAGTTTAATGCCTATGTATTAAAGGGTTAGTTCATGCTAAAAAAATTCTTTGTAAAAGTCAGTGTGGGTCAACTGTAATCATTCAAAGCTGCACAAACACTTTTCTGGACTTTGGAGCTCTCAGATTTCATCTAAAATATCTTAATTTGTGTTCAGAGGATAAACAAATGTCGCAGGGCATTGGAATGACATGAGGGCGAGTAATTAATAGCAGAATTTTCATTTTTGGGTGAACTAACCCCTTTAATACAGGGTTTCTGCAGATTTCACCAAGTCAAATTTAAGACCTTTTTAAGACCATCAAGAGAGAAATTTAAGACTTGTACGGGGCTAAACTGGCTTTTTTTTTTTTTTACTTACCCCATCAAAAACTGAATTCTTGTTTTACTCAATGTCTGTACTGCACAACTCCCTTTACTGTAAAACACATTTTACTGGACTGTCCTGCTTTTAATGATTCCAGAAGGCTTTTTTTTAATGAAAATATAATCTCTTAAGGGCATTTTAACAGTGACACCAAGAAAAATGTTATCTTTATCTTTTATTTTTATCATGTATTAACTCTAAAAATATTATTTAGTGTATGTATTCATTTGTTTGTTGATTTTTAATTGTATATTTAGGATTGAAATGTTCTTGCCATGAAAATAGCCTTGATTGCTGACATGGCATTAAATAAAAAATACATTACATTAAATTATTTAAGATAAACACATTTTAAACAATGTCAAAACAAGCAGACCCTAGTTGTATGCATACTTGTTTTTTTCAGCATAACTTAAAGTAAATGTACGCACAACATTTAGGTAGCATGGTATAGTATGGTAACATGGGTAGCTTTACATAAACAAAGGAAAATTAAGACCAGATTAAAATGATTTTAAGACCTACAAGACAACATTTAAGTGAATTTGAGACTTTTTAAGGCCTAAAACTTTGCTTTTAAAATTTAAGACAATGAATACATTTACATAGACACCATTAATCTGATTTTAATGTGGTACTCTGATTGACAATACCCTGATTAGGAGTCTACCATGTAAACAGTGATGTTTGATTAATCCGACTAAAGTCATAATCGAACTAAACAGAAATCGGATTAAGACATGTAGAGTATGCCTATTTTAGTAACATTATTGTAAGCATAGTACAGACGTAAACACCGCAATCAAACTATTACCATTGCGTAGGATTTTCGCAACATTTTCAACAGGATAGTCTATACACACATGGCTGTTTAACACCATTCGCTGCACCTACCGAGTTAGTAAAGGACCCTGGGACACAGGTTTTTTTGCCCATACAATGTGCGACAACACTCTTCCTGCAGTTCATACTCCCATCCAATATGTCATTTGTCACCGGGGCATGGATGAAATGTTCCTGAATGAAAGTAAAAAAGTGCCAAACTGCAGTTAAATTAGACTAATTAAAAATAAAACACTCAAAATTACACAAAACTCTGGAAGAAAATGTGGATAGCCTGGTGATGCAATGACGCTAATGGAATTATGTGCTATAACATGTAAAACAGGATCATGAAATGAACATTGAAAAAGCATCTCATGTAAACATCTTAATCATATTATTGTCTTATTCAGATTAAGACAAATAATTTGATTACTGATGTTCATGTAAACGTATTATTTTAAGACTTTTTTAAGACCCTGCGGATACCCTGAAGTAGATTATGTAGTAGATACAGTATGTATTGAACAGACTGTTTGAGCTACATTTATAGAGCAGTGTGATTCTCTATTAAAACAATAGGCTGTGCATTTGTAATAAATGCGATGAGACAGTTTTTATACCTCATGGTGCACACAGACCATGCGGACAGGTTAAGGTAAGCATTTTCATTTATTGAAATAGATGGCAACTGAACAAATTAAGGCTCATGAACAAACATCTTAGAAAGCACTGTAAATAAATGCATATTTGAAAAATATAAAAATAAAAATTACAAAATAAAAAAATCTGTTGTGAAGTCTAATGACCACAGACATCAGTGTAACATTTCTCAATGTGTTCAGTTCATTTTCAGTCATTCCATTTTAGAGTAGGGGGTCTCCACTTATCGCAGCTCGTAACACACATTCCCAATGAGTGGATTTCTATATGGAATTTGAGAGAGAGAGGCGTTCCGATATCAATGTCTGATGCTATAATATACATTTTTGCTATAGTATTGAAAATGACTAACAGCAGTACATAAAATAAATATGTTTTAATACATCTGCACAGTTGTATATGGCTTGTGTGAGGTGGTATAGGACTCATAAGTTACATAATTAAGTAATATTCTCAACATTAATGGTGCATCACAGTTTTTGTAAGTCAAATGAAGCATTTCTTTACCAAAAACCTATAAAATAAGGAAAGAAAAAAAAAAAAAACAATCACTGTCTTTGGTTATAAAACCATTGCATTAAAGAGTGGCATGCAGAAAAAGAAAGAAAGTGGTAATGGGCATTTGATTTTTATTAGAAGCATTTTTATCTCTTTATTAGGGTATGTTTGTCTTCATTTTAAATGTCCCACCCACAACTGGTGCTTCACATTTCTATCTCAAACAAGAAGAAATAAACTTTCCCCATCTGGTGGCTCAGTAGACTTACAAGGACTAGTTTGCTAGTGATAATTACAAGTAACATAATAAAGAAAATGCTCAGGTTGGCAGTCTTATATGAGGAACACATTTAGTTCCCTTTAGTGTTGTCTGCTTTTGCAGTCTTGGTCAAACTTTCTGAAAACTTATGCCTGTGAAATGTTTGATAATATTTGATTTTTCTTACCAAATGCACACTGTAAATGATATCTGTTAACTAACAGTTTCCGTATTTTGTGGTGTTTTCTGTTTATTTACGGTTGTGAATTGCATTATGCGACGTTGATCACTGCTCTATGAAGGACGAAACCTGCAAAAACAATAAATAAATATGCAAATAAATAAATGAGTAAATAAATCCATAAATCACTGCATAAATAAAACAATAAATAAATAAATATGCAAATAAATAAATAAATGAGTATATTGATTAATAAATCCCTGCAAAAATGAAACAATAAATAAATATGCAAATAAATAAATGAATAAATAAATTAATAAATCCCTGCATAAATAAAACAATAAATACATATGTAAATAAATTTATAAATGAGTAAATAAATCTATAAAATCACTGTATAAATAAAACAATAAATAAATAAATATGCAAATAAATAAATGAGTAAATAAATCCATAAGCCCTGCATAAATAAAACAAATAAATATGTAAATAAATAAATGGAGTAAATAAATCCATTAATCCCTGCGTAAATAAAACAATAAATATATATGCAAATAAATAAATAAATGAGTAAATAAATCCATAAATCCCTGCATAAACAACAATAAATAAATATGTAAATACATTTATAAATAAATAAATGAGTAAATAAATCTATAAATCCCTGCATAAATAAAACAATAAATATTTTTTTAATAAAACAAAATTTATGCAAAAAAATAAATATATATAAAAATTCACAAATTCTTGCATAAATAAATATATAAATAATTAATAGTGAGGGCAGAGAAATAATTAAATGAATTACACGAACGTTGGGGGAATAAGAAAATGCTAAATTGAAAGTAGATTCCACCCCCCTCTCCCCCTCTCTCTCTGATTATTGATAGAGGGTGTCTATCAATAATCAGAAGGTGGTCTTTATGCTATCATTGGTTGATTGTTAGAAAAATTTTGTATTCGATTTTATTGACTGGCTTCTGATGATTGATAGACAGCCTCTCATTAGCATGTTGAGCTGAGGAAAAGTAAATGCGGGATTACGTTCAAAAATAAATAAACGTTATTTACTAAATCATTATATCAATAAATCTACTTTCAATTAAGCATTTTCTTATTCTCCAACATTTGAGTAATTTATTTATTTATTTATCAGCCCACACTATTAATTATTTATATAATTATTTATGCAGGAATTTGTGGATTTTTGACCATTTATTTAATATTTGTGTATTTATTTATTTATTTATTGTTTTTGCAGGTTTCATCCTCTATACTGCTCTGCTGACTTTTAATGTTGAAAAATTCAACTCTGCGGTTTAACAAAGTGATTTTTATTGACATTTTAGTCGTTTGAAATACTATAATGTATAAGAAATAATATTAAATAAATAAATAATAGACTATAAATAACTTTAAACTATTACAAATATTTAAAAAATACTTATTTTAACTTTTCAAGGTTAAAAGTTGTTGGAAGAAAGATCAATGTCTTATAATGCAATTCATAAGCATAAATAAACAGGAAAAATTAAATTAATAAAAACATGAATCATAACATACGGAAGACTGCTTATTTACAGCTATTTTTTACAGTTCAGAAATTTGTCATCGTCACATTCTGCTAAGTAGCAGTGTTTCACATGTAAATGTGCTGTAATTTACACTAAGAAGTGAATGACTGAATGCTAGATTTTGCAGAATAGTTTCTTAATTTTGAGTTTCCTAAAATGGTTTAAGTGCAAAGGGTTCACACAGCAAACATGTATTCTTAAAAAGCATGTCTTACTTTTTGATTCAAAATCTAGAAATTCTTGAAACAAGATATAATTGCTTGAGAAGCAACACTGCATGAGATATTAAAGGTTATTTAGAGGAAGGTAAAATAATAGTTCATTTATTTTCTTTTCGGCTTAGTCCCTTTATTAATCTGGAGTCGCCACAGCCGAATGAACTGCCAACTTATCCAGCATATGTTTTACACAGCGGGTGCCCTTCCAGCTGCAACCCATCACTAGGAAACATCCATACACTCTCATTCACACACATATACTACGGACAGTTTAGCTTACCCAATTCAACTATAGCGCATGTCTTTGGACTGTGGGGGAAACCAGAGCACCCAGAGGAAACCCACGCAAACACATGCAAACTCCACACAGAAATGCCAACTGACCCAGCCAAGGCTCAAACCAGTGATCTTCTTGCTGTGAGGAGATCATGCTACCCACTGTGCCACCATGACGCCCACAGGTTAAATAATAGTATACCAGTAAAGTGACTACTGCATGTGAGCATGATTTATTTAAATACTCTCCACCATGAATTTTGCATTTGAAAGGGGAAAATCCTAGACATGCATATGCAGTAAGGTGAGCTACAAAAATAATCATAAGCATTTCTCACTGCATGTCTTCAGTAAATCCTGATAGTTTTTTTTTTTTTTTTTTTGCAAAACCTGGTTTTCTGTAGTGCATTGTTTGTTTACACAGCAACAATTTACTGATGGTGCTTTATTTATTTATTTTTTATTCATTGCAAAACCAGGTTTTCTGTAGTTCACAGCAATGTTGTACTCTCAATAATGTACTATCAAATCAACTAGAAATGATTGTTGGCAGCCAGCTCTCTGCAACTCTCACATGGTAACCTAATGAAGCCAGGTCAGTACCAGGATGAGAGACCACATGGGAAAGTGAGGCCAGCAGGGGTGCTAAATTTGTGGTCTGTGGGATCCTAACACCCCAGTATATTGATGCACTGTATTTCAGATAAGATCTTAAACCGAGGTTGTTAAAAAAAAACCTTTGAAAAAGTAGGGGTAGGGTAGGGGTTTAACTGAAAATTTGCCCACTGGCCCATCCAAAAAGCAGTAACCATCCTCATATGATAATTGGCTTTATCACTCTTCCTCCTCTTCACCAATCACTACCAGTCTGGCGCAATATGGCTGCTGTCTCGTCATCCAGGTGGATGCTGCACACTGGTGGTGAATGAGGAGATTCCCCCAAATATGTGTAAAGCGCTTTGAGTGTCCAGAAAAGCGCTATATAAATGTAAGGAATTATTAATATTATTATTATGCGACCATTCACACAAATCAGCAAAAAGGACAAAAAAAAAAAAAAAAAACAACAACTCCAAATTAATATTCATGCCAGGACAGTAGGTGGCGATACCAATTTGTACAGAAACATTATGCATCTTACCACATATGGTCCTGTGGTCCATGATTTGTTTGTGATATCTACAGACTGATTAAGCAATACGTATGTGCAGAATGTCACCATTTTCATAAAATATTGCTTTTGTAGTTTACATCTATATAAAAAGTATAATTGGGCAACATTGTGGCTCAGTGGTTAGCATTGTCGCCTCACAGCAAGAAGGTCACTGATTCGAGCCCCGGCTGGGCCAATTGCCGTTTTTGTGTGGAGTTTGCGAGTTCTCCTCGTGTTCGTGTGGGTTTCCTCCGGGTGCTCCAGTTTCCCCTACAGTCCAAAACATGCGGTACAGATTAATTAAATGAACCAAATTGGCCGTAATGAATAAGTGTGTATGGATGTTTGTTGGTTCATTCTATTGTGGTGACCTCTGATAACTCAGAGACTAAGCCAAAGGAAAATGAATGAATGAATAAAAAATATAATTGTCTTGCACTAATAACAGCCCCCATATGGCATTACCATGTAAATGAACTGTAAAAAAAAAAAAATTATATATATATATATATATATATATATATATATATATATATATATATTCACACAAAATATGCAAGATGGATAAACACAAATAATACATATTATCACATGAAGTGGGCGGTTTCATTCCGCTGTGGCGACCACTCGTCAATAAGAAACCGAAGGAAAATGAATGAATGAATCTCATGAAGTGTTGCTTCTCGTGTATAATCAATCATATTTTAAGATTATCCAGATAATTTTAGGCAGAATACAGTCAAAAAAGGTCTACTTAAACTCTTTTTGTAGTGTGTAAAGCGACCAGTAGCAGATAGTACAAAAGATAGATGTGTAAGAATTCAGTGTACTTTAACAAACATTATTTTGGGAATTAAAGTCATAACGTACTTCAAGTTTACTTGGCCATTGTGCTATATAATCTATATAATCAAAACAACCAGTAAATGGCAGAATGTGCAGTGTTTATAATCTGGATTAAACAAAACAACATACTTGTGCTCTACTCAAGCACAAAATGAATAAAACATACCAGTAAATCATAAACGGAAAAATAAATGAAGGCATTCATTACCAGAAAAGGTGCTGTTAAGAAGAATTCCTAGTCTTGGAATGTTCTCATTATATATTTATTTATTGTTCACCCAGGTAAGTAATAGTGTTAATCTCTGTATATTTGTCTCATTTCTCCTGCTCTCGTAAAACAGTGTATCCGAAAAAGTTCGACCATCACACAGATACACAGACACAACACACTACAAGAGCACATTCACTACATGTATTTCTTTTTTAAAAACCAATAGGCAAAATAGCCCATCCCTCCAAGAGAGCCCATTAGGAAGGATGCCCCGAAAAAGGACGGTGGCTTCTTTTTTACCATTCGGAAAGCATTGGGTAGAACCGCTGAAAGCAGGGTGGTGTGGATGTCCCCCAATACCTTGCGGAAGGCGTAGCGCTTCTGCACCCGCTCAAAAAACGACTGCAGGTTCGGCCGGCTCCCGTCCTCCCAATATTTCCTTGAGAGTCCCAAGAACTTGAGCCTGTGCAACGTGGCTCCAAGACAAATATCAGCTAGTGTAAAAGTAGGTCCACAAAGCCATAATTCACACTTTTGACCTGCACAGGAAGAAAAGACAGCCTGTAGATCAGGGATGACCAAACCTTTTCTAAAGAAGAGCCAAAAACCAAACTTGATTGAGGGCTGTGGGCCAAAGGTAATATCAAACTGTAAGTTTGAATGAGCAATTTCCTAATTTATTTCCTAATATTTTAAAATAACTTAAAAATATTGTTTGAATTATATTAACTAACACAGTATATTTAAAAATGGTATATATAAGTAAAAACATAAACAATCCCATTAATATAAGGCAGTTTAATGCGGAATACACTATGCTGCACCTGCCTTCGCCTTGATCTGCTCTCGGATGTCTTGTGCATTGCCCTCTATCTGTCTGATGACAGCATTTATATTTTAGCCATTTACAAAAAAAAAAAAAAGAAATGACAAAACAAACAAACAAAAGGTTACATTCAATTTGAAATGACAATCTCTGTCAGATATTTGCCCCAGCCACCTCCACAACATACTCTCTCTCTTCATAAATGGGATAGTGGGCCAAATCAAAGGTTAGAATGGGCCAACTTTGGCCCGCTGGCCCAAGTTTGGGCATCTCTGTTGTAGATGTTCTTGAAAAAGCTAAATCATAGAAAGCAGCTCTTAAAGCTACAGTTTCTAATGATTGATAAAAAATAAAAAAATAAAAATAAATAAATGAATGCATGCATATTTACAAATGTGAGTTATCACTTACAGGAATTACTTGACTAAAAACAGTTCAATATTCTCAAGATTTTATCATTAATGGTCATATGCAAAAGATTTAGGATTTCATGTTTATTCAATAAAAGGCCAGCAAAAACAAATACTGCATATTATTAAGAGGCTAAAAAGTCTTTAAAATAAATTGTATGTTGATATGATAAAACTTAACTTATTCACACGCACACACACATCACACACAGACACACACACATAATCTGAAGAGAACACCACAATATAGTGATATAATACAGATAGAAGCAAGCATAAAATGAATAACGCAAAGAAGGCCTTTGTTTATAAAGCTAATGTAAATAAGAAAGTCCTTGTGATTTAAAGAAATCACAAAATTAAACTTTCACAAAGTTTATATATATATATATATATATATATATATATATATATATATATATAT
>CAIGQZ010001345.1:21974334-21995574 GCA_903798205.1 Danio tinwini | reverse complement strand
ACATACATACATACATACATACATACATACATACATACATACATACATACATACATACATACATTCTTGAATCTGATTGGCTGATTGCTGTGCGATATTCTGCAATAACAGCATTTGTACAGCCTCCTCACTCTTCTGTATTACTCCGCCCACATACAGCGACAAGAGGACACTTTGCTTGACAAATATTGCAGCTATTGGACAACATTATGTACTTTTGAGGCTTTTTTAGTTGAGAATGTAGTTGTTTAGATTGCAACCATGCTGTTTATTTATAAGGATAGTGCATATTTCAAAACATTTATAATTTCTGAGAGACAGCGCGTCGGCGTCCATTAGCCCAAGACGGTTGACGTTGTCTATCAACAAGATGGCGCCAGGGCCGCATAATAAGCCCTTGCTTAGAAGATTAAAACAACGTGATTTCTAACTACAGCTGATCAAATCATTATTAAACTGGTAAGTGATATTCTAAGGCGATCTCTCTCTTTTGTATAGATTTCAACTATGCAGTTTACTTATAAGGACAGTGCCTATTTTAATACAGTTACTTTGCTATCCCGGTTCTCAACGGTGTTATTCAGAGACCTCACCCCCGAACACCCCCTCCTTATTGCAAACACAACAGCAGTCTGGTAGTGATTGCGCTGCTTTTTTCGGGGTTAAATATTGTGATATCCAGATTGCAACAGAGAAATACTGTAGACTGTAACACTGTAAGAAGATATCTCTGCAGACGGAGGGCATTTCATGTCAAGTTCAGCCTTATAATCTTAAAATGTCAGCAAAATTACCTGTTTTGTCATCACTTTATACATTATGCTTGAGAATCATTCAAACACTAGCTCTAAAGTGGCGTTGGTGAATTAGTAACGGCTTCTGCTGTTTGACATCAGCTGCAGATGTGAATGAATTGCAGAAGAAAGTAGTTTCTCATACAAAAGGGTTTTTAGACTCTCCGTCTACACTCGCATGTAAAAAATACATAGCAAATCACACAAATTGAAGAACAAAAAGTATATATTACAAAAATAATAATAATAAAACACAACCATACAGTATGTTATAATTTTGTTATTTTATTATTGTAGTTTACTTGTAATAAAATAAAATAAAATATAGTTACTAAAGGTTATTGTATTTGATTTATTTATATTCACTTTTCTTTAAAACATGTTTCCATACTAAAATAATTTGATCTTAAACTCTATATTATTAGGGTTATTTTGTCATTATTTTATTATGATTTTTAAAAATAGTTTAAAGAAAAAAAAAAAAGCAGCAGAGCACATACCTTGATATTCCAGTTTTCTTTTTTCCAGCTCTGCCTCTACTTGGTCTAGTACCATCGCCAACTCTCCAAGAATTTTTTTCAGGTAGTTCACATTGTCATGGTCCAAGATCTTTGCCTACAAACAGTAAATATTCAAGACAGGCTTTTATTTAATTTTAAGATTTGTTATCCCATATTTCAGCTCAGATACCATTTACACTCACCGGCCACATCTGATCAACTGCTCATTAACACAAATATCTTATCAGGCAGATGGTGAAGATGCTGAAGTTCAAGCCAAACATCAGGAGGAGGAAGAACGTGATGACTTATTTCATGACATGAATGGCATTGCCAAATTGGCTGATCTGAGTATTCCAGAAACTAATGATTATTATTGCTATACTACTATCATTTTTAATAGGTTTACAAAAAAAAGTGTAGTTCTGTGGATGTCAATGCATTTTTTGATGCCAAAAGGTTTGAGGAGAATGAACAGACTTGTTTGAGCAAATAAAAATGCAATAGTAACTAAAGAATAAAATAAAATATCACAAGATGTAACCTAGATATGCGGAACTGAAATTCTGACATATGGCATATAGGCATATAGCCTAAGGTCTTGAGGTTGTTATAGGTTGTGATATTAATCCCACATGAACAGTGCAAGTAAACAAACTGCAAGCATGTGCATTTTTTTCATTAGAGGCACATTATAAATGTGACCATTGACCACAAAACTGTCATATGTTGCATGGGTACATTTTTACAAGAGCCAAAAAAATTATAGATTATAAATTATAGATAGTTCATTTATGCCAAAAAATAAAATAAAAAATTAGAATATTACAAAAAGATGTTCTATGAAAATATTTGATCAATTTCCTTCTGTAAATACACTCACCGGCCACTTTATTAGGTACACCTGTCTAACTGCTCATTAACGCAAATTTCTAATCAGCCGATCACATGGCAACAGCTCAATGCATTTAGGCATGTAGACATGGTCAAGACGATTTAAGGGACTTTGAACGTGGCATGGTTGTTGGTGCCAGACAGGCTGGTCTGAGAATTTCAGAAACTGCTACTGGGATTTTCACACACAACCATATCTAGAATTTACAGAGAATGGTCTGATATAGAGAAAAGATCTAGTGAGCGGCAGTGTTGTGGGCGCAAATGCCTTGTTGATGCCCGAGGTCAGAGGAGAATGGCCAGACTGGTTTGAGCTGACAGAAAGGCAACAGTAAATCAAATACCCGCTCGTTACAACTGAGGTATGCAGAAGAGCATCTCTAAATGCACAACACATCCAACCTTTAGCAGATGGACTACAGCAGCCGAAGACCACACCGGGTGCCACTGCTGTCAGCTAAGAACATGAAACTGAGGCTACAATTCACACAGGCTCACCAAAATTGGACAATAGTTATTACAATAGTATTGGAAAAACGTTGCCTGGTTTGATGAGTCTTGATTTTTGGTGTTACATTTAGTTGGTAGGGTTAGAATTTGGCATCAACAACATGAAAGTATGAATTAATCCTGTTTTTTATATCAATGGTTCAGGCTGGTAGTGGTGGTGTAATGGTGTGGGGGATATTTTCTTGGCACACTTTGGGCCTATTAGTTCCAATTGAGCCAATTCATGTCAACACCACAGCCTACCTGAGCATTGTTGCTGGCCATGTCCATCTCTTTATGACCACAGTGTACCCATCTTCTGATGGCTACTTCCAGCAGGATAAAGTGCCATGTCATAAAGTGCAAATCATCTCAGACAGGTTTCTTGAACATAACAATGAGTTCACTGTACTCATATAGCCTCCACAGTCATCAGATCTCAATCCAATCGAGCACCTTTGAGGTGTAGTGGAACGAGAGATTTGCATCATGAATGGGCAGCTGACAAATCTGCAGCAACTGTGTGATGCTATCATGTCAATATGGAGCAAATTCTCTGAGGAATATGTCCAGTGGAAGGATTAAGACAGTACTGAAGGCAAAAGGGGGTCCAACCCTGTACTAGTAAGGTGTACCTAATAAAGTGGCCAATGAGTGTATATCAAAACTCAATTTTTGATTAGTAATGTGCATTACTGAGAACATAATTGGGGAAAAAATTAACGCATTTTTCTCAGTATTTTGGAACTCTCAGATTCCAGATTTTGAAATAGAAGTGTCTCACCAAATACAGATCATTGTAACCTTTTTTATATAACTTTCAAATAATGCATAAATCTCAATTTCCATTATTTGACGCTTATGACTGGTTTTGTGGTGTAAGGTCACATATTTTGTTGTTCATGATAAAATGACTTGAACAGAAAAAAGCAAGGTGGCAGCGATTGCCTCATAGGCAGTGCACTGACATATAGCACCATTATGCTTTGGGCATTCCTGATCCTATCCTAATAAAAGTTAAAATCCCCCAAAAATAATCTTAAAAAAAGAGAAAAAAAAAAAACCCACTATAAACATTAAGATCAAAATATTACACATCATTGATACGTCCTGGGTGACACGGTGGCGCAGTGGGTAGCACGTTCGCCTCACAGCAAGAAGACCGCTGGTTCGAGCCTCGACTGAGTCAGTTGACTTTTCTGTTTGGAGTTTGCATGTTCTCCTTGTGTTCGTGTGGGTTTTCTCCGGGTGCTCCGGTTTCCCCCACAGTCCAAAGACATGCGGTACAGGTACATTGGGTATGCTAAAATTGACCGTAGAGAATGAGTGTGTGTGTGAATGAGTGTAGATGTTTCCCAGTGATGGGTTGCGGCCGGAGGGGCATCCGCTGCGTAAAACATATGCTGGATAAGTTGGCGGTTCATTCCTCTGTGGTGACCCCAGATTAATAAAGGGACTAGGCTGAAAAGAAAATAAATGTATTAATGACACGTCCTTCTTGTACAGGTCTATGAGAAGGTGGGGTTTGTTGTATAGATCACCTTGCTCAACCAATAGTGTTTTTAAAAGCAAACGTCACAGAAAACTGCATTGCAGCAACAGTTTTACCATGGTTTTACATTGCTTTTACCTGTTTGTGGAACCATGCTTCACTCTACTCAAACCCGAGCACATCCGAAGTCTAACACTGTACAAAGTGAGCAACCGAGCAAGCTGACCACAGCAGAAAAGTTGTCCGTATGGAGATAAATGAGGCAAACAAATTTGATTACTAATCATAGACATTTTAGTTTTGTGGTATTTATTGGGTGTTGTGCAAAAAACTGCACAAAAATAATCCTTTAATCGTCAATAATATGTCCATGTAAAAATCATTAGTGTGTGAAGCAGGGGTCACCAATCCCGGTCTTAGAGGGCCGGTGTCCCTGCAGAGTTTAGCTCCAACTTGCCTAGTAAAACCAAGTAAAACCTACCTATACCTAGTAAAAGCTTGGTTAGCTTGTTCAGGTGTGATTTGATTACAGTTGGAGCCAAACTCTGCAGGACACTGGCCCTCCAGGAACAAGTTTGATGACTCCTGGTGTAAAGGACCAAAAGTGGTTGGTGCCATACTGCCCCTAGTGTTTATTTTTCAGGAAACTGCAGTCAATCCTTTGTCAAAATACGTTTTTGAGCTTTTACAAAAATTTTGACTGAAGCAGATATTTCCAATGAGCCTGTGTTGAGGAAAAAAGTGGGCAACTTGGCATATCTAATAGTGGCCGGTGAGTATATGCTATAGAATCCATCCAAAGTCTGACACACATCATGTATGCAATAAAACTGCCGGCTTACCATGAGCTTTTTCTGCTTGGAGAGGTATGGTTCTGTCAGCTGAGGCTCCTCGTGGTCCAACTTCATCAGTTCAGACGCTGCATTGGCCAAATGTCCTGAGAGAAATCAAAGCAAATTGTCTGCATCAGGCTTTTATCTGGATACACATTTATGTTGTAAAGCCCTAAAAATCGGCACAGTCATCCAGGTTTTATAGGAGTTCTTTCTCCATGAGTTATGTATAGTTAATTTTGTCAGGCGGCCCACTGTGAACTGGCACTATTTTCTGCATGGTTTTAAGGCTTCTGACAACTAATTAAGGGATTTAATAAGACTTTACACATAAAATCAAAGCAGTGACTGTGATAAACAACACCTATCGTAAGGGCTCCCTCCAAGTTATGAACCATAAAAGAGATTTATTTGCAATTACGCCGGGTTTCCATGACTTTACGTGATTTACTTTGCTGCAATACATTGGCGGGATCAACTCTTTGGCTTGATTTACATTGTACTGGCATGTTACGTAATAGGTGAGCAATGCGGGTTTACCGCAGCTCCAATATCAATGAACTCTGAATAAATAGGCCATCATTAGAGCATTTAAGTGCGAACAAGCCATGTCAATCCACAGCCAACATGTGAGACAGCAATTTGCTTAAAATCTAAGAAATAAATACTAAGCAGGTTTTGTGAAGAGATTTTGATTTCTACACACTTAAAGTGGCAGTTCAAGCAATGCACTGAATATTGTAGTTAACCAAAGAGTTTGTGATTTTCACTGACTTCCATAGCAGTGCTTCCCACAGGTTTGAAATATACTTGTGGTGGTAGCCGAACTAAAACACAACATTTACCCAAATCACATAAATAGTTAACTAATTGCAACAAGCAATACATAATTAAATGTTTAGCAATAGTTTTATTTATTATACACTGTTTCTTTTAATGGGATAAAGTAAAAAAAAGACATCCACAATTACCTTTATGCTATTCAGGAGCCATGTGCACCCACTTACATGTAAAATCTGCTTCTCTCTTTCTTTCAAGTTCAAAACAAACTTGAATGCCAAAGCATTTTAGATACAGTTGAAGTCAGAATTATTAGTCCCCCTGAATTATTAGCCCCCTGTTTATTTTTCCCCCAATTTCTGTTTAACGGAGACAGTATTTTTTCAACACATTCCTAATTGTAATAGTTTTAATAACTCATCTCTGATAACTGATTTCTTTTATCTTTGCCATGATGACAGTAAATAATATTTGACTATATATTTTTCAAGACACTTCTATACAGATTAAAGTGACATTTAAAGGCTTAACTAGGTTAATTAAGTTAACTAGGCAGGTTAGGGTAAATAGGCAAGTTATTGTATAATGATGGTTTGTTCTGTAGACTAATCGGAAAAATAATTGCTTAAAGGGGCTAATAATTTTTACCTTAAAATGGTCTTTAAAAAATTAAAAACAGCTTTCATTCTAGCCAAAATAAAACAAATAAGACTTTCTCCAGAAGAAAAAATATTATCAGACATAATGTGAAAATTTCCTTGCTCTGTAAAACATCAATTTGGAAAATATTTAAAAAAAGAAAATAAAATTCAAAGGGAGGCTAATAATTCTGACTTCAAATGTATATAAAATAGTGTATGTAATTTATTAACATCAAATTAATAAGCAAATGAGAAATAAATGACAGAAAAAACAGACAATATCTCAAAAAATGATCATAATTACAAGATTAAAACCTGTAGATTATTTAAATAAGGCAAATGAGTTGGTTAACCATTACTAATGGTGTACATACATTTTGCAGCCAGTTTTGAACTGTCATTTTGTCCTCTTCGAGTATATAGTATTTCTGTATAGTTTTTTTTTTTGAGTCGTTTAGATAAAATTAAATTAATTAATGTTTCTCTCACATTGTGTGCAAAAACGTGATGCAAAAGTGCATACAAGCTTTAGAAAGCGAAAGCAAAAGTTGAATCTTGGACATTTTCTAGAACCCAGGTCGGACGAATTTAAGTCCCAAAAAGGCACGTCTCTGTGGTTCTGCTGAGCACGTGAGACTGTCTGTGGGAGTGTTGACATGGCCAATGTGTACCAGGAACTGTGTGGTCACCTACATTCTACAAATATATCCTTTATACAGAAAAAAACAACTTGAGAGTGAGTAAATAATGACTGAATCATAACCTTTAAAAATACAGGGCTTTCAAGAGTTCCCACTTAGATATGCTTAGCATTTAAGCAGGTTTGGCATGCTGTCCCGGGAGAGAACCCTGAGCTCGGAGATACTTGAGCTCAAGGCTCCCGCCCGGTCAATAAGCATATCAGGGGATCCGAGATCAGGTAGGTCTCGAGAGCTCCCCCTAAAAAAATGGAGGAGAAGGAGGAGATGGGGTGGAAGGGGGGATTCTTCCAAAACTAAGATAGAGCAGTAGGGAGAAAATGATCCATATATAGTAAGCTTGGATCGCTCTGATTGGATTATTACTGATTACAGATGAGAAGCCAGACGTGCTCAATCATATCACGTGCTCCTCTCGAAATGAGTTTGTGAAACTTCACTTATTAAGACAGAACAAAACAGAAAAATCATTCTGGTTCCTCAAAGAACTTAACATTCTTAAAATGACAGTTCCAGAGATGTTCCAAAGGTTCTGAATGGATTCCATTCCAATGCCATTAGAGCACAAGTGGATATAAAAATCCATTAATTTTTCCAGAGGGAAACTGATATTTAAGAATAACTGATAAATCTTTAAAGATGGACCTGTTTGAGCTTGAAGCCCATGCTGTTTGCATAATATGATCTTCTTGTTTATCAATCATGTTTAAAAGCAAAATTTGTATAGGAAAACTACATTACCCACGATGCTATACAGAAAATTCCACTAATCAAAGTACATTAAAAGTTATGGCCACTGAAGCTAAGCAGGGCTGTGCCTGGTCAGTAACTTGATGGGAGACCCAATGGGAAAGCTAGGTTGCTGCTGGAAGTGGTGTAAGTGAGACCAGCAGGGGGCGCTCAACCTGTGATCTCTGTGTGTCCTAATGCCCCAGTATACTGATGGGGACTCTATACTGCTCAGTGAGCGTTGACTTTCAGATGAGACGTTAAACTGAGGTCCTAACTCTCTGTGGTTGGTAAAACTCCCGGGTTTAACCCCGACATCCTGGCCAACTTTGCCCACTGGCCTCTGTCCATCATGACATCTTAACATCCCCATATCATAATTGGCTTCATCACTCTGTCTTGACTCCACCAATCAGCTAGTGTGTAGTGTGCAGTCTGGTGCAATATGGCTGCCGTTGGGTAATCCAGGTGGATGCTGCACACTGGTGGTGGATGAGGAGATTCCCCCCAAAAATGTGTAAAGCGCTTTAGGTGTCCAGAAAAGCGTTATACAGCCAATTTCCTTCATTCATTCATTTTTATTTCGGCTTTGTCCCTTTATTAATGACGGGTCACCACAGCGGAATGAACCTACAACTTATCCAGCATATGTTTTACGCAGCGGATGCCCTTCCAGCCACAACCCAACACTGGGAAACACTCATACACTCTTACATTCACACACATACATTACGGCCAATTTAGCTTATTCAGTTCACCTGTACCACATGTCTTTGGACTGTGGGGGAAACCGGAGCACCGGAACATGCAAACTCCACACAGAAATGCCAACTGGCCCAGCCATGCCTCAAAACAGAGACCTTCTTGCTGTGAGCCACCGTGTCACCCTCTTTCTCTACTTCTTTCCTTCAAACCAAAGTCTGTAATGTTGTGATTCTCCCTGTAGCTAATTGGTTTGGTTCATTGCTACCCTCTAAAAAATGTGTCCATATTTGACGCAATGTTGGATTACAACACCCTAGCACTTTTGAATGAAATAACATCTTACAAAGACTTTTCTCAATGGGAAAGATAAACAAAAGAGAACAACCAATCCCAGCTGTGTTGAAAAAGCTGCCGGTCACTTATATGCAGTCGTATACAGCACACCAGAATATGTCGCTAACAAATAAACAAACATTCATTGGATTGATAAATGCTATTTTCAGTAGGGATTATTGGTGCACTGAATTGTAGTATCACTTACTACGTATTTCAGCAGTGGCGTACTTTGGGATCATGGAGTCGGTGGTGAGTTCAGGATGAAGAATGCATCCATGTGTGTAAGCATCCATGGGGAGCCCATCCAGCAGCTCTCGGTACTGCTGGACTCTTGCATACATGGGAGTGCCTTCATCTGGAATCAGCTGGGCTACTGTGTCTGGAAGAACACATACACACACACGCACACACATAGAGGATAAATATTCTATACATAAATATATCTATATGCAATTGATTTGATATGATCACATTTCCTGCCCGGTGTGCAAGAGTCTAGGGGAAGAATGGAGCAGTTTCACGTGCTATTATAATAATTATTATTATTATTTATTTATTTATTTTTAAGACACTGTTGCCGTATACTCACTGTATCCAAACCATTACATTGACTACAGGAACATTTTTTGAAAAGCATCAAATTACCATCTATATGCTGATGACTCTCAAATCTGCTTCCCCATAAAATCTGGGGATTAATGTGAAGGTTTGGCTAGCGAATAAGTTTCTCCAACTGAACGAGGACATTTGTGAATTAATTGTTTTTGGTCAAAAAGGTTCAGATTCTAATGGCAATCTGTCATTGCTTCCTGGAAAAATACATTCTTCTATAAAAAATCTTGGTGTTATCTTTGACTCTGAGCTTAAATTTGACCGCCAAATTAATGTGGTTGTCAAAAATAGTTTTTTCTATTTTAGATATACTGCCAAGCTGAAATCTGTCCTCTCTTTCAGTGATTTGGAGAAGGTTGTTCATCTTCTCGTCTGGATTATTGTAACGCATTGTATCTGGGTGTAAGTCAGACCTCTCTCTCGCAACTGCAGCTGGTCCAGAATGCGACTGCCAGGCTTTTAACAGGCACAAAAAGACGAGCACATTACACCTGTACTGGTTTCTCTACACTGGCTACCAATCCAGTTTAGAATTCAGTACAAAGTACTGCTGTATGTTTATAAATCCCTCCATGGCCTGGCCCCTGAGTATATTTCTGAGCTAATTAATATAAACCAAGCTGTGAGATCTCTTCGCTCTAAACATGGACTCTATTTGCAAGTTCCACTATCATGCTTGAAATGTCGAGATGATATTGCTTTTTCAGTAGCAGCTCCAAGACTTTGGAATGATCTTCCACTCTCCATAAGAACAACTCCAACGTTTGAATCTTTTCAAAGGTCACTCAAAACACTCTTATTTTCTTTAGCTTTTAATTATGTTTTGTTTATGTACTTTGGCTCCTTGTATGTTTGCATGAATTATGGGTTTTTAAATCATTCAAATTTGGTGTCTATTAAATGTAATTCTGAGACTACTGTAGGGAAAACAGCTAAAACTGTTAAGTTAGCACTTTTAAACATCCGATCACTTAACAATAAGTCACTTTTAGTCAATGCTTTTATTAACACAAATTGCCTTGATTTTATGCTTTTAAATGAAACTTAGCTAGATGACAGTTGTAGCGCAGCAGTTCTGAATGAAACAGCTCCTTTAAACTTAAATTTTTTGAGTATTTGCAGAGCTAATAGGAGAGGTGGAGGCATCGCTGCCCTGTTTAAAGATGTCTATGAGTGTAAACAAGTGTCATTTGTCACTGTGTCTGTATACTCTGAGTATAGCACTAAAGGGTGCTCCACGCATTTGACTAATCATTATCTACAGACCTCCAATATATTCTCCAACTTTTATTGATGATTTTACAAAGCTGTTATCAATAGTAGCCTCTGAGTTTGGCTATTTTACTATTGTTGGGGATTTTAATATTTACATTGATAATCCAGAAATCAATGCTGTAAAAGAACTCGACTGTTTTTAACACTTTTGATCTGACTCAGCATGTTCAAGGACCCACACACAATCGTGGACACACTCTTGATCTACTTATAACTAAGGGTCTACACATTTCATCGACTGTTGTTAAGGATGTTGCACTATCTGATCATTTCTGTATTTTCTTTGATATATTGATCACTCCAGCCATTGAAGACAGATCTGTCTCTGTCAGAAAAAAGATGCATAAATGAGAACACTAGTGAGCAGTTTATGAAGGCCATATCGCTAGCACCAAGCATATCTGCAGACTCTGTTGATTCTCTCCTTAATTTGTTTAACTCTAAGGTTCAGAATGTCATAGATGACATTGCTCCTGTTAAAGTCAGGAAGAGAACTGGCAGACAGAAAGGACCTTGGTCAAGGTCAATATCGGTAAAGATGATGAAAAGACGAGCGTATGTGGAGAAAGATGAAACTAGTAGTCCATTATAATGTCTAAAAAGACAGGCTTAATGCTTTTAATGTGGAACTAAACACTGCTAGGCAGACTTACTTTTCAACCCTTATAAACAGCAACTTAAATAATGCTTGTACACTTTTTGCAACGGTAGAGAGACTCACAAACCCCCCCAGTAGGATTCCCAGTGAACTACTCTCGGAAAGTAAATGTAATGAGTTTGCTCATTTCTTTACTGATAAGATCAATAATATCAGAAAGGCAATCAGCTCATCCAATCAGCCAAGTTGTGTCGACATCAGACAAGCTCAACCACAACTTTATGTCTGATTTCATGGCAATTAATGGTAAAATCTTAGAAGAGATTGTGCAAATTTTGAAAACATCAACCTGCAATCTTGACATGTTCCCAACATCATTCTTCAAAACGGTGTTTAATTGTTTAGAGATGGATCTCCTAAAAGTGGTAATTGCTTCACTTTTCTCAGGGATTTTTCCAAACTCACTTAAAACCCCTCTTAAAAAAAGAGCAACCTGGATAACACACTATTGAGCAATTACAGACCAATCTCAAATCTCCCTTTCATTGGAAAAATCTTTGAAAAAGTTGTTTTCAACCAGGTTAACACATTCTTAAACTCTAAGGGGTGTTTAGACAATTTTCAATCTGGTTTCAGAGCACATCACAGTACAGAGAGCGCTCTTATAAAGATAATCAATGATATCCGCCTAAATACAGATTCAGGCAAACTAACAGTGCTGGTATTGCTCGATCTCAGTGCTGCATTTGACACTGTCGATCAGCATACTTCTGGATAGGCCGGAAAACTGGGTTGGGATGTCTGGGACGGTCCTCAAATGGTTCAGATCTTATCTTGAAGTGAGAGGTTTCTATGTCAGTATAGGTGACCATAGGTCGAGGTGGACACCCATGACATGTAGAGTCCCACAAGGCTCAATTCTGGCACCTCTCCTGTTCAATCTTTATATGCTCCCTCTGAGCCAAATAATGAGAAAGAACCAAATTTCCTACCACAGCTATGCACTCAAATCCACTTAGCCTTACTGCCTAATGACTACAGCCCTGTTGACACCCTCTGCCAATGCATTGATGAAATGAACAATTGGATGTGCCAAAACTTTCTTCAGTTTAACAAAGAGAAAACTGAAGTCATTGTGTTTGGGAACAGAAATGAGGTTCTCAAGGTGAATGCGCACCTTGGAACTAAGGGTCAAACAACAAAAAATAAGGTCAAGAGTCTTGGTGTGACTCTGGAGTCAGATCTGAGTTTCAATAGTCATGTCAAAGCAATTAGTAAATCAGCATACTATCATCTCAAAAACATTGCAAGAATCAGATGCTTTGTTTCCAGTGAAGACTTCAGAAATCAGAGCACATCACACCTGTCCTCAGGTCTTTACACTGGCTCCCAGTTACATTCAGAATAGATTTTAAAGTATTACTACTTGTCTATAAATCACTAAATGGCCTAGGACCTCAATACATTACAGATTTGCTCACTGAATACAAACCTAACAGAACTCTCAGATCTTTAGGATCATATAAACTAGAAATTCCAAGAGTTCAGTCAAAGCAGGGTGAATCGGCTTTCAGCTACTACGCCCCTCGCTGCTGGAATCAACTCCCAAAAATGATCAGATGTGCTCCAACATTAGACACATTCAAATCCAGACTGAAAACACATCTGTTTAGCTGTGCCTTTACTGAATGAGCACTGTGCTACGTCTGACAGATAGCACTATTGTTCTTTTATTTTATTCTTTTATCATTCTTATTATTTGCTTTTTTATTTTCTTACACTTGTCTTTTTATTCTTGTTTATGTAAAGCACTTTTAATTGCCACTGTGTATGAAATGTGCTATATAAATAAACTTGCCTTGCCTTATGTACAGCACTTTGGTACCCATTGTGGTTGGTTGAAAGTGCTCTAAAAATAAATTGAGTTGAGTTGACTAACTGGAAACAGTATTCTACTGTAAAAAAAAAGCCTGTTAAGGTCTAACAGTGTACAGTACATGTGTGCGTAAATGATCTGTGTTAAGTGATGTCTGTTATTTGTGAATTGAAGTGAGTTTGTGAATTGAGTTTAAGGATAATCTGCTGTTAGCATGTGGTCCTGTTATTGTTTTATGATACTGTATTTGACACACATTACATTTGTATATTTTATACATACAGTTAAAGTCAGAATTATTAGCCACACATTGAATTTTTTTTTATATTTCCCAAATTATGTTTAACAGAGCAAGAAAATTTTCAGAGTATGTCTGATAATATTTTTTCTTCTGGAGAAAGTCTTATTTGTTTTATTTTGACGGGAATAAAAGCAGTTTTAAACATTTTATGAACCATTTTAAGGTTAAAATTATTAGCCCCTTTAAGCTATTTTTTCCGACAGAAAAACAGAACAAACCATCGCTATACAATAACTTGCCTAATTACCCTAACCTGCCTAGTTAACCTAATTAACCTAGTTAAGCATTTAAATGTCACTTTAAGCTGTATAGAAGTGTCTTGAAAAATATCTAGTCAAATATTATTTACTGTCATCATTGCAAAGATAAAATAAATCAGTTATTAGAAATGAGTTATTAAAACTATTATGTTTAGAAATGTGTTGAAAAAAATATCTCGGTTAAACAAATTGGGGGAAGGGGAAATAAACAGGAGGTTAATAATACAGGGGGGCTAATAATTCTGACTTCAACTGTATATTTATACATGTGATATCTGGAATTTCATGGCTGTGTGTGATTAAAGTCAACAAAGAGGACAGCACAGCTGCAGACAAACTCTCTGTTTCTCTGCTTTTATTCATTTTAAAGACCTCCAGAGTGAGGTCTGCCACAATTTAAATAATCAATATTTCATATTTTTTGTATATTTCTTTTTTATGCAAAACAGCATACAAGCTGTGTAGTTAAAATTTATTAATTAACAAAATTAATTAACCCCATGATAAAAAAACTAATGAAAATAAATAGATGAAAATAATAAAAACAAAAATAAAATAAACAAATTCCTACTGCTGATCACTTCACCCAACAAACGATCAAAATATCGCTCTGTTATCCTACATCACACATCAACTGAAATATCCCACTCCACCAAGACACACTGACACACACACAACATAAAAATCTGCGCTGACTCTCAGCAGCATCACCATCCATTTGCCCGACTTCATTATAAATTAAAGCTGTGTACAGCCAATGGAAATTGCATTGGCCTGTAACATATGATCCAGCACAACACGCATGAACAAGTTTTTCATCACACATTCTTTAGGACATTATCACAAATGCCACATTTATGTAAAGTGAGATTGAATAGCATCTAAAAATGAGATTAGAACAGCTAAATAATAAACATAACACTAAATATTAAACTGTTTTTAATTCATTACAAAGAAACAACAAAAGGAAAAACTAATCTGAAGTCTCTGTTTAGATCTGATTGAGTAACAATGCTCAGCTCTGTTCACTTGAGTGAGTGATCCTGGATCAGTAAAAACACTCCCACACTCAAACTGTGTGTGAAGACATTTGAAATGACAACATATCTGTGAGTGAATCTAGAGCGCAGCGCGTTTATGGAGATATACCACTTGTACTGCTTATACAGGCCTAGAGGGAAACAACTGTAGTTATAGTTAACCTTCTTAGGCAGAATATGACAATTGCACTGTTAGAATAAAAGGCCTTTAGAGAACCAATTATTTGCATCTATTTTCTTTATAGATTTACATACAGTAAATTTGAGAAAATGTGCATCTGACAAGTATTGAATTTGTATTTATTATAATAGTGCAGATTATTTAATGTTAAAATGCTTGTGGTAAACTAATAGACATATTATGCATATATTATTATGTTTTATGTCTTTTAAAAATGCATAATTATCAATATATCTCTAATGAGAATATCTATCCATTCATCTATCCATTCAAATATCACTTTGAAATATCTGTCACTTGAAATATATTTATTCATTTTTAGGGATTTTATTATGCTAGATGAATTTCAAATTAATTATGCCAACACAATTGTGTTTTTGCATGATTATAATTACACATACAAAATAATAAAAACATTTTTTAAGATGAACCATATCCATTCGTCTGTCTCTAGAAAGTATATGAACAATTCCAGCGTTATGGATGTGCCATTTGCAGTAAAAATTCAAAACATAAAATTCCCAGAGAAAGTATATGTTAACATTATATTGAAACATCTGGTTATATTTTCCATAACAACTAACCACAGAGTTATTGGATCAGAAAAATATCAATCTGTAAACACTTTTATTTTAAATGAGGAAATAAACATGCGTTACGGATGTGACAAAAAAACGTTAGCAAGTTTACAGTACACAAATTACTTTGTAGAAATTCTGTGAATTAAACTGCACAACCCAAAAGAAACGATGCTAATCAAAAGGATAAGAGTTGACTCACTATAGAACAAACATGATTTTATTTTAGTTTACATTTTTGCATTTATGAGGAAAAAGCTCGTTTATGGATGTGACATCTCTTCGTTTTGGATATGACTGATGTGAAATTGGCACTTGTGTGACTTTGGTACATCAAATAAATTGTTTGAAAACATTGACAAACATTTGAGTATTTTTCAAGTACTGTAAAATTCTTGCTCGCACAAAAAAACGTAGAAATGGTTTCGCTATTTTGGTGAAAACTTCCTTTTTTTCATGGCAAGGTTGACATTTGGATGGCATTGCTATGTGTCAGAGGTTGTGTTAATCTATTCATCTGTACATCAATCCTTCTGTCCACTAGAAAAATGTCAGTCCATCCATGACACGGTTGTGGATCTATCTGTTCTTCTTGCATGTGTGTGTATGTGTGTGTGTGTGTGTGTGTGTGTGTGTGGGAAGTGGGTGTGTTTGTTTGGGTTTATCTTCACCACGTGGTGTGTGTGTGTGTGTTTACATTCATCAGCTGGGTTATCACGTGTCTTGTTACAACTCATATCACTCAGCTGTTTTCTATCAGCCACAGCTGTTGCGCTTTACCGCGCGCATATATATATGTTCAGTGTTTTGTAGATAGCATTATCAGTCCGTTGTTTGTTCACTCCTGTGTCTGCTTCCTGTTAGGTGCTCTCGCTCGATCTGTTGGTGGTGTTTTGCCATAAGTCTGTTATATTTGGACCTTATGCTCGTCTCCGTTTCATTGATGTTGTTGCAACTGCCTGCACTGATGACAACAATATCAGTGAGAGACTTCACTTCGGATCTGTTTCTCAGATAATCTATTACCACTGTTTAGCGTGTTGAATTCCTGGTGTGAGCACCCTTGCTCCACACTATATCTGGTGTGATGTATACCAGTTGTGACTGTTGTTATTCCTTTTAATAAATCATCTTGCATTCACTTGCATTTGGGTCTCCTGTGTATATCATTGTGACAATCCATCTATATATCTATTTAAAAACTAATAGTCAAAAAAAACTTACAATGTATGCTACAAAGAGAATCTGTTAATTCAGGGGTGGATATAGTGATTTGGGGGCCCTAAGCAATTCCAGCCATGGGGCCCTACGGTCCTAAAATGTACCCTTTCTACTTTTAATCATTTTAAACAATAGATTTTTTCTTCTATCACTCAATGTCCTTTTCTATTTTTTTATCTTAATGCAATATCTACATTTTAAATGATTTGTTTTCTTAAAATAAACTCACATAATAAATGGTTTTTAAAACTATATCTGTCCTTGATTTGACTGCTGGACTTCTCCATGATTGGGGGTGTAAAACAAATTTGCATAGATGTAATAATTATTTAAAAATTGTATTTGTTAGACCCTCACCAAACAAAATATGATATGTTATTGGTATAATTTATACTTCTGGATACTTATTGGGGGCCACAAAATTTCCTGGGGCCCTAAACGGCTGATTACTACTCTTATTGGTTAAATCCACCCCTATGTACATTACCATTTAAGGTATCATTTTTTTCTGTCATTCATTCTTTTTCCTTCTGCTTAGTCCCTTATTTATCAGGGGTTGCCACAGCGGAATGAACTGCCAACTATTCCAGCATATGCTTTACGCAGCGGATTTCCTTCCAGCCGCATCCCAGTACTGGAAAACATCCATACACTCACATTCACACACACACTCATACACTACGGCCAGTTTACTTCATCCAATTCACCTATAGCGAATGTTTTTGAACTGTGGAGGAAACCACAGTCCAAAAACTCCACACAGACATGCCAACTGGCCCAGCCGGGACTCGAACCAGCGACCTTCTTGCTGTGAGGTGACAGTGCTAACCACTGAGCCACCAAGCCGCCACAGCACTGGCTCACCTTTAGCCACCACAGCTGCCTGGTATCATTTTTTTTGTCTTCATAAGCAAGTAGTGTGGTTGTGCTCAGTCTTACCTCCTACAAAGTTGGTCTCTATATAGTCTATGATTTGGTTGTAGTCACTGACGATGGTGTCTCCGTGGATGAACACCGGCACTTCCTCTCCTAGGTTGAGCCTCATGAACCAAGGCTCCTTTTGCTCAGTGAGAGGCAGACTGACATCCCGCTCTTCACACAACAGCCCTTTCTCGTTGATCACCAGACGCACCTGTACAAAAAACACACATGACATCATCGCTATTTGTGACTCTGAAGAGCTTTCACACTTTGTCACCATGGTTATAACCATCGGTCTCGTTATTACATACCTTATTTCTAACCCTGAGTAAAGAAACATCACATTTCTAATTTGGAAGCACTTTCTACTCATTTTTTTAGCAGCCAACAGTCAATCCTTGCCTCAAATTCACATGCTTTCCATGTTACATTGTTTAAAAGAACAGTTGTTTTAGTGTTTCAGAAAAATTAGTGACAGAAAATTTAAGTGAAACATTTAATTCTTACTTTTATACATGTTTGTTAAATTACGGTTACGTCCCTTGATTTTGTTTATTTGGTTTCCATATTTTAATGTTTTCTTTTCTTTAGTTTCCTGCTTTTTTGTTTGCAGATTGCTGCCACCTGATTTAAATTGCGCGGTTAATTGTCCACGCAATAAAAATTGGCTGCAGCGGACCAGAAGCCAAGAGAGAGGGGAGACGACACGTCTCAGTTGATCTGCTCCAGTCTCAGACATAGGGGCTTGTGACTCATGCGCTACTTTTAAAAATAATGTGAATTAGTTTATTTACGGTATGAGTAAGATGTGGGGTGTCCTTTGTTAATTTAAACCTTTTTCTCCTGTTTTGGTGGGTAGGCAGGGAGGAAGGGAAGTAATTTGTATATTTCTTACTTTTGGGAATTTTGTCAGGAAAGTTAGTTTGCATTTACAGTAAATTGGTAACTGGATTGTTTTGTTTGATATTCTTGGACCCCCATATCCTAAGATATTATTTTTGTTTTTGTATTATGTTCTTTAAAATTCAATTTACAATTTTTACTGATACAAAAACAAAAATGATTGCCCAACAGTGATCAAACTTGATCAACAATGTGTTGTCTGATAATTCTGGTTCTGGAGACAGTTAACTTAAAACGCTCTCCTGTTTTTCTTCATCTGTTCTTTCCTATTTATTTTTAAGCCTTAGATTTTTGTAGGAACGTACAGTAACATTAACCATAAATGAACAGATTTCCAAATTTTGGTATGAATGTTTATCCCCTTTACTTATGCTTTTAAATTGCATTGTGGGACTTTCCTCCAGCAACTTGTGATGTTGAAAAGTTTGAAACAATGACTTTTATTGTTATTTTTAATGGTATGAAGTGATGTTATGTCTGGATTGGTGGTGTAAACTTTTACATATTATATATTTTAAAAATGTATATATTATTTCCTATAAAATGTATAGTTTCAAACTACTAAAATGTCAGTAAGTCACCTTGTAAAACTGCAGAGTCAAATTTTGCTACATCAAAAGTAGACTAAGACCAACATCCCACAACGCAATTCATAACCATAAATAAACAGAAAGCACAAAAAAACAAAAATGTTAAGGGGAACATTAACATAAAAGGGAATTTGAGGAAATAAACATTTTTTTGTATAGCTTCACTGTGAAAGCCTTATTTTGGAACCTTAATTTTTCAAAGTGTACTGCGTTTGTCTAACCAGTGGCACTCTGTGACACAAATAGGGTTTTTGGAGATTTGGTAAAAACAGACATGCAAAAACCAATGATGTTCCACTCAAAATCAAAATTCTGAGATTATACCAGACCGCTTTACTACAGTAAAAGGTCAAACCAAACAAAGCAGACCTGTATTATAAAGATTTTTCAACAACTGGAAAGGTCAAAAACAAAACGTCAAGGAACCTTTCAATTTCGACTCTCTTTGCATCATCATAGTGATCTGAGATCATTTGACTATTTTTATGTCATCAGTAACCAGTTGACTACTTTTGTAAACACTGCATCTATTTAATAATTATTCAAATAAATTTCACTCTTGGTGTGGTTTTTGAATGCATTTATGTTTTATTTAAATGTCTGGCTGGCCAGCTGTTTGAAATTAGATCCAACATTTTATTGCTTGTCTGATGTGGGCACACATTTTGCTCTTGTTTACTAATTGGCTCAAACTAATGTGGCATCTCTCAAAAATGCCTGTTTGTATCTAAAGTGAGTGACTCTCTGAGGTCTACAGCAGTAGCTATAGCAACAATACATATAGTAACTATAAATACAGCAGCTTGTGAAAAAAAAGCTTGACCATGTGTCTGAGATTTCATTTCTCTTACACCTTGGCTTCAAGACATAAAACACAATGTGTTTCACGGAGCACTTTATAAAAGTGAGAAATCTAAATTGTCCATCTTTCAACACATAGGAGGTTGTTGTACTACCAAAACTTTCTGTATGTTTCAAAACTCAATATATATATATATATATATATATATATATATATATATAATAGGTTTTCTATATAGACTCAAACGTATTTTTATGACACTTGGAAATTTTTTATAGACTATTTTGAAAGTGTGAAGGATCTAATATTATTTAGACAAGTAATTAAACAGAAAAAAAAAATCTAAATAATTTATGAGAACCGCCGTGTAATTTTTCTTTAGGAAAATGTTAATTAAAAAAAAAAATAATGTTATTATCTTATGCAAAATGGGAGATTTCATCAATGTTGTATGCATGTAATTTGAATTTAGGCATGTATTTCTTTAGTTTTCTCTCTTGTCAAGAAAAAACCCTCTAACTTTCCTGTTATAGTCCAAAAACTACAGTAGCTTATATTAAAGCCAATCTACCAAAATGTCTAAGTAGGGTCTGCCTGCAGACTGCAAGACAGGGGCGTAAAATGAAAGGCCATAACTTGTAGTTTGTTAGAGGTGTAACTTGAAGTTATGGAGACCCACATGTCAAAAATGTTGTCGGCAAGATGGCGCAGTACATCAGTTATTAACAGTTATCTACACCTACTCCACACCTAAACCCAACCATCACAGTTATTAACCTCTACACCTACTTCACACCTAAACCCAACCATCACAGTTATTACCGTTTACATCTACCCCAACCCTTAACCCAACCATCACAGTTATTAACATTTACACCTTCCCAATCCTAAACCCAACCATCATTGTTATTAACGTCTACACCTTCCCTAAACCTAAACCCAACCATCACAAGTTATTAACATCTACACCTAACCCAACCCTAAACCCAACAATCATAGTTATTACCGTCTACACCTTTCCCAACCCAAAACCCAACCATCACAGTTATTAACGTCTACACCTAACCCAACCCAAAACCCAACCATCACAGTTATTACCGTCTAAACCTACCCCAACCCAAAACCCAACCATCACAGTTATTAACGTCTACACCTACCCCAACCCAAAACCCAACCATCACAGATATTAAT
>CAIGQZ010001345.1:21944771-21965427 GCA_903798205.1 Danio tinwini | reverse complement strand
GAGAGAGAGAGAGAGAGAGAGAGAGAGAGAGAGAGAGAGAGAGAGAGCAGGTGGGAGGAGAGAGGGAGATAGATGTAGGGAGGGTGTAAGAGCTTGAGCGCGGCGGGATTTCAGCACCATGAACAGGGGAATCAGCAGCATCATCAACGCGCCGTCACCGCATCACTCCTCCATAGACCTGCTATTGTGAGAGTAGTTCATTCAAAATGAGCAATTTCAATGCTTAAGATTATGGAAAGATGGTGATGGGACCTTTTTGTTTTGGTTTCATGCGATGCTTTTTGATTTTATGCACATGTATATTATTATTATAGACTGCTGCAGCTAAACTCCAGATACAACAAACTCTTGATTATGAGAAGAGTTCATGCAAAAGGAGCAATTGTGAAGATTATGAAAATGTATGTTTTTTTAAGACATGAATGTCCTCTTTGTTTTGTTTTAAGTTTTGGTTTGATTTTTATGCACTTTTGATTTTTTTGTATTGTTATTTTTATTTGATTATGAGGTGAAAGACAGGAATGTCATCTTTACTTGGTTTTGTTTTGTTTTGTTCGTTTACGCACTATTAAAAGATGTATGCTTTTTGATTTTATGCAAATGCTATTTTAATATTATTATTATTATAGACCTGCTGCAGCTGGACTCCAGGTACAAACCCTCGATTACGTGGAGAAGAGTTCATGCAAAATGAGCAATTGTGAAGATTATGAAAATGTATGTTTTTTTAAAGACATGAATGTCATCTTTGTTTTAGTTTTTAAGTTTGTTTAGTTTTCAAATTGAGTTTGAAAGTTTTTTTTTTTTGCTTTTATGCAAATGTTATTTTTATTTTATTATTATAGACCTGCTGCTGAGGAACAACAGGTACAAACCCTTGAATATAAGGAGAAGAGTTCATGCAAAATGAGTAATTTCAAAGATTATGGAAAGATAATGTTTTTTAAATGACATGAATGTCATCTTTACTTTATGTATTGTTTTGTTTGTTTATGCGCTTTTGAAATAATTGTTTGCTTTATGATATTATTATTATTATTTTTAGTTATAGACCTGCTGCTGCTGCTGAACTCCAGGTACAGTAAACCCTTGACTGTGGGAAGAGTTCTGCAAAATGAGCAATTGTAAAGATTATGAAAGTGTATGTCATCTTTGTTTTTTTGTTTTTTAAGTTTTGTTTTGGTTTTTATGCACTTAAAAAAAAGTTTGCTTTTTGGTTTATGCAAATTGTATTATTATATTTTTATTGTAGACCTGCTGCTGCTGCTTTTAAACACCTTGATGGTGTGGAGGAAAGTTCATGCTAAATGAGAAATGTTAAAAAACCATGAAAAATATGTTTTTTTAAAGATATGAATGTCGTCTTTGTTTTGTTTGTTTATGTGCTTTTATAAAATGTGTTTTTTAGTTTTATGCGAATATTTCTTTTAGCTTTTATAACACAACATAAAATTATGCAGAGAGTTACACCCTCTAGACATTTTATTCTTTAAAATGACTACAAATGATACCCACATGCTCATCGCAGAAGAGGTAAATGTGTGTCAGCGTGTGTATGAATGACACAATGTATTTTTTTTTACCTCTGTGAATGCTCACTATTAACAATTGAATGTAACAAATGTACTTAAGGCTTTAAATAAAGGTACTGTGTGTAAAAAATTACCGAACGTTGTGTTTAATCTAGCAAGGACAGACTAATATTGCGCAATAGCAGAAATTGACCAGCAGAGGCCGCGGTTTCTCTCCACGGATGATTATGTTCAGTCAAATCAAGTAGAGCAAACACAGGTTTATCTGTATGCAGCACAAGACGGAATTCTTTTTAGGTTTGTTAAGGTATAATATTTCACACTAAAATGTGCTATAAAAATAAACTCCATGTAAAGGAGAAAATTACAATAGGACAAAATTACACAAGTTGAAACAATTTTCACTCAGAAATTGTTCAATTTCAAAAATAATAAATCACAAACAAACAGCAAATAACATATACAGTATATTGGATCAAATGTGATCTGAAGAGAGCCTGAAAAGCAAACTTGAAAAGACAATATTAACTTGTATTAACTAATTATTCATTTTATTACTATTTATTTAGTTAGAACCTAATATTTAACATACAAAATAAAAATATATGATTCGAACTTATTTTTTTGCATTACTAAAAACGTATTGTAGATAACTAACAAACAACAATAAACAGAATGAATAACTAAATGAATAACTAGAACTATATCACAATCTGAAAATTATTTTTGCTGCTTGTTCAAACTAAAATGAGCTGAATCAACACAATTCTTGAGTTTTTTGGGACAACTTAATTGTCTTATGTTCAATCTGCTTAAATTTGTCAAAACAATCAAGTTAACTTAATCGATGTGAGTTGGGACAACATGAAGGAATTATGTGGAATCCAGCACTCTACAGGTTATTCAAATAATATTTTGAACTTTTGTGCATTAGTATTAGACTAATGGCATTCCACTAAATTTAACTGAACTCTTCAAAACCCAAAAAGATAAACCCGACCTGTGTGCTTGACACAAGAACTCGGTTTACTTTATGCAGTGCCAGCCAATGCAACAGTTTCCCCACACTCAAAAAAATATTTTTTTTTACTTGTTCAAATTACTTGTTTAAAATAAGCTGAATCAACACAATTCTTGAGATTTCATTGGGACAGCTTTTTTTGTTGTCGTGTTCAATCCACATAAATTTGTTAAAAGTGTTAAGTTAACTTAATTGATTTGTTTTGGGACAACATGAATGCATTGTGTGGAACCCTGTACAGTGTATTATATATATATATATATGTGTGTGTGTGTGTGTGTGTGTGTGTGTGTGTGTATGTGTGTGTGTGTGTGTGTGTGTGCACATTAAATAAATAATAAAACGTACAGGCATGCAATTATAACAGTTTATAGAATCTAAGCTTACGAATACACACTCAAAATAACAGACAGTCTCCAGCGACCCCCGATATGGACATCGAGCCCAAACCCCATCCTGCAAGTGATCTGGCAGCACTTTTAAAAGTGCCTGGTGCTGCTGGCCGATTGGCCTGTATTTTTGGAACAGTGTCGGGATCTGGTAGCCTTGTTGGGACTGTGAAACACATCCAGCAGCTCCAAGTGCGAAGAGGGGAGGCAGGGAGAGGGGAGAGGGGTTGAAAAGCCATGATCTATTCGATTAAATAGATCATTGTAAACTGAAAAAAACAATATCATGTAACTAAGAACAAAATTAAAGCTAAAAAACAATCCTCCCTCTCCCAAGTCACTTCAACTACAAGACGTTTGATTTGGCATTCAAGGATATACAAAAATCAACAAATGATGAGCGACGATTCTCCAAGTTCAGCTCGAGGAAAAAGGGATCGACTCTCTCGGTTTTACGCATGGATTTAACAGCGTCCGGTAGGGTTTAATCCGTAAATTTTTGTTGGTTTTTAAGTTTGAGAGTTTTGGAAGTTAGTGGTGATTGCGGCGAGAAGTGATGAGCGGAGGTCGCTTTGAGTTTGATGATGGCGGAGCTTATTGTGGAGGCTGGGAGGGAGGCAAAGCGCACGGGCACGGGATTTGCACCGGACCCAAAGGACAGGGAGAGTTCTCCGGCTCTTGGAATTACGGGTTCGAGGTGGTCGGAGTCTACACATGGCCGAGTGGAAACACGTATGAGGGGTATTGGTCCCAGGGGAAGCGTCACGGTTTAGGTGTGGAGACCAAAGGCCACTGGATCTACAAGGGAGAGTGGACGCACGGCTTCAAAGGCAGATACGGAACGCGCATCAGTCAGGGCAGCGGCGCCAAGTACGAGGGCACTTGGAATAACGGACTGCAGGATGGTTACGGCACCGAGACCTACGCTGATGGCGGTAAGGGCAGAGAATGAACTTTTGTGAGTGCCAACTGCGAGTTGACATTTTAGGACAGGGGCTAGGCTGATGCGTAACGCAATACCCACCTTGGGAAGAGAGTCGTAACGAGTTCAACGATCCAGTTTCCGATTTAGATTCTTATAAATTCTTAATTCACAAGGGAAAAATAATCTTTTTTTTTTGTTTGCTTTATTGCAATTGCTGTATGTGGCTAAATAAGAACAACTCGCAAACAATAAACATGATCTCGTTTCCTAAAGTGATGTATGTGTGTGAGACCTAACATTTAAAAAGACTCAAACACATTAACCTATCATTCAAAACCCTCTCCTAACATAGAGAACATTGTATTTACGTGAAGAAATCATTCTTGGCTAACCACCAGAATGTAAACCTGAAATAGTTTTCTGGGGATAGTGCAGTATGTGATTGGTTGACCACTTACAGCAGATGTTGGAAAGGAAATGCCAATTACTATATCTTATATCATGTCAAGAAGCTTCCTTATACATGAGTGGTTGCCACACTGGACAGCACTGCCATGAAATTACCATATAAATTCAAACCAATGTTTAATGATGAAACTTTGGAAGATCTAGTTGATCCACCCCAAAACATGACTGGAGCAGGGTGTTTCTCAGTGGTGAACCAAACACACACATTTCTGAGTTTATGAAATGAATGGTCAGTCAAGTGTTTAGTTTGGTCATTATTACCTAACATGTCAGTTTTGTTAATTGCACAACAATTAGATGGAATTCTGCACTTCCATAAATTATTTAATCAAAAACAAACAACTGCAGATATGATGTACTGTAACAGAAATATGGTGATTTTGCTGCTTTAATTATTATGTAGGAAGGTTGTTTAAATGTACATCTGATGACCAGATATTCTATATGGATTCAAAATAGGATTTGGTAGTGATCTAACTAATGCAGAAAAAAAAGATTCACATTGTTCACAAGCGTGCAACAATTTCTGATCTGTGTTTGATGAGAGTTAAAACACAAACTTAAAAGATTGTACACTCTCAGAAATAAATTGACATGAGCTGTCACTGGGGCAGTACCTTTTCAAAAAGTACATATTTGTACCCAAATAGTCCACAGTGGTACCTAAAAGGTGCATATTAGTACCCAAATCTAACTAAAAAGTTCCTTTGAGGTACCATTATGGACCTTTCAGGTACAAATATGTACCTTTTGAAAAGGTACTGCCCCAGTGAGAGCTCCTGTACCTTTATTTCTGAGAGTGTACCAGTATAAAATAAATATTGTCCATTTCAAAATAAAATATTTTTGTAAAACCTGATCAAACCAATATTTTTAAATATATATTTTCAACTTCAATATGACAGTGAGTGAACTGTGCTGTGTGCAAAAAAAATCCATATCCTGTAAATCGTAAAGACTGTAAACTAAAAGTAGACTCCCAGCTCTGCTTACACAAACAGTATCCTATTACACATGACTAAAATAATCCTATAAATATTTCTTGAAATGAAAGAAAACTGTTAAAAAAATCAGACAAATGCTAATTCATTGAGTCCATGCTAGTAGAATAAATGTCTTGCTTACAGTCATGAAACCCTGGTGTTGCCACAGATGGCCTTTTGGGTTAAAGCCTATTGCTAAGAAACATTTGCCAGTGCAGAATGGAGGATGGTTACAAATTAGTGTCACAAATCCTGTTCTGGACATGTGGTACAAGTTGTTTTCCACTAGTGGCCAAGTTGTGTCTTTTGTTGAGCCACATTAGGATTATAAGTCAACATGCAGTACAGGACAACAAATTAGACTCTCTTAGATTTTTAAGTATTTTTATATAAATAGTTTTAGAGAAATTTTAGTGAAATGAATGGCTATGCAACACTTTTACATGGTCATTCATTTGCATGACAGCAACATTTTAGGTAGCATCAGAACACAAACTTTAAAAATGAATTAAAAATGCAGGATTTTAGAAACAATATGGTTAGCATCTTTGTGTAAAGTATGATTTGTGTAAATGCATGTCATGTGCATTCATGTGAAGTATTTAGACCATAGGCATGCATTAACACTTGACAACCAAAATAACAAAGGACAGATTACAAGGTCATATGTGTTTCGTTAGGTTAGGGGTTCTCAAACTTTTCAGCCCACGACCCCTAAAATAACAACTGCAGTGACTCGCGACCTCCGCTTTGCTCGGAGGTGGTTATAAACATACAAATATTGCACACAATGATGCACACACATCAATAGGAACTATATAAACATGAACATATTGACAACACAAAAAAAGTGCAACAGTCCAACAACTAATCAAGGTGTCAAAGTTTAACATTGTCTCGTAAAATCAATCTTCTGCAACTAACCCTATTGCTGTGACGTTCATCTAGCATAATAACCCCAGGGGTCGCAATCCAATGGAATAAACATTGAAAGGCTGAGGGCTTTTTATTTGCATGTTGTTTTTTATGTAACTATTAAATATTAAGTATATATTAAATATGTTATAAATAAATAAAAAAAAATCTTCTGCAGGTTATGGTTTAAATATGGTTATTATAATAGTTTAATAACATATGTGAGATTTTTGGAAATCACCAAGCGACCCCCCCTCATTGTTTTGCGCCCCCCCCCCCCCCCCCGATCCCCACTTTGAGAACCACTGCTTTAAGTGACAACACCAACTACTGTTCTGACATGCTTAGCATGGAATTTAGTCATTTTTGTTGATCATTGTGAATGTCAATTGTTTTAACATGTTTTTTTGAAATTGACATTTTTTATAAATGCAAAAGAAAAATGTTTAACGTGCAAGGTTTCGTCTTTAAAGGGTCTATGATAAAAATCATCTTTTGTAGGCTGTTTGAACAGAACAGTGTGTAGGTATAGTATGTCCACTGTCATATTGGGGTGATAAAAAGACAATAAGTCTCTTTTTTTAAATTTCCTGACGTTAAAACAGGATCCAAATCCCTCCCATTTTGATGCCGACTGCAATGTGATGTAGGAGTGTGGTTTCCCCGCCCACCAAATTGAATGACAGCCACGTATTAACAGGTCTCCAGGTATAATGATATCAACAAGACAGGACATGCGCAAAGCAACTGGGATTAAAAGATCTGTTCAGCTCTCTGTGATCACCACTCATTATTAAATGTGATCAAGAATGAGTTTTACAAGTTTAAAACGTTTTTAAAACAGAGCATGTTTGTAATGTATTACAGCGATTACTACAGCTTTATCACCACAGCCATGAGTCAGTACAATTATAAAAGAAGACGCTTTAATCCCGGTTTGTGGACGTTAAATCAGGTTTATTTTGTACATTGACATAATAAATATCCATACAGCAGTGGATATTAATGTGTATCCTGTCACATTTGCCAACGCAATTTCACGGCAATTCGTAACTTTTTGATTTAGTGGCTAATTCGTATGAATTTGTACGATCTAATTCATACAAATTAGTACGATTTTTTCATCACCCAATGATGGTTGGGGTTAGGGTGGGGTTAGGTGCCACGCCTCCTTTTTAAAATCGTACATTTTCATACGACCGAACTCGTACGAATTTGCACGAATTAGCCACTAAACTGACAAAACATAAAATACTTACGTTTCCTTGTGAGATCAGGCTGCATTTGCTGTGCAAAAACAGTGCAAAGTTAAATGCACTTTTACATGAGCGGGACTGAAAACTACATGTTATCAATGTGTTACATCTGTTCTCCGGTACTTACAGACTGTTTCAAATTCAAGACTGCATTTCCTGACGTAAAACTATGTACACTCAATTTCTGATCAATAGTAGCCTCTGCATAGCGGAGGACTTTCTATATAAAAAGTTTTACAATCGCTATTGAAAACAAAAGTCTGATATAATTAACAATGGACATTTTGATAGTGTTTTACAACATGAACATGACCGAAATTGAATCTTTTTATTACCTGTGTCAATTTGGGGCTTAACTTCAGAAGAATGCGGGGAACTGATGCACGCAGCATTATATATATCGACTGTAATAAAAAATACTTTTATGTTGCAAAAATGGTTTCTCCTGTGTTTTTTCATCCAAATTTCGCCGATCTTTTTCAATAATTGTCAGGAAGACGTCTGCCGACACTGTGGTGAAAACCTTGGAAGCATGCCATGGTTAACCCTGAGCAAATACCTTAAAACTCTGTGTTACATTTAACCCCGCGTTACTTTGTGCCCCGCGCTCCCCTACAGTACATATACCATGCTGTTGAGCATGTAAGTGCATAAGTACATTAGTGCATAGTGTGCTATTTGGGACACAGTCAAAGTGTTTTCATGCCTAAATTAAATGAAAGCACAGAACAGATTCATGTTTAAGTGCAAGGGGCGTCCCCTGGTGGTTCGGTGGTATGGGTTGCGTATGGGAAGCATTGGCTCTTTAATGTTTATTACCACTCTTCATAGAAAAATAAAAAATATGGGAGAAATACCTTTACTGGATGATAGCGGTATAGAACTGTAAAATACGAGAGAATCCCAGGAAAAGCGAGAGGGTTGACAGGTATGGGTTAAGTATGTTAGCCACACCCAATACCTCAGACTGATGTAATCTGAGAATTTAACTAAAAACAGGAAGTGCATTTTCACATATAAATTTTAGATTACAAGGGCAAACCATTTTGTTTTCCTAATGAAACGAAGAGATGAATTGTTCACCACAAAACTAGCAATTTAGCTCACAAAATCATACGGTTAGTTCTGATTTCATGTGTACTTTAAGAGTCCTTCTATTGTGTCAGTATCCTCCTGTAATGCATCTATTGAGCTGTAAGCTGAGTCATCATTATAAGCAATGAGAAGCCCTAGTCCCGGCACTGTGTGAATAAAGGCACATTAATAGCTGTGCCTGTGCCCTTCTGCCCTGCCCGTCTCTGAGGACTGATGGAACTCAGACATGTGTTTCATGACAGGAGCGGACTCGCAGGCCCCATGACATAAATAACTGCACGTGGTTTATTACCCCAGAGGTAGATATGAAAGAGGCGGCTCGCTAGCAGTTGTACCGCTGTAAATACTGTTGTCTCACATGCCTGAAGTGACAATGACCTTACGGGTGGCCTGAATTTGAATAGAATGCAGTGGTGTAATACAATAGTTTAGCAGAAGGGATGACAATTCCGTCATCATTTACTGCCTCTCATGCCCATCCAAACCTGAATGGATTTCTCATGTGAAGCAGAAAGGAACAACAAACAAACAAATAAAATGACAAGGATCAAATAATTCAGAGAAATGGCCCTTTCACTGCATAGATTCATTTATTAATTTTCTTTCGGCTTAGTCCCTTTATTCATCAGGGCTTACCACAGCGGAATGAACCACCAACTTATCCAGCTTATGTTTTACACAGCGGATGCCTTTCCAGCCGCAAACAAGTACTGGGAAACATCCATACACACTCATTCACACACATACACTAACAGCCAATTTAGTTTATTCAATTCACCTATACCGCATGTCTTTGAACTGTGGGGGAAACTGGTCCAACAGGAGGAAACCCACACCAACACGGGGAGACCATGCAAGCTCCATGTAACCAAGGGATGTGACACTGACAACAGAGTTCGGATCCACATACAGGTTTAATGAGGAGGTCAGGTAAGCAGTGGTCAATACAGGAGCAAACAGAAGTATATGGGCAATCCAGAGCCGTAGTCGTAAAAGCAGGCAGATGGTCACAAGGCAGGCAGCAATACAGGATTAACAGACAGATGAGGCAAAGATCAAAACAAGGCAAAACAAGACAAAGGAAACGCCTTGAAATGTCACTTACAGTAAACAAGACTCAGCACCATTGTGTGTCTCTGTGCTGCTTAAATGGTCTATGTAATCAGTTCATGAGCGGCTTCAGCTGTGTGTATGCAATCAGTCAGGATCTAGAACATGTGTGTGTGAGCGGAGTGCATGTATGGAGTTGTAGTCCACGAAATGGCGGATTTGTAGTTCGTTAGTGCTTGTGAGATTTTTCCAGCGATCTAAGGCGTTTTAGATTGCTGGTGATCATGACACTCCACACAGAAATGCCAACTGACCCAGTCGGGACTCAAACCAGCGACCTTCTTGCTGTGTGGCGACAGTGCTAACCACTGAGCCACAGTGTCACTCCTCACGTCAGAGATGATAACTGTAAATAATGAAGATTTGTTTGTTTCTTTATTACACATCAGGATCTTATGGCAGTTGTTATATCGATAACATATTACATGATAATGACGACTTTATAATTTAATAAGAGAGTTTGAAGAGAGAAATTGTTACATTAAAAACATCAGATATGATTTTTCAATTCAATATAACTGATGAAGATAACAGTTTAAAAAATTGTTCTAATTATCTGAAATTAGAAAACTCCACATTGAAACTACTATTTTACAAAAATGACAGAACAATGGCATAATCTGAATCACTCTATCCTTGTTTTTCAGTTTATGACTAATAAAAACATTAAAAGCCAATCAGGGGTGCATTTCCCAAAACCTTTGTTAGCCAACAAAGGTCGCAAGTTTCATTTTTACAAACATAGTTCATTGATTTGGCGTTTCCCAAATCCATCAGTCCAATGAACATTCGCAAACTGCGTGGCAAACTTCTACGCCTGCAACTACACCTTTAGAGCTGTAGTTAGAAGCATAGTTCCTAATTATGTTCTATTATGCTTATATGCTTATATTCATTCAAAACATTCTAACATTTCAACTTGGAATGATAAAAAAAAAGTCATCTCTCTTATGTGCAGGGGCAGGAGTGATTTGGTGGCTCTAAGCAATTTCATGTATGGTGCCCTATCATTGAAACTCAAAACACTCTCTCTTTCTCTATAGATTTATCTGTAAATTAGTTAGTTGTTTTTATAAACCGCATGTTAAAATATTTTTTAATGGAACCATTATCATCTTAATGTAAAATTCATTCATTCATTCATGTTCTTTTTGGCTTAGTCCCTTTATTAATCTGGGGTCGCCACAGCGGAATGAACCGCCAACTTATCCAGCACATATTTTACGCAGCGGATGCCCTTTCAGCTGCAACCCATCTCTGGGAAACATCCATACACACTCATTCACACTTATACACTACGGACAATTTAGCATACCCAATTCACCTGTACCGCATGTCTTTGGACTGTGGGGGAAACCAGAGCACCCGGAGGAAACACACACGAACGCAGGGAGAACATGCAAACTCCTCACAGAAATGCCAACTGACCCAGCCGAGGCTCGAGCCAGCGACCTTCTTGCTGTGAGGCAACAGCACTATCTACTGCGCCACTGAGTCGCCTAATGTAAAATAAATACAATAAATTCACAAATAAAAAGTTCACAAACTATGTACAGTAAATTAGCCGTATTTGTGGTTAGAGTTAAATTTTTGCATGTGCAGTACAGAATAAATGTTCCCCATTATTCATTGGAGCCCACGGTTTTGAAAAGAAGTAATGAAGTTAAATCTTAATGGTTATAGACAGATTTTACAACATATGATAGCACATTTATAAAATAGGCTTCTTGGCATTGGTCGGGGTCCCCTAATTCCCTGGGGCCCTAAGCGGCTGCTTACCTTGCTTATTGTTTTAGTCCTCATATTACTTACAGGTAATTTGCTTTCAAAGTATTTTTACAGTTCAGTTTTTGCGATTTTCATATTGACATTTCCGCTTCCTTCATAGTGCACTTTGAAAACTTTTATGCCATTCTGAACGCAGCCGTGGTTTACGACGAAAGCTATAGGTGGTTTTAATTTATAGTAGACTATTTATTAAGATATGCATCTGTACTGTATATGACATGGGCCTGTTGGTTAAAACATTTCTGCAGTGGTTTGAACGTGTCAAAGTTGTAAAAGACTTTTCTAAAAAAAAAAAAAACATAAAAACAATATCCTACATAATAATAATAATAATAATAATAATAATAAATTATTATTATTCATTTATTTTCACTCCGGCTTAGTCCCTTTATTAATCAGGGGTCGTCACAGCGGAATGAACTGCCAACATATCCTGTATATGTTTTACGCAGCGGATACCCTTCAAGCCACAACCCTGGGAAACACCCGTACACTCTCTCATTCACACTCATACACTCTGGACAAATTTAGCTTACCCAATTCACCTATAGCACATTTCTTTGGACTTGTGGGGGAAACCGGAGCACACAGAGGAAACCCACACGAACATGGGGAGAACATGTAAACTCCACACAGAAATGCCAACTGACCCAACCAAGGCTCGAACCAGTGACTTTCTTGCTGTGAGGCGATTGTGCTACCCACTGCATCCCCGTGATGCACACACACACACACACACACACACGCACACATATAGTATATATGTATATGACTAAGAACTTCGTAAAAATGCAGCCATGACAGCAAAGTTCTTTGATTATTACATAAGAATAGAGTTCCTAGTCATATTAGCCTAGAAAATAGCAACCTTTCATTTTACGTCGGTCTTAGAAGAGTCAAGCTTGAAATTGGAAAACTATCAAAGCTCTTTAAAAAAAAATTGAGCAAGACGCTAATGGTCTAATCTGATTCAAAGATGTATGCTAAGCTAAGCTAAAATTGATATATATATATAAAACAATTATAAAATAGTTTTAAAGCAAACAGTACTTTTTGTGGACATGAGTGATTGATAGGTTATAGCAAGCTTTGTTTCTTTTTGCATATTCATCTTAAGCACTAGCCTTTCATTCTCTGTCCTGTTGTTTTCTGTAATGATATTCGTTGCAAAACATATGTTTATAATGTGGTTTTGATAATGGTTTTAATAAAGTGGTTTTGGCCCAGGTTGATTTTGAGGTTCTTTTCTTCGGTTTATTGAGCGATGCAGTATCTAAAGCAACCACAGCACTCATTGCCATGTGTAGCCAAAAACTACAGGGAAATGTTTAGTAAAATACTTCAGTAAGGGTGACAGTTAAAAAGTTTGTTACAACACTCTTAATTAAATCTCTTGCCTCAGGAATTGTTCCCCCTCAGAGATACCCCTAAGTCAAACATGAACTGGAAGTTGCTGAAGCTTTGTTGATGTATTTCCAACTGAAACTGAACATTGAAGGCGGGTCTTTCTATTTGTGCATCATTCTCTCATAGCAAACTAATGGTAAGAGGGGCGTGGTTTAGAATATTGTGACTGAAGCCATCAAACTGACGTCAACAGCGAAGGACTGTCACTCCAAATACGGAAGCAAATTCTCAGACTTTGAAGATTACCAAACAAAACTTTTTTTTTTTTACTTGCATAGATTAATTGTTCACCTGAAGCATAACATTATACACTAACAAAAGAAACATTGTAAATTTTGATTTAACACAGACTTTAAGGGCTTTCATGCTACCAGGTACATAGCCTCATTATGTCAGTCGCTACTTGTCGCTACACTTGTAAAGTCACATCATGTGTAGACAGAATGACTGATTACAAAGGATTATATTGCTATTAGTTGTCACTTGAGTCTGACATAGGCACTGCTTTAGCCAAACAGGTTTAAAACAAACTGATGAAAAAGATGTTTAAAGGAACACTCAACATTTTTGGAAAATATGCTCATTTTACAACTCCCTAGAGTTAAACATTTGAGTTTTACCATTTACCAGGTCGATCTCCTGGCCTGGTGGGAGCAATTTTAGATTAGCTTAGCATACATCAATGAATCTGACCATTAGCATCTCGCTCAAAAAATACTTTTAATAAGACTTTCGATAACTTTCCAATTTAAAGCTTGACTCTTCTGTAGTTAGATCAGGTATTGAGACAGATGGAAAATAAAAATGAGTTGTCATTTTCTAGGCCGACATGGCTAAGCAGAACTATACTCTTTGTGTGATAACCTTGTGCCTACTGCAGCCATGACAGCAAAAATCCTTGATTATTACACAAGAATAGAGTTCCTAGTCAAATCAGCCTAGAAAATAGCAACTTTTCATTTTACGCCAGTCATAGAAGAGTCAAGCTTGAAATTAGAAAATTATTAAAGCTCTTTAAAGGGCACCTAGGTTACCCCTTTATCCAGATTTAATATAAGTCTTTTGTGTCCCAGAATGTGTCTGTAAAGTTTCAGCTCAAAAAACCCATCAGATTATTCATTATAGCTTTCACTAGTTTGTATTTTATAGCTCTCAACAGATTTTTGCTGTTTTTGTGTACTGGGCCTTTAAGGCTAGTCCTCCCCGCCCACCGTTCCCACGTGCCTGTCAGTGTGCCTCAGTCTCCGCCCTCGGCTGCCTCAGACAACTGACAGACAGACATAAAAGAAGCAGATCTCATGTAACGTTTGTGAGAAATACCACAGTAAGAACTTTACCAATGATTATTTGATGCATTTGTTGTGGAGCTGCAACGATGAGTCACACACAATGTCGTTACAAAGTTCACATGCACACACAGACACACACACACATCGCGGACACATACACACACATACATCGCGCGTATTTAGCTCTGCACTGTCTTTGCACGCAAATGTGACAGGATACAGGTTAATCTCCACTGCTGTATGGATATCTGTTATGTTAATGTACAAAATAAACCTGATTTAACGTCCACAAACCGGGATTGAAGCGTCTTCTTTTATATTTGTTCTGATACTCGGCTGATGTGATGAAGTAAATCGCTGAAATTTATTACACACATGCACTGTTTTAAAACATTTTAAACTTGTAAAACTCACTCTTGATCACATTTAATGATGATTGATGATCCTAGCAAACTGAACAGACTTTTTATTCCTGGTTGCTTTGCGCACGTCCTGTCTTGTTAATAGGATTATATTTGTTACTGCGGAAACATATTATTATGCAGCTGTTAATCAATTCGGTGGGTGGGGGGGACCGCACTCCTACGTCAAGTTAACCACTCAAATTGGTCCACCGTTTTTATGTTGTTCAATTGAAAAAAAAAAGGACTGGGTGTGTTTATATCACCCCAATATGACAATCTATACACTATACCTACATATATGTCTGTTCAAATAGCTTGAAAAGTAGATTTTTCACCATAGGTGCCCTTTAAAAAAATTGAGCAAGATGCTAATGGTCTAATCTGATTCAATGATGTATGCTAAGCTAAGCTAAAAGTGATTCCGCCAGTCCTTTTGATCAACTGAATGGATTAAAAATTGGAAAACTCAATTGCGTTAACTCTAGGGGACATGTAAAGTGAGCCTATTTTCAGGCTTTACTTAAATGTTCGGCAAACCAGCCCTATAACATTTCCCACTTAATGTATTTTGTTTGATTACAGGTACCTTTCAGGGGCAGTTCACTGGTGGGATGCGGCACGGCTATGGAGTACGTCAAAGCGTTCCCTACGGCATGGCAGCGGTGGTGCACTCTCCCCTGCGCAACTCTCTAAGCTCTCTACGTAGTGAACACAGCAATGGCACACTCCTGCAGCAGGATGTCCCAGTCATCACCGCCACCAATGCGTCAGGTCAGGAGACTCCAGTCAATTCTCCCATGCATCTGGGCCCATCCCGTGGTGGCTTCGCCCTTACCCTGCAAGTGGACCCAGACGCTGTCAAGCCCAAGAAAAGTGGCCTCTTCCGCCGCGGCTCATTTCTTGGCAAACTAAAAAAGTCTGATTCCCGCACGTCTCTCTCCAGCCAGAAGAGCAAGATCAGCTTTTTGCGGACTGAGTCAGCATTGAGTTCTGCTGCCAGCGACGCCAACTCCACCATCAGCCTGGGTGAGAGCGAGGGGGAAGGCGAAGGTCACAACTTTCCCCCCGTAGAGGCAGACATTGATGCCACCACCACTGAGGTCTACATGGGAGAGTGGAAAAACGACAAGCGTTCAGGGTACGGGATCAGCGAACGCTCTAGTGGGCTTAAATATGAGGGTGAGTGGCTCAATAACCAGCGCCACGGTTATGGGTGCACCACTTTCCCAGAGGGTGGAAAAGAAGAAGGCAAGTACATCAACAACATGCTGGTGAAGTCTGTGAAGAAGAAGATGATTCAGCTGAAGGGCACGAAAATTAAGCAGAAAGTGGAGCGCAGTGTTGAAGGGGCACAGAGAGCAGCCGCTATTGCCAAACAGAAGGCTGAAATCGCCAACTCAAGGTAAAGAGGAAATCATTCAAATGCTCACAACTGCTGGTTCTGGTTGAAATGATGCCTGCAATATTGAGCTTATTCTGCAATGCGGAAGTGCTCTCATTTTTGCGATTGTTTTAGAACAAGGGTGCCCAAACTCAGTCCTGGAGGGCCGGTGTCCTGCAAAGTTCAGTTCCAACCCCAATCAGACACACCTGGGCTATCTAATCAAGCTCTGACTAGACTTTCTGGAAACATCCTTGAAGGTGTGTTGCAGCAAGTTGGAGCTAAAATCTGCAGGACACTGGCCCTCCAGGACCGAGTTTGGTCACCCCTGTTTTAGAACTCGCCTATGGAGAAATGACTAGGAATAATAAATGGCAGAAAACGGTCAAACTACTCGCTCTACAAACAAGTGTGTTGATGACTGTACATAAAAAGCAGAATAATATAATGAGAAAATATCAATTTGCAACATCAAGCAGCATAAAGAGCTGTTTTTAACATCTAAAAATTAATGGAAGTGAATAAGACCGGAAGTCTGGAGCCAAAAGGAATCCAAAGGCTGCTCCTACTCATATGTCAAAAATAAAGTCAATATAGAGACCCATAGTTGCAGGCAAAATTATTAGCTAACCTTTGAATTTTCTAGTCTTTCAAATATTTCCCAAGTGATGTTTAAAAAATAAATAAAAATTAAATAAAATCAAAGGGCCCTGTTATACACCAGCTCGACGCAAGTGTCATTTTGACGTTTTTCACCACGTTTAAATAGCAAATACATTTGCACTTAAATGTGCGCCCATAGGTGTTCTGGTCTAAAAAAAAGGAGGTGTTATAAGGCGCATTGCTGGCCCGTTGCTATTTTGAGGAACTAAAATAGACTGCACAATAAACCAGCTGAGAGGAGGTCTAAAATCCAGCGCAGAGCGCGTTAGATGTGTGCCTCGCTTAAACATTGCTTAAAACACACAGGATGTAGAGCAATACGCAAATATCTTTACAAGAAAAAGAATTAAAGGATTAAAATATTACAAGAAGTATTACTTTCTACATAAATATAAAAATCACTGCCTCCATGCTTTCATCTTGGGGGGCTTTTTCAGTTGATGACAATTTGCTTTTGTATTATTATTATATAGTATTATAGTAGTAGTAGTATTAATTATATGCATATTTATATCTGTTTTATTAAAAGCAAGCTTAGATTTGTCCACCTGTCAGGTTTTGGACCATATGGGGCATAGTATGTGTATTTGGATGTAACTAAGTATTTTAAACAACACTTTCTTAATACTGTTCATTTATTTGTTTGCTGGAAATTAGAACTGAAGTTAGAAATAGTTTTGAAACAAATCTTTGCGCTTAACAAACAAAATTAATTATGTAGGCTAATGGACCTCTGTGCGTACAACACGTTTTCTTATCCACGGAAGTAAAGAATGAGGAGGCTCATTCTCGCACTGCAGTTTTCTCGCTAGTGAAGCGCTAAGTTATTCCACTTACAAAGTCTGCCATGTAAATAGCAAATGCGCTATGGCGCAACACAACTGACTCTTAAAAGGGAATGGGAGATGAGACTCTGTTTGGTTTATTCTCAAAACACACCTATAACTCATTAAGAGAATAAGCTCAACCTTGTTAGACCACGAGCCGCGGCGCAAAGCAGATTTTTCCGTCCCTAAAATAGTAAAAGTGGATTCTGACACGGCCTAAATGCTTTTGCGCTCTGCGCTTTGGACTTTGCACCCAGATCTTTCAAATAGGGCCCAAGGAAGTTTTTGAATAATTTCCAACAATATTTGTTCTTTTGGAAAAAGTCCTAATACTAGATACAGAATAGAATTGCTAAAAAATAACTTTTAAAATCAACATTATTAGCCCCTTAAGAGTATCTTTCTTATATCTATTTCTAAATTTCTTATTTCTGATTGGCTACAGAACCAACCATTGTTGTTTAATGACTTGTCTAAATGTCCTAACTTGTCTAGCTAACCTCATTATTTAAGCTTTTACATTCCACATTAAGCTGAATACTAAAATCTTGCAAAATAATACATACTGTTATCATGGCAAAAAAGTAATTGGTGTTAGAAGTTAGTAATTAAAACTAATATGTTTTTTTTAATCTCTTTAAAAAGCATCTGGGAAATATTTTTTAAAATAAATCACAGGGGACTAATAATTTTTCCTACAACTCTATGTGAGGGATAATGTACTATATACAAGGCATAATTTTTGCAGTAATTTGCAGACATTAATTGTTTGACTGCTAAGGTATCATTGGTGGGTTTACTTTTCATTTTATTGCAATTTGTTGACTTATGATTCAAATAATGGATAAAAAGGGGGTAATGTCATTATAGCTATTCATTTTTAATAACTAGTTGACTATGCCTTATACCAAAATGAAATGTAAAACGAAATGGAACTTTTATTCATACACATAGGTGTAGAATGAGTTGATTTAAACAAGTCATTACATTAGATCAATATGCCTATATTTTCCATGACTATAAGAATGCATGCTTAATTTACACCAGTAAAATACACAAACAAATGTAATAGATGAGTCATTTTGAATTATAGTATAATTCTTAGTATTATGTTACAATATTTTGACTGATTTTGATAAGCAAATATGTTCACTTCAGTTTCATTGTCCTTGAATAACAATACAGAGATACAGTCCAACTCCTTTTAGTGCAGTTAAAACAGGAAATATTAGTAAACCACAGTAAAATATAGAACATTACATAAACTATTATAAACGTTATAAAAAGTATAGAAGCATAAACATACTTAATTGGGCTAACTTGCGACTTATCACTATTATTAATCAACATTATCATTACTACTACACCTCAAGCCAAATTAGACATCCACTTTTCAGAGACCTGCTAAATAACTACTACATGTCACATCTTTTACACGTCACCATGGTTGCTTACGAGTCAATGTTTTTTGTTTAAAGGATTTTATATAATATTTGCGAGAGCCAGAAAAAAACATCCTGATGTCTGTTGTTTCCCAGACAGTCTAAAATCCTAACGCAAAGACAAAGCAACTTAAAGCAGGCCACATGTTCAAAGCTTTTTCTCTATTGCTGGTGGCGTCAAGTCTTCGCTCAAGACATGATAAAGAATGCTCTAACACTAATAATACAGCCTCCCTCTAGAATAAAATATTTAGATTTCCACACACTCCTGACAGAGTCTGCAGTTTATCATTAAGATGCTTGCGCTTATAAACAGTCGGCCAGTTTCAGGTGCAGCCGCTTTGATAAAATCTTCCCTCCTTGTAAGGAGATGCACAAAGCACAGACAAACAGCCTTGAGTTCTCTGTCATCAGATGAATTCATGCATTATTAACCTACATTCAGTCATTTAGCAGATGCTCTTGTCTAAAGTGGCTTACATTTGAGGAGGCATTCACAGATTCAACAAGAAAAGGCTATATTTACACAAGAAAGGCTAAATATATTAAGGAACTGTTTGTTCTTAAATAATTAAGTGCTAGAGTTAGGAGGGGGAGGTGTGTTTTTTATATATATAGAGAGAAGACTGTTTCTACAGGTGGTTTGTCATGCCTACTCACCTGTGTGAAGCTCACTTCATGAATGTGCAATTTATTTTTTTGTTTGCTAGAGATATGGAGTGATTGTAAGAAAGTGTCTGATGCAAATGTGCAAAACTTGTCGGATAAAATTTTAGAGAGATGAAAGTGTGTTTTCTACAAACTGAGAGCAGGCTTGAGGCAGATTGCACACTAAGATGAGAAAACTAATCTATAAAAGCATAAAGGTAAAACTGTATTGTTCACATTCTTTATACATAATCAAAAAGTACATTTACCTTTGAGAGTAATATTAAAGAAACGTTGGAGTAGACTTCAGATAAGAAAATCATCATTACTAAACACCTCCATGTCAATTTATAAGTGTTTTAGTCAGTGCCAGATCGGTGTTTGGTTGGTTGTGAATCTAAACTTGTGGGACAGACAGATTATTGACATCGATCCAGACAGCAACCAGAAGTCAAAACCAACACACAAAAAAAATCTACAGTGAAATTGGTAGTAACTTTTCTGCTTCATTTAATAGTACAGTGGTCAACTTAACCATTTTGTTAAAATTGATTGAATTCTACTGGTATTATACTGTAGTATCTTCCACAATCCGAAATATGGTCATGACTTTTTATTCTTTTATCTATGAAAACCTGCTCTGACACAATCATTTTAAAAGCACTGTATAGAAACAAAATGATTACACTAGGCAGAAACAGTACATGGTAGCCGGATGGTAGATTTTAAAACTTCAGATTTACAAATCTAAATGATTAATTTCTAATAAATGAAATAAAATAAATAACAAAAATCTTTATCTGAACCTTTAGTAAAAGGTTGGAAGTTTTTACTCAAGATTCCTGGCAAAATAATAATAATAATAATAATAAAAAAAAATAAATAAATAATAAAATAAAAATCATCAAATAAAAATATAAATTAAAATAAATAAACAAATAAACAAACAAACAAGCAAACAAAAAATACATACAAATAAAACAAATAAAGCAAAATACAAATTTAAACAAATAATAAAAAAATATTAATAAATACAATAAAAAAATACAAAAAAAATAAAAATGAAAAAAAAATTGATAAAATTAAATTAATAAAATAAAAACATAATATATA
>CAIGQZ010001345.1:21918186-21936958 GCA_903798205.1 Danio tinwini | reverse complement strand
TTTCTGAGAGTGTATAATAGTTTTTTGTTATGAATTGTATATATTACAAAGTACTATAAAGTTTTCTAACTGGCAAAATAACATGATCTAGTGGATTGTCTGCTGTCATCTTTACGGTGCGCGTTCGTGATTTCAGAATGCGTGGCTTTGGACAGCAGGGGAGTTTTTCAAAACTATTATGCTAACGAATAGCATTTTGCCAGATCACCTACTGCACCTTTAACTATATGTAACGGTAGAAGTAGTATTACCTAGTAAACTTGTAATTCTGATGTGTGGTCTAAAATCCAAAGTTGAAATATATAAAGCAACAATTGTATATCAATGAATTAATGTATAAATAAACAAACAAAACTTGCAAACCTACAGTTTAGTAGTAGTTTTCATAAATAAATTTACAGTCGTTTGCTTCCATTATTGTGTTAACATGTACTGAAAGTATAATTCAGCTGTCTTATAGCAGTCGTCTGTCTACAGAAAATGTCATCCATCACTGATCTGTCAACAAACCACCAGCCACATTCCTACACACAACAGGATACTGCTTCATTTAAACATTATTTCATAGCTTGTTCAATTTTTATTTGTGACAATCTTAAGTCATGTTCCACCCTGGCTACAGTACTTCAAACTTATACTGAGCTACTGTATTATAGATATTTATTTCATCAAGAATTTATTGAAGCACCTGCCAAAAACGTAATGCACACATTACTGTAAATGTATATCTATGACACGCATTACTGTAAATGTATATGTGTGACCGACCACTGGGAGGGTCTGAACTTCTCTAAACCCTCCACTGACAGCGTCTTAAAGTGCTCAAGTTATTTTGAACTCAGGGTAACGTTACAGTATGGAAAATGTCACATCGAAATGTTTAACAGCGAAGGTTTGTCATCGTAAAGGCAGACATGTTACAAAAGCACATCAACATGCTGTAATTAGAATTATTTTTGCCATCATAATTTGCCAATCACAAACTTGTGTATTTTTTTTTTAAGTGTAGAATATGTAAATGCTTAGAATATGTAGAATACAACTACACAAACTAAGGCAATCATTCTGGGTCCTGATCATTGCTTTGTCTTTAATGTACACATTTGTACCATGTTCACTCAAGTTGTCAACTGTGGAAAATTCTAACTTTATAAAATGTTTTGAAGTTGTACCAACCAATCATGTGTCCAAGATATGTGGAGGAAGCCAATGTTGTGCTAATAGTTTTTGTAAAAGTTAAGCCAGCAGCCAAGGAGTGAGTTTTTTTAAAAAGCTTTAAAACTTTACACTGCGTTCCTTTTTAGTTTCCATCGTAACACTTTAAGATTGAATTAAATACAGTGGTATTGGTTTGTAGATCTGGCAGTTATGTGGAAAATACATTCTAAATTCTATACATTCCAAATATCCATATCTGGAATGGTACCCAAAGGGGCACAGAAATAACAAACCCTTCCCGGACCGTACTGTTCAAAAGGGTTACATTTGTTTTATGTTTTGTTTTGTCCATTTTATATATTTATACAGCTGAAATATCTTAGGAATAGAGCGTGGCTAACATATTTAACCAGACTGCTCCACCTGTCAGTTTTGACAACAAACAGAAATGGTGAGGAGGAAGTGTCTGTTAGGTTGCAATAACTCTCCTCAAACTCTTTTCCCAATCTTACTGAATGAAATGCCTACTTTACTACATCCAATCAGCTTGCTGTAGAAAAAACAAGCCACGCCCACTGTTTTCTCATTTAATATTCCATTTCTATAGGAGCTGCATCACAATATGAAAAAAATATTTTTAAATCTATTGTAATGCATAAAGCTTCAACGCATTAAAAACAGTGGTTTTGGTTTGAAAATCTGTCAGTTATGTGGAAAATACATTCTAAATTCTGTACATTCTGAATCCCGTGTCTGGAATGAAACTCAAAGAGGCACAAAAAAAAACAATCCCTTCGCGGACCGTACTTTTCAAAAGGGTTACTTTTGTTTGTTTTTTTTGGCCAACTATACAGCTGAAACAAGTGTTCTGTGTCTTGTGGTGTAATTCTACACTGCAAAAATGTTTTTCCTACTTAGTTTTTGTCTTAATTCTAGTCCAAATATCTAAACATTTTTAAAGTGCCCAAGAAATAAAAACTATATTAATTTTGTTAGCTCACATTGCTAGTTTTGTGGTAAACAACTCATCTGTGCATGTCATTAATAATAAAAAAAAATTGTTTGTGCTTCTAATCTTTAACTGAAATCTAAAAATGCACTTCTGGTTTTATTTTATAGTTAAATGATTGGATTACATATATCTTAGGAATTGAGCATGGCTAACATTTAACCACACTGCTCTAACTGTCAGTTTTGACAATGCCTACTTTACTATATCCAATCAGCTCACAGTAGAAAAAAAACAAGCCACGGCCACTGTTTTCTCATTTAATATTCAGTTTCTCTAGGAACTGCTTCACAACACAAACAAAATAACGGTCGCAGCTTCTGGTTCATGTCGCCATTGGCTTGCATGGTTCGGGATCTGTAGAGCTTTGCATCGATGGAATTGCTCTTCAGTGTTTGGACTCTCAGTAGTGATTATTAAACCACACTGAACTGAGCTAAACTGAACTGAACTTAAACACTGAAAACTGAACTGACACTGTTTCAATTCACTATAAACTTCCATGTGAAGCTGCTTTGACTCAATCTACATTGTATAAGCGCTATACAAATAAAGATAAATTGAATTGAATTGAATGTGGACATTAAAAGCTTTAGAACTTCACGGGCGTTGCTAGATCAGATACGTTTGCGGCCTGAAGTTAACCAGAATTATTTATATTATTTATTAAATTTCCCAATAATTGTATTTTATTAACGTCTACCCATACCCCAACCCATCACAGTACTATAAAAATATTAATTATTGTTATACAGTGTCACAAAAATGATGATATAGTAATGTGAGTATCCGCAGTCATATCCAATATAGACTTTACTGAACTTTACACTGTGATCCGTTTTAGTTTGCATGGTAGTGCATCAAGCTTCAACGCATTAAAAATAGTGGTTTTGGTTTGAAAATCTGGCAGTTATGTAGAAAATACAATCTAAATTCTATACATTCTGAATCCCAAATCTGGAGTGGTACTCAAAGAGGCACAGAAATAACAATCCCTTCCTGGGCCGTACTGTTCAAATGGGTAACATTTGCTTAATGTTTTATTTTTTTTGGTACAATTATACAGCTGAAATAAGTGTTCTGTGTCTTACACTGCAAAAAATATATATATTTTTGTTGTCTTTTTTCTAGTCCATATATCTATAAAAAATCTTAAAATCAAGAAGACTTGTTTTAAGAAATAATATGAATAAAGAAGTGAGTTTTTACTTAAAACAAGCAGAATAATCTGCCAATAGGGTAAGAAAAACAATCTTATGTCAAAAGGAAAAACAAGATTATTTTGCTTACACCATTGGCGGAATATTAGCTTGTTTTAAGGAAAAACTCACTAAATATTGGCATAATATATATGAAAATAAGACATTATGTTTTGCTTGCCTAGAAAATGCTTATTGATATAAGAATTTTTAGATATTTGGACTAAAAACCAGACAAAAATATATAAGAAAAGCTTTTTTTTATTTTGCAATCTTACACCGCAAACATGTTTTTTCTTAGTTTTTTGTCTTGTTTCTAGTCCAAATATCTGAAAATTCTTAAAACCAAGAAGCATTGTCTTAAATATATGGTTTTGTTTTTAGAAGTAATGCCAAAAGTCAAGCAAGTTTCTCTTTAAAACAAGCTAAATAATCTGACAATATGTAATATGTATTACTTGAAATAAGACTTATATATCCATTGGAAGATTACTTGGTTTATTTTATGGGAAAACAAACAACAAAACTCATAATTTTCTCATAATACTTCTGAAAACAAAACAATATGTTTAAAAACGCTTCCTTGTTTAAGAAGATTTAGATATTTGAACTGCAATTAAGACAACAATTATTTGTAAGCATTTTGCAATTTACAGTACAATAATTCTTGATATGAACAAACCATTTTAATAATGCCTCAAGAAATATAATCAGTGCATGTGGTAGAGAATAAAGTGTGGTCTTCTCATGGCCACGTCTCTCGCTGTGAGGAACAGGGTGTTAAAAAAGTGATTTATTTTAGTTCCAGCTCAATGGGTGAAGAGGACACCCTCCTCTGCTATAAATAACCCTCTGCCATACGACCCCCAACGCTTCTTCCTCTCATATTTAAGTCAAACGCACTGCAAACCACATGAACTCTTGTGTCAGTGTGTTTTTTCTCTAGAATATTCTTCAGCATTATTATTGTTGATCTGCTGAGTTCCTGCTCTGACTGAGATAGTACTGCATGGGATTCTTAAGTGATGTTAGCATTGCTTTTTATAGTACGGACATCTGCTAGCCCATCTCTCCAAATAAAGCAAGGCTGTCTTGGGTTGCTTTGATTTGACTGGTAAGATATGGGGTGAAATCACTTCGACCTTTCCCTCTCAGACAGAGCGGATGAGAACAAATGTTGGCATCTTCCTTTATAATAAAAAACAAAACATTAACCTGTGGGTTTGTACACTGCTATTAAACTTGGTTGTTCTCTATTCTGTTCTTGTATACACGCGCACAGTTCACTTCTATAACTGAATTTACACTGTAACTTGACCACTTCATTTATAAACATATGCAGTGTGTGCAGAACTAAAAATGTACAAGTAGCTGTTGTATTTAAACATGCATCAGAGTTTTATTTGTGACGACAGACGGAAAGAATGCATACAAATGGAGAAAAACAGTAAATAATAAAAAGCCCATTAACCAAAAATGTTTTTTGCCTATCGAAAAAGATGCTGCTGTGGATGGTGGTTTAAGTTAAATTGTCAAACATAATGATTATTTGATTGCTGTTATGTTAATGTGGACAATAATAGTGAATATTTTTGCTTTGCAGTATCAATCATTGCAGTTTTGGGAGTGATCTGTGTGATCCATACCCATTAATAATGATCAGGGCTTGACCATAGACTGTAAAAGATGTGGACGTAGTATCCGTGACATCACCCATAGGTTTCTAAAGAATCCTAAAGAAGCTACCAGTAGGCGTGGCCAAACGTCTACATTTTGTTTGCGCGTCATCGCATCGACCGGGGCATAACAAACAAGGGCACAGAGGCAGAGCGTGAGCGGAGCTACAGATGCCTGCTATCATTTTGTGTATTGACCACATGTGCTTGATTGTACACTATATCAATAAAGTGTTTAGACTTTTAAAAGCACTGCTGTAATACATTGAGCCACTAAACATTGTTCTTATGACGTTTTTCTACAGGAGGAAAATGCGAAATACATCCAAACACTTCAAATATAGTCTGTGTTAGTAAATGCAGGGTTATTTATGAAATCCAGGCATAACACTGTATGACAACGTTTCAGACGACTGTTCTAGAGCCTACAGCTAATCAATCTGTCCGATTCTGGAGTGCATTACAGGTCTAAAGGAAATTATAAATGATCATTTATCTTAAATAAAACAAATACATTTATAGATGTGGTATTGAAGTATATAATTTCACTCACCTGGGAAGCGGAGGCCACGTGAATGGTTTGTGACACAATTAAGTGCACACAGCATGCCATATCATCTGATAATTGTAAGAAAGAATTCCAAAAGCCACATAAAACAAAACAAAAATACGATGTATATGCCGAGTTCAGCGGCTAATCAGCCGGAATCAGCGGAGGTGAAGGCAACCTAGCTGTCACTCAAGTGGCCACGCCCTTATTTGTGCAGACTTAATATAAATAGAGGAAACAGATGTTATAAAAAAAAATTCACCCGTTGTCATGAAGGGTAATATTAGCTAGATGAACCAAAATTGTTCTTTGTAACATGCTGTAAACACATTTGTTCTGCTATAAAGTTGGCCATTTTAAAAATAAAATGAGGGTGAATCACTAAAGATTAGAATTTTTGCTTAAGACCGTTTGTCAATATGCGCGCAAATGTTATCTTAGAATCAAGAAGCAGCATGACTGATAAGTGTTCGCGCGAGTAAAAGAAAGCAGGGGAATCCCAAATGAGAGAATGAACAGGCGCACGGTGAGACACAGGCGATCCTTGCTTAGTGTCGCAAGCACAGCTGATGAAAAGCTCCCATGCGCATCATGTTTCTTTGCGCGAAGCAACCGTGCCTGGAAATACAACTGGTTAGATTGGTTCTCTTTAAAATAGAGAACTAGCCACTTTTGCTTTCACCATTCCTTGAACAGATTATTAATAAGCCTAACGTTAACCATGTGCACACGATTATCCTCTCATTATTGCACACGGTATGTTTTTCATTTGCTAACAGTTATTTTTGTTAATGGTTTAGTTATCACCCTTTACATTGTCATTGCTTTAATAGGAGAGAACTAACCATTTGTCTATAGTTAACTGGTGATCTGGGACCTTTAGCCTTTAGCTCTATAGTTTTAGATACATGACAATCATTTTTTTAAGTGAAGTTTATTTGTAAACTAATTTCGTAAGGGTCACGTGCTTATGACTGCTAGCGGCTAGACCCGCATTATCCAATTCACAAATGCACCAATCTGACCATTCCTAAGCTACTACAAATACCTTGGGTTACGTATCACAGCTATCTTCGTTTTGAAGAATACCCCTTCCACCCATACCTTCCTAGATGGGTGGCATGGTGGCCCAGTGCTTAGCACTGTTTTCTCACAGCAAGAATGTCTCTGGTTGCAGGCTTTACCAAACCAGCCGACATTTCTGTGCGGAGTTTGCACGTTCTCCCCGTGCTCACATGGGTGAGACTAAAAACATGCAACCTAAGTTTATTGACTAATCCAAATCAACACCATAGACTTGCTCCTACCTAGTACTTACCTCTTTAAAGAGCAACTACTATCTACTCTTCAGCCACCATGACAGGGGAGTTCTTGAGATCTACCTGAGCTCAAACTCCCCTCTCGCCTTGGAACGGGAGGGAGCCCCGGGCTCGAGGACCTTATGAGCTCAGAGCTCTTTCCCGGGACAGCATGCCAAATAAACTTTATAATCAATCATCAGCCAAGTGTGAACTCTTGAAATGTCAGTTGTTTTTAAGAACATTTTTGTTGAATAAAAAGTTTGGTGTGGCCAGAGAAAAAAACTGGTACATCCTAAAAAGTCATGTGAAATAAAACTAATTGCAATGCGACACTATGAAACCACAACCCATTTGCTCATGGAGTAAGATCACAACACATAAAATTTTATTTATTAAGATAAGGCATGTAGGCATAACACTAAATTTCAAATCAAGTAAATTTAGCATGCCAAAGTCAAATTTATGCATATAAAATATATTTTCCCAACAACCAACTTGTGGCTAGTGAAAAATGCAAGTGGCTAGTAACGTTGGAAAACTACTAGCCACAGCGGCTGGTGATTAAAAAAGTTAATGTCAAGCCCTGATAATGATAATTTAATTTCATTAGTTTTAAATCGTTGAATAAGTGATTCAGTTCCAGAATAAAATTTTATGCTCTTGTCAAAATTATATAATGTTCTTATATGTAAATAAAATAATCCTGAGTTCAGACTGCATGATTTTAGCCCCAATTTTGATCCGCCAACAGGTTGAGAAATCACAGACAAATGGGTGCTCGTTCACGCAAGTAACAATTACACATTGTGAACTATTAAAGATCTGAGAGAATCATCGATGAGTCTCAGACGCCCGTGAGATATTTGGCATGGTAAATATCTGGACCTGTCGGCAATTCAAATCATGTTGTGTGAAATGTGTTCTAACTGAAAATAACATCGGCGATTACCTACAGCCAATGAGAGAGGAGCATCCACTAGTATGGGTATCTGCAGGCCAGCGGGAGGTTGATGAGCAAAATAAGTACATTTTCTACCCCACTAAGGCTTCTTTCTCATTATGTAGTTAACAATATATATAGTACGTGACCGTGCGTTGTTTCCATGTCACTTATCACGTATGTTTGGTTGTGAGATGTAGTTTGGATAATGTTGTCGGCCCATTTTAAAGTCATGCAGTGTGAAACCCTCTGTCGCTGATCCATCTTACAGTGTAAATGAAGCAGAGATGAAACTACCCCAGATAGTCATGCAATGTGAAACCATCCGTGACACCACTACTTTGAAAATCATGCAGTCTGAACTCAGCATAAATAAATAATATGAGGTTAATTAGGGTTTAACATAATTCAGAATTGCTTTTGCTGCAGAACAAGCTGCTGTAGCTGCTTACAATGAGTCTAGTATTGCTCTAGTGGTTGCTCTCTCCCTCTTTTTTATATTAAATAATGATATTCATTTCATTACCTATTGTGGATCAGAATGGAAAATTCTTAAATTATCGGTCAGGAAAACAATTCTTAATTCTGTAAAACCCTAGTTAACCTTATTGAACTAAGAAAAAGGTATAAAAACTTCACTGGGGTTGTACTTTTTTTGTTTTTGTTTAAAGGTACAGTTTTGTACTTAGATATTAATATGTAACTGTAAGGTAACAAACATGTACCTTTATTTCTGTGAGTGGGCATTTCATTCGACACCACAAAATTTACTCCGAGCATTTACCAGTATTGGATATAATAGCACTGAATAAATAAATGACTTTCCCCCTTTTTGCAGAACGGCCCATGCCAAAAGTAAAGGAGACGCCGCAGAACAGGCTGCTGTAGCCGCTAACAATGAGTCCAGTATCGCTCGAGTAGTTGCCAGAGAGCTCTCTCCCTCTTTCCATCAACCTGGTAGGTATACTACAGTATACAACTTTATTGTTTGCTAAAATGTACATTAAAAGAGACCACAGGACATTAGCTGATTCAAATCCTCCCTGTCTAGTGATAGTGTGTTTAATAAGTAGATGTAGCATCTTAAAAGAAGTAAATGTATCAGGGATGTTCATTAATCCACACAAAGTCAGTCACAGCACTCATTGCAGAACAAACTACACACTATTAAAATCTCAAGCTCGGAAAACGCTCATGTAAACTGCTCTGAGTGTCTGAAACAGGATTAGATTGCTGGGACACAAGCCCTTCAGCAGCTCACCGTGTTCTTGGGTCTGTCCATCTGAAGGGCACTGCTAAGCTCTTGACGGTTTTATTTTGGCACTGTCTGTCTCCACAATCTTAGACGAAACTGCAGAAGCAAAACATGCGTAATTATAGTTTTAATAATAAGCATGGGATCCTGTTCTGAGCTTGCATTTGTATTTGAAGAGGCTATCATATTTTGTCATCTTTAAATATATATAGTTATTATTGTGTCCCCTACTGGTTGCATTTTTGGCCTGTCATCTACCTGTCAGCCTAAAACTGAACATGTTAAGATGTTTTTCTGTTTGTTACAATCAACCTTTATTTATATAGCACTTTACTACAACCAAGGTTTAACAAAGGGCTTTACACAAGTAAAAACAAATGATACAACACAACTAAAAACCAAACAATGCAAAACAGTACAATAAATATCAATGAAATACAACAAACATTAAACCAAAGAAGTGTCAGTGCTATGCATTAAAAGCCAATTTAAACAAGTGGGCCTAAAGCTTGGCTTTAAAAAAAAAAAGTGGCAAGTCAGTGACTGTACAAAGCTCAGTAAGCAGAGTATTCCACAGTTTAGGACCTCCCACTGCAAAAGAGCAATCACCCCACTGCTTGTATTTTGACTGTGACTTTTAGCAGAAGTTGGCCAGCAGATCGTAAAGCTCTACTGGGTTTGGAAATGTGCAAAATTTTGCATAAAAAAGTAGGAGCAAGACCATTTGTGATAACTATGTGATAACTATTCAAGGAGAGACAGACAGACAGCGAGGCACCAAATTTAAATATAGACTCAAGTACTGTATACCCTCAAATACATTAATGCATGCATTTCCAATTATGTCATAATTTTTAGCACTCGCAAAGAATTTTTATCAAAACTAAAATAGCCCAAAACTATTATGGATATTCTGTCATTAACTGTTTTGTGATACAACATTGAGCATGAGTAAAACAGCTGTCAGGAATGACAAAATAAAACAATTTATGAGTTAAAAAAAGTGAAGATAAATTTACCACAGACTACATAAATCGTTAGCATACATTAACCTACCCTCTGCATCAATCAGCTCCAGAACTAGTGGGGGCAGCAGAGAGCCTAATGGCACATGATACACAGACATAGAAATAACGTTATCATGTTAAATGCCTAGGGATAATTTTGATGTATAATTAAAAAACACTAAATAAATTAATTTATATTATTCGATTTCGATTCTACTAATTTAAATATATGCTACATACATGGCTGGCAGTTTTGGCAGTTTTTGGAATAAGGTTAGTTAACAGTCGGGCATCCAAGTAGGTTGCCAACCCGCCACAAATAGTGGGTTCAATTAAAAATCACAATAGGCCATAGAAACATCCTTGTTTTATTTAGTGGGCCACCCAAAACACAACACCTTATTTTTCAGATTTTTACTAATGTAATAATGTGCACCTTTAATGAAAATTGTGAAAAGCGCTATACAAATAAACTTGAACCTTTAAATGTGTCGTTCAAGAATGTATGCATGTACTATGTCAAATTATAATCAGCTACCAGGACTTACATTACATTACTGTGTCCCACAGGTCCTGAGTATATTAAAAAGCGAGCCTTGCAGGAGGTTGCAGAGAGCAATGAGAACATGGAAACAGGAATTCACGAGCCCTTGTTAGCTGAGGATTCCCTACCAACACCTCCGGAAAGCCCATTCATGCATGAGATGGAAGGTCTGAGACCAAGCTCCACTCCTGCACGCACCCCCTCACCCACCCTAGTCATTGTTCCTCAGGCACCAAGCAAGGATGATCCTCACCTCTTGAGCCCTGGGAGCTGGAATGGAGACAAGGTCAGTAGGAGCAGTGCTAGCAAAGGCAGCAGTAGAGCAGGTAGTCGGCCGAATAGTAGACCAATCACTCCAGCTGCTGCTCCTACTCCAGATCCTGCTCCAGAAGAACGCTCTGCCCCCAGCAGTAAGGTCCCATCTCGTACCCCTAGTCGTCAGAGTGCCAAAGTGGAGCAGGGTTCAGACATGGAAATCAAAGCCCTGCAGCAAACGGACATGGAGTCAAAAGTGGCAGAACCTGCCCCTGCTGCTAAACCAGTAAGAACCAATCTCATTCTTCCCAATGATAAAGAAGAACCACCTCATCCTGCACCCAAGCTGTCCCCCAAAGCAGCCACACCTGAGCCAAAGGCAGCTGAAGTCAAGAATAAAGCTGACACAAGGCAGCCCATAAATGAGCGCCCTGCTTTGATGACAGAAAGCAAGCCTGATTATAGGACAGAAGTCAGAGAGGAGAAGAAATTTATCAACAAAGTTGAGCCTAAACCTTCACCGAAACGAGAACCAAGCCCTGCCCCAAAAGCCACACCAAAGCCTGAACCCAAGACAGTGCCTAAACCGGAACCTAAACCTGTGGTCATGCCGGTTGCTAAACCTGTTGCCAAGGTGGAGGCTAAAACTGAGACAAGGCAGAGGTCTATTATGAAAGCCCCTAGTGAAATGACACAACCGTCTATGGAGCTAGAAGAGGTAAGGCTTAAAAACATTATTTGCAATTACAAACTGGTCTTTAGATGCAACTAAACATCCCAAAGATTGCAGACACTGACAGATGTTTTAGATATGATTTCTTTCTATAACATGTGACTTCAAAACAAGTTATTGTTGAACAAACATAACATTGCATTAATTAACTCAGTCCTACTTTTATAAATGCGTTGGTGTTTCTGTTCTGGTTCTTGGATTTGTATATTTTGAATGACCAGATCCTTGTTTTATTGCAATAATATTTGAGAATCAATTCAGTGTATAATGGCCCACTTATCTTAACTTCAAACATCTATCCAGTAGGCCATGTTACGAAAAAGATCAATCGTTTCAAGCAGCTCATGAGCATGGACACTGCTCCAGAACAGACAGATTGTGCTCTTTGAAATCCAGCCCTGGCTCCAGTCCCTTGACCACATTTTTCACAATCATGCATAACTTCACAAGGCAGAACCCTCAAATCGACAAATTCTCACCTTTAGAGAGCCACATGGGGTCCGTCAGAAATCCAATATCATATTGCATCACAGCGTCCTCTTGTGGCTCACTGAGCATACTGATTCGCTGTTCCTAGTTTGGAAAAAAATATTTGCAATAGGTAAAAGCTCTCTTGTACACAAAAAAATATATGGATTTCATGTCTGTGGTTATTTCTGAGCTGTTCTCTCTAAAATTGTGTTGCTCAAAGCATCCTGGGGACTCCCCCACCACTGCACATTTTGCACAATTTTCTAAACAAACATGACTGATTGAACTCATCACCTAATTAGTAGAGACTGCAAGACTTAAATAGGGTGACCAGGGAGACATCTAAAATGTGCAGTGGTGAGGGTTTCCCTGAACAGTTTTCAGAAGCACTGCACTAAAGTACCTTTTCTGCACCGAGAAGTCACACTTGATTGTAAGTTCCTACAAACCTTCATTAGTTAGTTCAGGTGTGTTTGAGTAAAGATTGGACATAAACTCTTTTGGAAAGTAAGAGCAGATTTGGACACATCTGCTTTACAGTAGTGCTTCACAAATGTCCTGAGGATGTCTTCTTTATGTAACACACCTGATTCAATTCAATTCAATCAGCTCATTAGAAGAGACCTAGTCATGAGTCAGATAAGATAGACAGCCAACATATGCAGTGATGGGACCCCAGAATAGGTTTGAGAAGCCCTGAACTACATTTAAATTTAGCAGACGCTTTTATCCAAAGTTGAAGGTTGAAGGATTCCCCTCAGCCTTGTTATTGAAAGTGAAAAATAGTGCTGGTCATTCACTCCCTCCACGTACAATCCCTGCCTGTGACCTTTGAATTACATGTCCAACTCTCTAAACCCGAGGTGTCCAAACTCAGTCCTGGAGAGTTTGTCTCTAACTTGCTTCAACACGCCTGCCAGGAAGTTTCTAGTATATCTAAGAGCTTGATTAGCTGGTTCAGGTGTGTTTGATTAGGGTTGGAGCTAAACTCTCCTGGACACCGATGGTTCCAGGACCGAGTTTGAACACCCCTGCTCTAAACATTAGGCTATGGTTGCCCTAAAGCAGTGGTGTCCATTTCTGCTCTGGGACCAAACCATTGTCCTGCAGAGTTTAATTTCAACCTATTCAGCACAATTGCCTAAAGCAACACTCCTAAAGACCGTCATTAGTTAGTTCAGGTTTATTTAAGATCAGACCTAAACTCAGGATAGCGGCTTTAAGGGGCAGTTTTTGACACTCCTGCTTTAAGACAGTACTTATCAGATTTGTTCTGAGGTTCCCACCACCACTGCACATTTTGGTTAACACTCTATCTAACACTTAATTCAACTCATAAGCCATCAGTGGTGACCACAACACAACTAAATCATTTGTGTCAAATAAGGGAAACATTCATTGTTTGTGCAAATGTGTGGGACCCCCTGAAAGAAACCATCTTATTTGTTTCAACAAAACTGCTTGGAATTTCCTAAACCTGTTTTATTTATTTAAAGTTAAATCCTGATATGAAGTTAGCTTTTTAGCAATTGCACCAAAAATACTACCTGAAATGCCATCATTTGATTATTTTACTGTGCACCAAGACTGGGCAACTATGGCCTTCAAAATCCACTGTCCTGCAAAGTTTACCTCCAACCCTGATTAAACTTACATACTTGCTTTCTAGTAATCCTGAAGGCTTTGATTAGCTTATGTATTTAATTAGTGTTGTAACTAAAGCTTGCAGGGAAGTGGATTTTGCTGCAGATCCCTGGTTTACGCAATAGACACTCAACTTGTTAACCTTCTTGTTCTTCCTAGGGGCCAAACACCATTATGATCTGCATGGTTATATTCCTGAACATTGGTTTGGCGATTCTTTTCGTTCACATCTTGTCTTGAGGTGACAAAGTCTAAGGTAAGCTCCTACCTAATGTATTCCTGCAGATGTTTATGAGTGCAATTTATATTAAGTGCACCTGCTATTTTGTTTTTCTAAAAACACTGCGGGTATTATTACACATGCTTTTTTTTCTAGCCAAAACCATCCAGGTGAAAGAAACTACCGTGGGGAGCTGTAAGGAAGCACTGCGCTCCATTAACGGCTCTGTTGTTGCGTTATCCAGTTTCAGAACAGCCCTCCTGAGCTACTCTGAAGATGGTTGCCATCTGTAATTGGACCGAGTGCTCCCAAATGATCAGTGTGCCTCAGTGCCTGAACATTACAGAATGAAGCATTTGCTTTGTTTCTAAAAGGTACTGCTGCATTTAACAGGTCTGTTAAAGTCTATTGCAGCTGCAGCTGAATCATCTATGATAAGGGCTAATTCACGTTGTGCACGTCACGTTCTATAGAGCAAAACATGTCACTTGGCATGTAACATTCATCTCTGGAGAATAAATAAGTAGTTGTGATGGTAAAAAAAAATGGTTCAATCCTGTTTTTTCTTTCTTTTCAATGGCTAGAACAAACTCCACCAGTGCACTTACACTTTCATATGCATCCAAGGTTCAGATGCTGTTTGCAATTACACCTTTTATGTCTTAAAATCTCCCCTGCATGACTGAATAAAAATATATGGCTGACAAATAAAATGTATTTTACATAATGAATGTAAAAAGTCTTCTACGATATACACTGTAAAACCCAAAAAGTTAAGGTAACTCAAACCATTTGAGGAAACTTATTGCAACAAACCATATAAGTTCAAAAACTGATCCTAATGAGTACTGTAAACTTAATCTATTTGAGTAAACAAAGCAATTTGAGCACAGTAAAACCCAATAAATGAAGAGAACTCAAACCAACTGAGTACAGTAAATCCCAATAAGTTAAGGCAACTCAAACTGTTTGAGGAAACCGATTGCTACAAACCATTTGAGTTTTAAAAAAACTAATATATATGAGTACTGTGAACTCACTCAATTTAAGTTAAAGTAATGAGGTATTTAATTAACTACTTAACACTGAGTTCAAAACTTTATTCAAATCAGTAGAATTAACTTTCAGTAAATTTTGAGTTAACTACACTCATTTCACTTAATAAAGTTGACTGTTGGGTTTTACAGTGTAGTGGAATACTTGCAGAAATGAAAGATGACAAGGAAACAAATGTTGTAATTTGGAAATTAGGTCTATTAATCATTAAACTAAAGCAGAGAAGGTCTCCCAAAGTAGGTGTGAGAATTTTAAAAAAATTATTTTGTGGCTTACTAATTGTTGTACTGTGAATTTGTGATTATTCTTCAGCATTTTCTGCCTGTATTAGTCTAAAAAATATGCAAGTAATTTGAAATTGTTAAAACCAGGTTGTGCAGAAAACAGTGAAAATATACGTCTCAGATTTTATATGCACGTGTGCACAGTCGAGGGTTTTTGTACATTTCTAAATGTGATTTTTATCTAACGCAATATCCAAAATTCTACGTTTAACCATCAGTGTAGTAAAGATTACCTCAGTTTTACAAAAGGTCTTATAGGAAGTACAGTTAACTGTCCCAAATGTTATTTATTGAGAACGTGAAGGAACATTATGAATGATTTTACCAAAGCTAATCATTTACAAGACCAAGTTCTGAATTACAAAATACTCACCCAAAATATATACACTCTAAGAAATGCTGGGTTATTTATACCCAAATTTGGTCCTATTCATTTAATTAAAAAAATTAATAGTTACACCCTGAATTGGGTTGAAATACCCCAGCATTTTTAGAGTGTATAACAATCGCTGTTTGTTTGTGTAATTGTAATACTATTTTTGCCATTTGCAACAAATCTTGAAGAGTGTTTTGCTGAGAATAAAAACTCTGTATTCTCAGACAAAACTGTACATCACTGTTTTACATTTATCTAATAATTCAGCATGGTTATGATGCATTGGATTACTTGCGGTTTACTCTATTTGAAAGTTCCTGCTACTTTCCCTCTTCCCCACCCGACCTGTTTATTTTCTTGTTTCAGCACTCACAATCATGAATCAAATTGTTGCAATAAAAGAAAATGCACCACACTATTCAAATGACTGTTTCTGCATTTTACTTTTACAGTGTTATCAATAACAGATCTGCATTTTGCCTTCTGACTGCCCAAAATGCACATCGATGCTATATATTCTCCAGTTTAAGGAGAGGCAGACAAACAGGAACAAAGAATATATATTTATACTCCACCTGTCTACCAGCTTGACATATTCTCTCTCGCCTGACAGGGTCTGAATGCCAAGCCCAATTTTAGATTAGGGTGGTGGATGGGCCTCTTCCAACGCCATACTCTGCAACATGGGAGAGTTTACTTCACTCGGATAGAGTGTTAACTCATCAACACTTGCGCATTAGCATGGGCAATAGAAAGGCTGCGAGTAAGACTGGTCAATTCACAGTGATTCATTGTGCTGCACTGTTCGACCTCAGCCAGAGTGAACACCATACAGACTCAACCAGCCGTTCGTACAGCAATACTGCCCTCTGCATTCAAGCCCCAGAGATAGCCCACACTTAAAATCACACCACAGTGAAGGAGTTTGTAGACATTTGAAACAATAGAGAGTAAACTTAAAAAACATTTCCATGATATTGATTGATGAAATGTTAGGCAAGTTAATGCATTTTATTTTTTTGTACCTGAAGAATAGTGCAGTGTTTCCCAACTGTGTTCCTGGAGGCACACCAAGAGTACATATTTTGTATGTCTCCCTTTTCTAACCAATTCATTTCAGCCTCTTCTAATGTTCTGACGAGTTGATTCAGATGTGTTTGAATAGGGAGAGGTTGAAAAGGTGTACTGTTGATGTGCCTTCAGGAACAGGGTTGGGAAATACTGGGATATGCAATAACTAGCCTAGTTCACTATACAATTGCTTAATTGCTAAACTATAAAATGCATGTCAGCTACCAATAATTAATGGTCACTAACAACTATTACATATGAAAAAAATTAGAAGAGATCATTGTTTGACCATGTAGAAAGATTCAACTGGCTTAGAACTGATTGAAGGTAAATGTAAAGGGATAGTTCACCCATAAATGAAAACTCTGTCATCATTTCCTCATGCTTCACTTGCCCAGACTTAAGTTTCTTGCTTCTGCAAAACACAATTTTTGGATAAATTTTGGAAGGCAGCAGCTATTGACCTCCACTGTGTTTTTAGTTCCTATTATGGATGTGAGTGGCTGCTGGTTTCCAACATTAGATAGTTTTAGGTTTAACCGAAGAAATAAACAAACACTTTGAATTTTGAAGTATTGGTTTGTTTTTAATGCTAGTGCAGCTTCTATGGTCGTTTTAAAGGCAAGAAAACGTATACTGGACACATTGGTTTAAATTAGGGTTTTACTATTTATTTGGATTGCTAAATCAACTCAAATGAATAAACTGAATAAAATAAATTCACAGCTGAATTAAAACCAACACAATCCAATAGAACATGCTTCATAGTTAAAGTGATTTTACAAATAGAACATGTAAGAAGATCTTCTCCAACATTTAAAATCTTGTGTCATCCTGGACTGACCGATTCAGATTTTTAAGCAAACTATCCCTTAACACCACAGGGTACAGAACAAACAGAGCAGGTTTCTGCAGGTCTTGTAAAAGGTAGATATAACATTTAAGCAAAGAAAAAATACATTTAGAAGGAAATACAATACTTTCTCCAAATGTAACTGCATAGTAAGTACATAGTGAATAATTTTGAAATGTTATTGCAACAAATACTGTATTAGATGCACTGTAAAAAAAATGCAGAGTTCCACAATATTCATTCATGTTGTCCCAACACAAATTAAGTTAACTTAACACTTTTAACAAATTTATGTGGATTATGTGGAGATTAAAAAAATTAGGTTGTCCCAATGAAATGTCAAGAATTGTGTTGTTTCAGCTATTTTAATTTAGTTTAATTAAGTAAAAAAAATTATATTTTTAAGTGTGTAATAACATTTCAAAATATGAAAATAAGCTTTGCAGGTTGTACCAAACTCATACTGAAATATTGATAAACTGTTTTCAACCAATAGAAAATGGAATAAATTCTTCACTTTCGACAATTGGTAAAGTTTTTTCCTCGCCGCTGCGCATCGATGGAATTGCTCTTCAGTGTTTGGACTCTCAGTAGTGATTATTAAACCACACTGAACTGAGCTAATCTGAACTGAACTTAAACACTGAAAACTGAACTGACACTGTTTCAATTCACTATAAACTTCCATGTGAAGCTGCTTTGACACAATCTACATTGTATAAGCACTCTACAAATAAAGATGAACGGAACTGAATTGGAAGAAACTTTTACTGTACTTTTAATTACACTGCAGAACAAAGTGTTTTTAATCAGTATTCTAATCAGTGCATATGTCTATAAAATATTTAATCAAAAAGATTTTTGTAATATTGTTTACAATGAACTAAATTCATGAAAACACAGGAACATGTACATGTTGCAAACTTTTATTTTTCCTAAAAGTGTCACAAGAAGGATTGACCTTTAGCCAGTTGACAACTGGAAAGTTATATTAGAACACAAAAATATGACAATAGACAATAAACACAATAGGCAGCATTTCTAATATTCCTCACCCTCATCTTCTCCTTCCACACTCTCAGCTCCAACCTCCTCATAATCTTTCTCCAGGGCAGCCATGTCTTCTCTGGCCTCAGAGAACTCGCCCTCCTCCATACCCTCACCCACATA
>CAIGQZ010001345.1:21894356-21904694 GCA_903798205.1 Danio tinwini | reverse complement strand
GTGTGTGTGTGTGTGTGTGTGTGTGTGTGTGTGTGTGTGTGTGTGTGGGCCATGAGTATATATACACAGTCAAAATTATTATCCTGTAAATTTTCTTCTTTTTCAAATATTCTTTTTCAAATATTTCCCAAATGAAGCTTAAAAAGGGCAAGGACTTTTTCACAGTATTTCCTATAATATAACTATAACTATATATAAATGTAACTTGTTTTATTTTGGCTAGAACAAAAGCAGTTTTAAATTGTTTCAAAACCATTTTAAGGTCAATATTATTAGCCCCCTTAAGCAATACTGTTTTTAATTGTCTACAGAACAAACAACTGTTATACAATGACTTGCCTAATTACCCTAACTTTAACCTAGTTAACCTAGTTAAGCCTTTAAATGTCACTTTAAGCTGAATACTAGTATCTTGAAAAATATCTAGTCAAATATTATTTACTGTCATCATGGCAAAGATTAAAGAAATCAGTTATTAGAAATGAGTTATTAAAACTATTATGTTTAGAAATGTGTTCCTCTTTCCATTAAACATAAGTTGGGGAAAAATAATTCTGATTTCAACTGTAAATAAAAAATATATAACAATTACTTCAAAAACAGCATCATATTTTAATAAACGATGATATAAGATAAATAAAATTACATTACAAATTTACATTAAAGACACAAGTTATGTTGTTTCATTTCAATTTTTGATAACAATTCATTCTGGGATAAATGGAGGAAATTATTGGATGAAATGGGATTGTTGTTTATTTCAAAGAGACAGTGAATTGACTTGAAGATCACACCTTAACATCAATCCATAACAAGTGATTTAGTTTTTTCTATAAGACCTTGTCTTGTTAAATGTTATCAATTTTTTTATTTAGTCTCTGTTTGTTCCTTTTCCTTATTCTTTTCTTGTTTTTATACTGTGACTATATTTGCCCTTTTATTTAGTACTGTCTGTTCCTTTTCCTTACTCTTTTCTCATTTTTACACTTTGACTATATTATAAGGTTATAACTACTCTATCTAAATTGAGTTATTGACATATTCTTATTAAATGATAACTTATTTACATTATGGGATGTTTTTTTATAAGTTGTTTACATTTGAAGACTTTTTATTTAAAAAAACAAACGTTACACACATATTGTTTGCTATGGAATGCAAAAAAACTTTGAAGCTCAATATCTCAAAATCATTCAGAACGCAGATACAACCTTATAATTTCAAGGTGACGATTTGCTGTATATGCTCATTGTGAATATTAAAACAGAAAATATTTAACAAACTATTGTTATACAATGACTTAACCTAATTAACCTAGTTAAGCCTTTGTATTGCACTTTACTGAATACGAGTATCTTGAAAAATATCTAGTAAAATATTGTGTACTGTCATCATGGCAAAGATAAAAGAAATCACTTGTTAGAAATGAGTTATTAAAACTATTATGTTTAGAAATGTGTTAAAAATATCTTCTCTTGGTTAAACAGAAATTGGGGAAAAAATATAAAAGAATTCAAATTTAACATGAGGGCTAATAATTCTGACTTCAACTATATAGGCCATAAGCAAAGGATGTCCTAGCAAATTTAGTTTAGTTCTTTGATTTTGTAGTTTTTAAGCCCAAATACTACACGACTGCCTTGAAACAGACTGCATTTCTGCTGCCTTTTCAGCATAATCTCTGCTTCTGTTCACTGCAGTGCACAACCTATTAAGACAAGGACCAAAAATCAATACTGTCAATGGCGCAGGCCTAAAAAAGGCCTACAGCTGCCCTGCAAAGATAAAGGGGTATAACAGGAAGATATAGCAATACACCGATAAGCAAATTGATATGCAAATACTCAAGGACATCGCACATGATTAGCTGCTCTTCCACCTTTACTACTTCCTGATGTTAACTGCACTGGAGATATTCTGATATCAGAACAATAGAGCTTAAATAAACATTACACAAAATATTCGTATTTGATATATGTCAGTGATTGAATGTGATTGAATGTGTAATAAACGTACACATATAATTGGCCTATAAAGCTTCTGCATTATTTTAACAACAAAATTTGAGTTCCAATTACATTTTTCTCCCTAAAAACGATCAACACAAACTAATTACAGTAGCTCTTTCACCACCTATGTTTTTTTTTTAAGATTGCCATTTTCACCTATATTTTCTAATATGTATACTCTACCTGACAAAAGTCTTGTCGTCAATTCCAGTTGTAAAAGCAACAAATAATAACTTGACTTCTCATTGATCATTTAGAAAAGTGGCAGATGATTTTTCCGATGAATCATCTGTTGAACTGCATCCCAATTATCACAAATACCACAGAAGACCTATTGGAACCCGCATGGGTTCTCGCATGGATAAGATTCTCACAGCAACAGTCAAGTTTCGTGAAGGAAAAAAATCATGGTTTAGGGTTACATTCAGTATGGGGGCGTACAAGAGATCTGCAGAGTGGATGGCAGCATCAACAGCCTGAGGTATCAAGACATTTGTGCTGCCCATTACATTACAAAGCACAGGAGAGGGCAAATTCTTCAGCAGGATAGCACTCCTACTCATACTTCAGCCTCCTCAATAAAGTTCCTAAAAGTAAAAAAGGTCAAGCTGTTCCAGGATTGGCCAGCCCAGTCACCAGACATAAACATTATTGAGCATGTCTGGGGTAAGATGGAGGAGGAGGTGTTGAAGATGAATCTTGATGAACTCTGGGAGTACTGCAAGAACACTTTCTTTGCCATTCCAGATGACTTTATTAAAAAGTTATTTGAGTCATTGCAGAGATGTATGGATGCAGTGGTCCAAGCTCATGAGAGTCATACACAATATTAATTATTTTTCCACTGCAGCATGACTTTATATTCTATACTGTACATTATTTTTGTTTAGTGACTAGACTTTTGTCTAAGCAAAGTCAGACCTTAATGTCCCAATTAAACAATTAAAAATCAAGGTATGATCATAATTTATTTTGGTAAAATAAGTGTAATCTAGAGGCCTTTGGCTTTCATATAAGCCACTTCTAGAAGTCAAGTTATTATTTGTTGTTCCTAAAACTTGGATAGGCGACAAGACTTTTGTCACGTAGTGTATATGTCCATGTATATATCAAAATTAAAAATTAGTTTCTGCTTTTAAACAAAAAAGCCATTTATTTTATCTTCTTGTGTGTTCATGTTTTAGCACAAATGTACATGGTAAAAGACTTTTCTCTCTGCTACCCTCAGGCAGACGGTGCCGTAGCATCCGGTCACGCACCAGCCGACTGAAGGAAAGCTTCCTCCCATAGACTATCAGACTGATGGGCACTTAACACACCTCACACAAACTCTTTTCATACCTCTCACTGTGTACCATCAAGATGCAGCATGCACTGCACTTTAACCAATCCTTACTTAAAACAAAACAAAAACAATAATTTTCCACTAACAGTCAGACTATGTGTACACCTATTTATTGTCTTTTACGTATTACTGTCAATATTGCTAATTGTATATTGTTTTGTTTTTTGGGAGTGTGTTGTTGTATTTTGCACTGTGTGGAGCCAGCACCTAAGCTTTTTACTCATCACAGTATACGTGCTGCTGATGATGTGACAATAAAAGTGGTCACATCAAAAAAAAAAAAAAAACATTTTTTAAAGGAGAAAAATGCATACTTTAAAGTAACTTGCCCTGATAAACAAGTTTTATAATTTGTAAAGCTCTTCCTTTTTACATGCAATCTGATCTACACTTTCACTGATTGTCTTATATTTTCTTATATTCTAAGACCCTGAAGTCTCATAACTAATTCAGGACATTCCCTTACTGCAATACACCTAAAATATGAATTGCAATGAAAATGTATCAATGGCAGGGAATCGCTGTCTCTTAATTGATGAGAAAAGTTAAAGGGTTAAATCACCCCAAAAATTACAATCCTGTTCTTAATTACCCTTGTGCCGTTTCAAATAGAATGCGAGAGCTCTCAGATTTAATCCAAAATATCTTCATTTGTGTTCTCAGGGGATTGGAATGACATGAGGATTTAACAGAAGTGTCATCTAAAAGCACCACAAGCTTCACATAACAGCAAAAGCAGTTTACTAAAAGAGCAATTTGGTATACATTTTCAGAGACCTGCAAGCATTTACCATTTGTATTTAAAAAAAAAGTCCATTACTCATTTAATATGAGTTACAGACTGACATTAAGTACACACAGTCAGTGGCAGGACACCAAATAGGTTCTATGGTTTATGTTGAAAGTTTGCTCACCACTGGCAACTGCAGACAGACCCCATCCATCCAGTTCTATTCTCATAGCACCAGCTGTGAACATTCCCTGCAGTATCCCAGCCAATAGGACACTTCCGATGGACTTTTGCCATGTTGTCAGCACACTATTGATTGGACAAAAAAAAATGCAATTACAAACAAAATATTCTTATAATGATAGTTTATTATACTGTTAGATTTAGGTTATTATACTGTTAGATTTATTGAAATAAGTAAGCTCAAAAAACAAGAGTCAGAAAGACTAAACAAACTGCCTAAAATACCAGTGATGGCTAAGCTGGAGAAATAAATGGGACGTTCAAACCGATCGTTGTGACCCTGCAATTAGGAATGTGCAGTCATGGGTATGTTTAAACACACACACACACACACAAACGGGCTTCCAGTTTTGCAGAAACAAGTTTCAGCTGCGAACAGCGGACTGACACTGACAGGGCAAGGAGGAAAAAAAAAGTCAAGTCGATCACGTGACAAATGCGATGACATCATTTCAACAAAATCTAGGACATGGAGGGAGGAGAGACTGCAAGCAGGACAGTGGGAGGGTTCATGGTACCATGCAACACTAGGCCTGGTCTGATAGCATCTACTGTGTGACTGTCTCCACAGATTTACTATAAAGTGCACTGCTCACAAACTCAGTGGTCCCTGTTGATGATAAGATTTAATTGATCTTTTTCTATTTAATTCTCAACCATGTGTAATAGTCATAAAATAATATCTAATAATAAAACTAAATAAACGTGATGCAAAACTATTTTCTCCAATTGTAAGTCAGAGGTATTGCACTACAGTAATAAACAGCTGTGCCATTTTGGCAACCTAGAATTTACAGTATTATTTACATTAACCAGAAAATGCTCATCTTTATTATTCAACTTAATTCAAGTTTATTTGTATAGCGCTTTTCACAATATTTATCATTTTAAAGAGGCTTCACAAAAGGTGCACATTATTGCATCACAATCAAAATCAGAAATGTTATTAGTTACCATAACTTTATTAGTTGCTAATTACTTTAACTAGTAACTAATAGCTTTTAGCAGTTGACGTTATTAGATATAGCATAGTTAACCTGCAGAGATATATATATATATATATATATATATATATATATATATATATATATATATATATATATTAAACTAAATAATACAAAAATTAATATTTGCAAAGCTAAATTTGCGCATATTAATCGCACTACATTGCACTAATTCGTCTTGAATTGAACATACCTAATGTACATATACATTTGCAACTATGTTTATATCTATCTGCAAACCTCTATATTCATCTATCGTACATCTCTGTTCATAGTTAATATAACCTGTATATAATGTTCATAGTACATATTACGCATAGTTTTTCTATAATTGAACTTAATACCTATATCCTGCATATGCTGCTATTGCACTCCGGGTTAGACCTAAACTGCATTTCGTTGCCTTGTACATGTGTAATGACAATAAAGCTGAATCTAATCTAATCTAAAAAATAAAAATGGTCTATGTGTACATAATCAATGAAGTGTATTTGTGTATTAAGTGTATGTGTTGTCCTCAAAGTTTTCGATGGTTGGCATCATCTTTTCACAAGTCTTGGATCATTTATGTCAATTAAAACATCAGAAAGATAATAAAAACATAATTTTTTGTATGCATTTTCTACAGTAATATGATATTTGTTCATTCAGCAATCAATTTGAGTTGATCTGAAATATGAATCTTCATGCGAACTGATTATTAAAATGATCAAATTACAGAACATTATTCATTTTGGTTTCGATAAAATAAACATCTTCATAACATGTTAAAATAATATTGCTTTTTCAGCAGATGAAAGAACGCAAATGCAGACCTAATGGGTGGTAACAGGTTTCAATCTTAAGCACAATCTAGTGTCAGAGTCAAAAATATGATTTAATATTTCAGAATTTAGTTCAAGATGAGGTAATTTCTCAAACAGAAAGTCACAGTCTATGAAATACTTCAGCGCTGTAGTTAAAGTATGTGTACATACAACCAAATTTCAATGTATGATTTACAGTAACAGAAGTGGTGCTCAGTGGTTAGCACTGTCACCTAACAGCAAGAAGGTTGATGGTTCGAACCCCAGCTGGGTCAGTAGGCATTTCTGTGTAGAGTTTGGATGTGTTTGCGTGGGTTTCCTCCGGTTTCCCCCGCAGTCCAAAGACATGCCCTATAGGTGATTTGAACAAACTAAATTGGCCATATGTGTGTGAATGAGTGTGAACGTGAGAGGGTGTTTCCTAGTACTGGGTTGTGGTTGGAAGGGCATCCGCTGTGTAAAACATACGCTGGATAAGTTGGCGGTTCATTCCGCTGTGTCGACACCTGATAAATAAAGAGACTAAGCCAAGGAAAATGAATGAATGAAAACAAAATACACAGAATACAAAAACACATAGGCTTATGAAGGCTCGTCGTTTATAAACATCAGATAGACATTAAAGGTAGCTATTAGACATATTAAATAAAGAAATTTGACACCTTGTATATTTTTTACCTATTAGGGATATTTGAAACCTATCTCACACTATACAACATTCAATTAAATTGATATTAAAGCAAAATAACGATGATTTCGATGATTAAACCATGTTCTTAAAACGCGTCATCATAAAAACCGTGTGTTTTGATAGCTCGCCTGAAAGGAATCATATACAAACCTAAAGGACGACAACAGCTTTCAGTCTGAAGCACGTTTTAGCATGAATATCAAATACACAAGCTAGTAAAGGAATATCAGGTTTACACTGCACTGATTTACATCGGTCTAATCCCCCTTCCTCGTTGGACGTCACGCTGACTTTGGCTCCTCCCCTTCATCCTCCACACAGACTGCCTCAATCTTGGACAGAGGGTTCAGTTACTCCCAACAATATAGAAATTTCCGCCTGCCTCCTGACATCCGTCTCATCGCTCCATCCCCTCCAGAACAATGGTGAGTGCACATATTTTCCCGTTCGCTTCATATAACCTCGCGCCAAGCATTCGCGTCTTTAAGTGTGCGTGTCATTTAATCCTCGTCTGGTGTTTTTCAAAGCTGATTTTCTTTGTCATTTAGCGCGCGCCCTTTGCTTAAAATGGAGGCGAGGCTCACGACATTGCGACGATATGACGCTGCGCAGAGATTTATTACCTTTTTTTGCACGTAATTATAAGTGTCAGAATGAATGTTACACTTAAATCGGTTATTCATCATGCATTTGGCTTTTAAATGCCTTTGCAAGCGCACAGCAGATTACATTCATCCGTCCATCAAGCCATTCATTCATTCATTCGCTCATAACGATGAGTCAGAATATGCTTGACATTTCAATCTGTTTGTCAAGCGTCATTATAAGTAACATAATGGGTATTTTTTTTCTTGTAAATGATGCATAGACTCTTTTGTTTTTCACAAAATAGCTATATAGGCTAGTGCACCTGTCTCAAGGGTGCATCTCCATCTTACATGATGGAATTGAAATGCATTGCAGTGATAACCAAAAGAGTGCATTTGTCTCAGTCGTTATACAGTTTATAGAATATAATAATGCATTATCTTTACATTTAGAAATTTGTGTTTTATTTATTTATTTTGAAATAAAACCATAGCTTTTTAATTTGCAAATGTGACTTAAATAAGATCTTTAAAATGCACACAGAGATTTACATTTCCTCCCCATTTTTGGGGTTGCAAGCTCTTTTGTCAAAACAAATTGACAGAATTTTCTTGAAATTTGCATCCACCCCTCCTCCCATCCGCATGAGGAGTAAACTGGGTGGGGACTGCAGCTGTCTGCAGAAGCTCATGTCTGGCCTGTGCAGTAGATGACTGCATTTCTATTCCTGTATTCCTATTCCACAGCTGTTATTATGTCCATTGAGATTTTACATTAAATGCCTAAAGCATGTATTTATTTTCTAAAGATTATTTCAATTACATTTCTGTGATCTGCCTTCATTTTATTATCAGGGCAATTTGACAATGCAATAAAATATAAAAAAATATATTATGACCATATATAAAAATGTAAGGAGCTTTCATTCAAAAAGACACATCGATCAAGCAATGTTCTAATCCCTTTTCAAATTGTCATTAAGTACATCCATTTCTGCTTCTAAAAAAATCCTATGAAATATACATTCCTCCTTTTTGAAACCCACAGTCTTATGTGGACCATCAAGGTGACATAAAAAGGGAAAAAGGTAGATTTCCGTCAAGGTTTTTATTGTTCTCTTTCAGCGTCTTGTCGTGCACGGTTTGGCAAGCCTGTTGTATGTGGGTGGGGCATCTGCCTTGTTCCCATTCTGCTGCCTCATTCCCTTTGAATAAAGAGAACTGACTGCTTTCTTTGTTCTTCCTTCGGTAACATCAAGTCTTTCTAATTGTGTTTTACCATTTTATGTGTCTGTCCATAAGGTAAATTTAATTTAGCGAGGGATTACACTGCATTTATGGTACATATCTGATGCAGAGGAGAGGTGTCTATTGTTATACCCAAACGACGCTTGTATATAATGATGCTTTTGCACTTTTTGAGAACCAGCAAAACTGTCATGATTGTATTATTAACAGTAATAACAGAAATTCTTTCTAATTTCTCTTCACAGCGTGAGTGCATCTCTATCCATGTTGGTCAGGCTGGAGTCCAGATCGGCAATGCCTGCTGGGAACTGTATTGTCTTGAGCATGGCATCCAGCCGGATGGGCAGATGCCCAGCGACAAAACCATTGGAGGGGGCGATGACTCCTTCAACACCTTCTTCAGTGAGACCGGAGCTGGAAAACACGTCCCCAGGGCTGTGTTTGTAGACCTGGAGCCCACTGTCATTGGTGAGATCATGTGGTTAAATTTTAATAAATAATTGTGTATGTCTGAGTGATTAGTTTAATAAAATTTCCTCATGACCCATCTGTGCAGATGAGGTGCGCACTGGGACATATCGTCAGCTGTTCCACCCTGAGCAGCTCATCACAGGAAAGGAAGATGCTGCTAATAACTATGCTCGTGGTCACTACACTATTGGAAAAGAAATCATTGACCTGGTGCTGGACAGGATTCGCAAACTGGTAGGTAGTTTTAAATAAACAAACATCAAATTTATTAAATGTTATATTGCAATATTGACCAATTGGTCTGTTTTTAGGCTGACCAGTGCACAGGTCTCCAGGGTTTCCTGGTCTTTCACAGCTTTGGTGGTGGCACCGGTTCTGGCTTCACCTCTCTGCTGATGGAGCGTCTGTCTGTCGACTATGGCAAAAAGTCCAAGCTTGAGTTCTCCATCTACCCCGCTCCTCAGGTCTCCACCGCTGTAGTAGAGCCTTACAACTCCATCCTGACCACCCACACCACCCTCGAGCACTCCGACTGTGCCTTCATGGTAGACAATGAGGCCATTTATGATATCTGCCGTAGGAACCTTGACATTGAGCGTCCTACTTACACCAACCTCAACAGGCTGATCAGTCAGATTGTGTCATCCATCACAGCCTCCCTTAGGTTTGATGGTGCCCTCAATGTGGATCTCACCGAGTTCCAGACCAACTTGGTGCCCTATCCTCGTATCCACTTCCCTCTGGCTACCTATGCTCCAGTGATCTCCGCAGAGAAAGCTTACCATGAGCAGCTCTCTGTGGCTGAAATCACCAATGCTTGCTTCGAGCCGGCCAATCAAATGGTCAAATGCGACCCACGTCATGGCAAGTACATGGCTTGCTGCCTGCTGTACCGTGGTGACGTGGTGCCCAAAGATGTGAACGCCGCAATCGCCACCATCAAGACCAAGCGCACCATCCAGTTTGTGGACTGGTGTCCCACTGGTTTCAAGGTGGGCATCAACTACCAACCTCCCACTGTGGTTCCAGGTGGTGATCTGGCTAAAGTGCAGAGGGCCGTGTGCATGCTGAGCAACACCACAGCTATTGCTGAGGCCTGGGCTCGTCTGGATCATAAGTTTGATCTGATGTACGCCAAGCGTGCCTTTGTGCACTGGTATGTGGGTGAGGGTATGGAGGAGGGCGAGTTCTCTGAGGCCAGAGA
>CAIGQZ010001345.1:21875912-21889356 GCA_903798205.1 Danio tinwini | reverse complement strand
TATGTGGGTGAGGGTATGGAGGAGGGCGAGTTCTCTGAGGCCAGAGAGGACATGGCTGCCCTGGAGAAAGATTATGAGGAGGTTGGTGTCGACTCCATCGAGGGAGAGGGAGAGGAAGAGGGTGAGGAGTATTGAAACATTCACTAAATGTCTAAAACTGAAAACAGTAGACCGCTAATTTACACACGATAAACATGAGGTATCAAGTGTAAAGTCTACTCCTAAATGTTAGAGACACGTTCTTGATCAATTGTTGTGTTGTTATGGCCAGTATGATTATTATTTGTGGAATTTGCTTGCCAAATTTGGAATAAATTGATGGTGATGTGCTACAATCTGTCTTCGTGCACTTCTTTAAAAATCTTTCTTGTACATGTTAACATAAGCTTTTGGTTTTAAGACATTCTGGGCATTGAAGATAAGTAATCTGCTTACTAACCTTTGACAGGTTTGGCTTCCAACCACTTGGGATGAAGGAAAAGTAGATTAGTAATCACTCAGTGGTCGGTATTAAGGCCATTCTAGGTTTTTAGGGAGGTGCAAGTGAGTAACAGCAATAGTTTGGTAGCACAGATGAAGGAAAGCAGGTCATGATATCAAAAAGGACTTATAGTAAAAAGCAAATTATTTAAGATAATGAAGCCAGAAAGTAATAGCAGCTTTTGTGATATTTTATTCAATTGTGTTTAAAAATGAATGCACAGGGTTCCAGAAGTCCTTTAACTGCCAGCGTTTTACCAAATAAGCTTTGTTGGCCCAAAGTTTCCTTCTTAAATTCAGGTTTAAAGTACGGACGCTTTAATTAAAAACAGTTTTTGGTAGAAAAAAATGATTTATGGTCAAATGTGTGTACAAAAATAATACAAAATCCAATTCAAACATTAAAGATTGAAAAGTGGTACAAAAAAAAGTTCAAATTTCTTAATGCTATTCAAAATAGTGCCAATGCTACCTACATTTTTTCATCATTGAAAGTAAAATTCACACAACTCCTTTTTTCTGATCCACCGTCTGCTGGTTCATCAGGCTCCAGAAAAGCGCTGGCATCGAGCACACGCCGGCATCATTGGATTGGCATGCCACAGGATCCTCAGTCAGCCTTTGGTACCCTTTAAGACGCCTAGAAAGGTTGAAAAATCAAGGCCAGTCAGTGTTTTCCAACCATGTTAATGTTCACACAAATTCGCTTAATGATTAAGGGGAAGGGGGAAACCCAAAAATCATTGCTTGAATAATTCATAATACTTCACAAACAATGAATGCCTGCTGAATAAATCAGTGGATGCTTTAAAATGACTCACTTATATGCAAAAGCTACAGCAGCCATTGCTGACACGACAGTCAAAACGCCCAACAACAGGGCAGCGGCACCTGCAGATGTCATCCTGGAACCTCCTAAACGATATAATGGCACAATAACTCTAAAAGCCTTCTCTCATTTTGGATTGCCATGCATGATGTTGCAACAGTAAATAAGCTCACCTATGTTAATGTTAACCCTGGCATTTGTGACAGCCATACTGACGTCATTAGCCATGGACACATTAATGCAGAAGGTTCCAGAGTCATTGAAGAAATGACGGAGGATGAGTTGGCAATCTGAAGATGGGCTCACAGCATTGCAGATGGTCATAACTGGTGCGTGACAGTCAGCATCCGACACTATAGTGCACACTTCAGTGGGGATGCTAAAAAGACAAAGATCATGAATTCTACAGTTCATTTTTACATTGATAAAAATGGTTCGTGAAGTAAATACCACAGAAAAACAAATGCTAATTTCTACATTCAGGGTTTCTGCAGGTTTCACCAAGTTAAATTGAAGACTTAAGACATTTTTAAGACCAATATGAATTAAATTTTAGATTATGCAGGGATAAATGTTAAGGATTTTGTTTTGAATATCCTAGTTGGAAAAGATTTACACTAGACTTATCAAAAATTGAATATAATTTAATAATATTAATTTAATAATAACAAAATATAGGTCAGGTCAGTATCCTCAGCAGTAAATAAATGGAGAACTTTTAATCATGTTACTGTAAGGAAAGTAATTTAATGCTATTTTAAAATAAAAAGTTTTTATTGAGATTGGGATTGATGATTATTGTATGGGTGTTAATAGGCAGATTGGGTAGCTATACATGATTAAAGGAAAATGAAGACCCGTTAAAAAAGATTCAAGACCAACAACACAATATTTCAGTAGATTTAAGACTTTTTATGTTTAGATTTTTAGATTTAAGACTTTTTAAGACCCCATGGATACCCTGACATTATATAATTTAGTTCTGAAAAGTATAATAAAATATGAAGAAATTCTAAATTGTATATTATCTTTTAAGAAATTAAATTCAAGGTGTATATTCCTTGAAATTGTTTGTTATGTTTACAATGAAATTTTGAAGAAATATGACAGTGAGAAAATTAAATAAATCTATCATATCATCTTGTTTATCACAGTTTTCTAGTTGTATTTAGTTTTTTTGTAGTTGTTTATTTGTTTTGTTATGTGTAGTACAATAGAAAACAAAACTTGACTGCTACCGTCATTGTGTTGCACATCAAGGATTGAGCTTTCTACATTCAGTTATGTGCTTCATTGCATTTGTGTCACTATGTTCATTCATTCATTCATTTTCCTTCGGCTTAGTTCCTTTATTTATCAGGGGGTCGCCACAGTGGAATGCGCCACCTTATCCAGCATATGTTTTTCACAGAGGATGCCCTTCCAGCCGCATCCCAGTACTGGAAAACACCCATACACTCCTGAATTCACACTCATACACTACGGCCAATTTAGTTTATTCAATTCATATAGCACATGTCTTTGGACTGTGGGGGAAACCGGAGCACCCGGAGGAAACCCACGCGAACACAGGGTGAACATGCAAAATCCACACAGAAATGCCAACTGACTCAGCCGGGGCTCGAACCAGCGACAGTGCTAACCACTAAGCCACCATGCCGCCTTGTCAGTACGTTATCAGATTGTAATCTGCGCATAAAACAGAGCCTTCAGAAAACTCTTCCTCTGAATTCACAAATTCTTCATAAATATAGGAACTGATGGAACATTGATAGACACGTATGTCAAATAATCGAGTAGCTTAAACCTACTCAACAAAAAAAATGTATGCTTCATAGACAACAAGGGTTACAAAAAATAAGTCCAGAAAAGAAACTAAAACAGTCAAAACATTCCATGTGACTTCAGTGGTTCAAATGTAATCATCCAAAGCTCCAAGAACACTTTTGTGTGCCAAAAAAACCCCTGTAAAAATGATTTTATTTGCCAATTCCTTCCGTCTCAGATCAAGGGGCATGTTTTCTTGGATTTTCGCCTTATTAAAGTTGAACCACTGAGGTCACATTAAATGTCTTGACATGTTTTTGTTCCTTTATTGGATTTCCAATGTCTCCGAACTGTTGCTGTCTATGAAGGATAAAAGAGCTCTCAGGTTTTATCTAAAACATCTTAATTTGTGTTCAGAGGACAAACGAAAATCCCAGGGTATTGAAATGACACAAGAGTGAGTAATGAAACCGAATTTTCCTTTCTGGGTGAACTCAATAGCTATGTTTCAATCCACCTATTTGTATGTGCATTTTGAATATGCGCATAAAACAATGGTTGATGGAAACGCTATGATGCGCATACATTTTGAAAATGTGCATAAGTTGGTAGGATAAACTTTTTATTTGATAAGAAAAAATGAGCATAAACTATGATGGAAACACTTTTACTCAACAAATTCCAGTATGCGCCTTAAAAAAGGTCATGTGATTTTGTTATAAGAGATCATGTGATGATGAAAATGTGTGTGAATGGACAAACCAGCAGGCTGAGCACATTGTAAGACATCTGAAATGTTGTTTGGGTCATTCTAAAATGCCTTAACCATCTCACTATTAGTGTTATTATGTTATTAATTACCTCCAGAACTGCCAAGAGCATCTGTGCTCTGCGTTTCAAGCCTTCAAACACCACCATGCATTCATTGTGTGTCAGCATTGTCTTCTGAGGCGCAAGTCATTTAATGACTTAATTTAATGACTTAATAATTGATAATGATAGCAGGTTTGGCATGCTGTCCCAGGAGAGAACCCTGAGGTTGGAGATAATTGAGCCCAGGGCTCCAGCCAGGTTAATAAGCAGGTAAGGGGGTCCGAGATCATGTAGTTCTCGATAGCTCCCCTTGGTAAAGGAGGAAAAGGGAGAAATGGGGTGGATGGGGGATTCTTTAAAAACAAAGATAAGTAGTACTATCAGTAGTAGTAGACGTTGTAGTAGTAGTAGTAGTCGTCGTTGTGGCTTTAGTAGCAGCAGTAGTAGTTGTAGCATTAGTAATTTTCTGAAGTAGTAGTAGTAGTTGGTATAGTACTTGTTGTCAGTTATTATTACTGTTGTCCTTTCTTTCTTTTTACTGTCATTATTAATATCATTACATTACTATCATTGTTGTGACTCCTTCCACTGATTGATTTCTTTCTATCTGTTTTATTTATATCTGTCTTATATATATCAGGTTCAAGTTCTAATCGAGCCAGTCGGCACTCCCTGCACGGAGTTTGCATGTTCTCCCCGTGTTTGCGTAGGTTTTCTCCGGGTCCTCCGGTTTCCTCCCACAGTCTAAAAACATGTACATAAGTGAATCGTAATACAGTCACAAGCACTTAACGCATACATAATTAATCAAAGTCACCATATTAGCCAAAGTACAAACAGGGGCACTCGAGAAACACCTGATCTCGTATTCCTCCTAATGCTCTTTGATCAGGCGGGAACCTTAGGCTCATCTATCTCCGAGCTCAGGGTTCTCTCTGGGGACAGCATGCCAAACCTGCTATCATAATTGAGCATTACCTAAGTGTGAACTCTTGAAGCTTCATTTATTGACTGTTATACATGTTGTTTCTTTTTTTCCTTATGTATGTACTCTGACCTGTCCACCTAGTTACCTTTACATGCACACACACGCGCACACACACACACACACACATACACACAAACAAATGCATCTGCCAGAAGTTGACTGTATTGTTGTTGTTTTTGTTTTGTTTTTTCATCTGTTTTTGTTGTTGTTTTGTTTTCTTTGTATGTAATCCCAATTTGTGTACCTCTTGCATATTCTAATAAAAATATATATGTAATAATAAAAAGATAAGGGAGTAAGGCGAGACGGGCTATTTATCGTGAGTTTAGAATAATCTGATTGGTTTATTAATGATAGCGGATGAGAGACCAGCTGCGATCAATCATATCACATCCTCCTCTCGAAATTAGCTTGTGAAACTTCACGAAGAAAAGATTGACGCAGCTTCTCCTACATTAGCAAATTCCATTTTTATTTTTGATATTTGGTGCCAGATAATCAGGAAGTGACGATTTTGTTCTCTTTGACTCGTTGAATGGAAACGCTGCTTTATTCGCAAATCTCTAAATGCGATATTCCAGTTTTGGCCATAAATATAATTCACACTTTTGGATGGAAACATAGCTAGTGACTTAAAAAGCACAAACAAAAAAACTGGCTTAAGAAGATTTTTTTTTACTCAGTGTATATTTTGTGGATCCAACTGCATGTTTTGGCAGATCTCACCTTCCTTGACAAGAAACGGTGAAATCCACAGCATTCTGCTCCATCTCTGTTAGCAGAAAGCCATCAGCTACAGCCACCTGGACGATCTGCACACTCTCAATGCCCTCTGAACAAACAAACATACATTATTCTTCAAGGCCGATAGCGTAACGCAAAGAATCATGAGCTGATAAAGAGACGAGGCTCACCGATAATCTCGATATCAGTTGAGAAGGATCCATAGCGGTAAATCACACAGCCATTTATGTTTGGGGCCTGACGCTTTATTATCGACACATGAGCTTGGTTTTCAATAAACTCATCCTCCACCATTGCCATGTCTGTGGCTAATGTTTTGGGAAATGAATTTTTATATTTATATTAAATAGTTTTGTTTATAATATTAAATTTGATCAAATATCTCTACTGAAAATATAAGAATAAAGAAAAATAACTTACCAGTTGCCTTCAGTGGTGTGTTTGTCACAATATTCAGTGTTTCAGACATCCTAAATTCAGGTATAAGATCAACAACCTGCTTCTCGAGGCGGGACTTTGATAGATCTCCATTTGTAGGTGCAGGTGGAACAGTTTTCATTGCAGATACAGGTGTAGATTTCACAAAAGGTGCTGAAAAATGTCTGGTAGGATGATCTGTTGAATCATGAAGTAAACGAAATGATAAACACTTTGACTTTTACTTTGGCTGGAATTAGCGTTGAATGAAGAGTTTCAAAAGTAAAAATGGAAACTGACTTTTTTCCTCTCACAGTTCTGACTTTGAACTCTAGCAGATGACTTTCAGAGAACATCAGAATTGCAAGAAATGCTAAATGTTAATAATATTTATTGTAAATGATACCTATATTTAGCCTACAGTGAGGTTTAAATTTGCTGTAAAAAGCAGAGCAGTTGGGGATGTATAATATTTCATAACATTACATTAAGCTCAAACCTATTCAAGTTCTTCTTTACAAAATTATTGTAGTTAAACCATGGTAGTAAAACCACAAAAGTATTATGATTTTGCTACACTAACCATAGTTTCACCATGGTATTCATTAGAGATGCACTGAAATGAAAAACTCTGGGCCAAAACGGAAACTTCCAGATGCATTTGGCAAAAAAAATGGTATAAAAAAATGCAATAATTTCATAAGACTTTTTACATAATAACTCAATAATTACTCAATTATTTAAATTTTTCTGATTTTAAAAAACATAAGCCAATACAATAACCACATTTTATTGGCAGAAAAATGTTATTGACAGCAAAGTAGTGCTACTGCAAGAGGCAGCAACAAGTAAATTACATAAAAATGCCCTGTTGATGCATTATTTCAGTGGACTTTTATGGTGAGCATGTGCAAACCAGGCATAGATAAGTACAAGTATACATGAGCAGAATATCCACAAGGCAGAATATTATGCTATTTCAAACTTGCATGCATAAGCTTGTCGATGACATGCTATGTTGCTCTTGTCTTTGGTCATAGCACAGCAATAAACCACCCTTGCCCAAGCCAAGCCACTGAAATGAATCGGTTTCATAGCGCACTGCTTTCCGTGTCCATTGTGAAACCACTTCACACAGTGCAGTGACAACGGCTGGAGGGAGATTGAAAACTGCGCACTGAACACCGCTGCACAGAAATGTCAGCTTATAATTGTAGCTAATTTTCTCTTTTTTTATTTTTCATGTCATTTTTGGCTGATAATTTTCTTTGGCCGAAAATTCAGTGCATCCCTAGTACTCATAATAAAACTGTGGTTAGTAATCCGTTCATCACGAAAAAAACATGTACTATAATAAAACCAGATTAATTTTCATAAGTTCTTTTCGTAGGACATTAGACTAGAAATAAATAAGTTCACAGATGAGCACATTTGCTTTTTCTATTTAAATGTATCAAAATTGGAGTAAAAAAGTACATAATTTGTGTACATTGTCCAGCGGTTTCAGTAAAGAGTGAAAGCATGCAGTGCACCTGTACTGAGGTGTTCGCTGGGGTGTTTGGGGCTCTCAGAGGTCAAGGTGTTGGCAGTGGATTCTTCAACTGGAGGATTCGGTGGCCCTGAACAAGACGGATCTGGAATAGCTGCCTGTACGACGACTTGAGGCTTGAAGGGTCCAGATGCAATGTAAGTGTGTGTGACGGTGGATTCCCTGGATATTACAGTTCCACTGCCATCCCCGAAGTTCCAGTTGAAAGTCACGTCAGATTTGCTCAAGTACTGACTGGGGTCGTGAAGGGTGATGCTGAAGGCCACTGCTCTGTTCTGGACGAATTTGTGATCACCTTGGTCTTTGTCATTTACCTGCGTCAGAGAAACCGCAAAGGGAATCTGGTCTAGAAATATAGGGATGAAATAAAGCATAATGTCACTCAGGGTATGTTTACAAGAAATGGTGCACTAAAATCTTTCCTGCTTTTAAAAAATGGCAAAGCAAAATAATTACCATTTACAATTTTTCATAGTTGTTTACACATAATTACTTGTACTTCAGACACAATGACCACAACATGTAACTGATGCACCAACCCCCTGAACCAATTCTGCTAAACTACAAGCACAATTCCTGCTTTACACTCAAATTGCAGATTTAAAACACACTTTTTTCAAAACACCACACACAATTCTCTGCGTTTGGCACAATTTTCATGCAGAAAATCTCTTGTTTTCACAAGGAATACACTGTCATTCACAATTGTAAAGTCAGTTGTCCTACTTTGCATACTAACTCATCACATAGGTTAACACCCATCACACATAATTGCAATTTAGAAATTAGAGCTCATCTCATATTCTCCATTTCTCAATCACATTGAGGATTTTTTTCTGCCTGGAGATGGAAAGTGTATGACCCAAATCCACACAGTTTTTTTTTTTTTTTTTTACTGTAACTATTCTGTAAATACTTCTGTTGATGGCATATGTGGACCACGTTATGTGCAACTTTGTGTTGGTTGGGATGAACACTGGGTACTGTTTTTGTGGGAAAAATATATTTGGTAGCGTGTATTTGTGTGTTTTGTATAAAAATAATACTCTGAAAAAATTGAATGCACTTATGTAGGCCTAGGTACTGTCTGTAGTAAGTGTGACACTGAACAAAAAAGACTCATTATGATAAATGGAGAAGATGTGGTCATAGTGTTTTACATTAAGCATATCAGTGATCTACTGGTTCTTATAAATGTCTATTGATGTGATGGTTTGTGTGTCATTTAAAAACAAAACACCATTTGGTGAAGAAATCACATTGTTTTGAATGTGAAGTTTGACTTTGCAGGAGAATTAAAAAGGTTTTGCCCAATGTGTGTGTGTGTTTTGTGATTTGTGTGTAGAGTTCTGACAATATGAGACATGCTTTTAGAAAACGTGTGTAAACTATTGGGAAAAAACGTAAACGGCTATAATTATTTATTATGTGACAGAGCAGTAGGTGGCAATTTACAAGTGTTGTCATTTACAGGTTTTTCCAATTGTTTACATACATTTTCTGAAAGCATGTCACATGTATGTATTTATTATATTTATTTTTATGTATTATATCATTGTGTGAAATTACAAAAAACAAATTACCGCTTGTGAAAGATTTTCTAATGCAGCGTCTATGGGGCTAAAAATGAATTTGACATTGTTCTCTCTTCTGGCTGCCGTTATCAGTCTCACACTATTTTTTTTTCCTTTTTCTGAAAGTCTTAATAAAACGATTGTGGCATTTTTCTTTTATTATTTCAGCAAATCGAATTGTGGCAGCATAGTGGCGCAGTGGGTAGCATGATTGCCTAACAGCAAGAAGGTCGCTGGTTCGAGCCCTGGCTGGGCAGAGCTAATAATTAGTTGTAGATGCATTATTTTTTAAACCTGCTGTTGAATTGAGTTAAAAAACTTCTGTCACCCAAAAACAGGTATTTCAGTCAATAATGAACAAACAGCATCCTACAGATTATGTCAGTTTTGGGTTTTGCTTAAGAAAATACATTTATTATGTCACTTGGGTTAAGGTAAGGGCATTGAGCTGGCCACACCATTACCTCAATTCTTTTTGCCTGCAAACAAGATGTTGCTTGCTTTATTGCTGATAGCTGTGGTTCAAGATGGTGTGTATGTATATACACACATGGGTTTCTATGTGCAGTTGGCATGTTCACCCCATGTTTGTGTGGGTTTCCTCCGGGTGCTCCGATTTCCCCCACAGTCCAAAGACATGCGCTATAGGTGAATTGAATAAGCTAAATTGGCCGTAGTGTATGTGTGAGAATGAGTGTGTATGGATGTTTCCCAGTGTTGAGTTGTGGCTGAAAGGGCATCCACTGCATAAAACATATGCTCGATATGTTGACGGTTCATTCCGCAGTGGCGACCCCTGATTATTAAAGGGTCTATGACGAAAAGAAAATTTATGAATAAAATGGGATTGTAAAAAAATTATTTGTTGTACTCTCCCATTCACTGCGCTCCAAGTTTACCCAACTATGACAACTTCAGCTACTGAAAAACTCAGAAATGTGAAAAGAGTTCATAGTAAACCACAACCATCTAATCAATTTCTCACTGACAATCAGGTCCCGCCCTTAATTTACTTTTGACCAACATTGTTTGTTTCATTCGGATATTTAGCTAAAAGGAAAAAAAACATTTGCAAAAATAAAAGAAGAAGAAATTTAAATCTGTAAATGCTAAATTTTAATTTTAATATTTGGAATGTCATCAGTAATTAACGCAATAAAACAAACAAAGAACAAAAACTATACATTTTAATACAGAGATATTGATTGATCTCTAATATTTCAAATCGCCTCTATATTTTTTTCCATAGCTGTACACCCCAATAGGAAACAAAAAGACAATCTTAAAGGCACAGTATGTAATTCTTACCACTAGAGGGCACATATTCACAACAAACAAAGATGTAGTTTGGTGATGCCGTGGCTGAGTGTGGAATCATAAGAGTTGTGGTCTTTATTACATCCTACTAGACTCCTGCAGAAATCATGTTCCTGGATGAGCTAAAGCAACTCGTTTGGACACCCCTGAGCTAAAGTATTCAACATTTATTATCATGGCAGTATGAAGCAGACTAATGCTGCGGTCACACTAGAGTTTGAGCATGCAAAATTCTGTCGTACGGTGCTGCGAAAAGGGGTGGGATAAACAAGATGATTAGACATTTTAAAAAGCGAGCGATTGGTCTATATTTAAAATTTCTGTCCAGAGTCACGTAATGCGATTTTGCAGGTCAGAGTTTACCAAGCTTGAACTTTGCGACGCAGCAAACTGCGAAACTTGTCGCACTAGCTTTGCTTCCGGTCTGACGCATTCGCGTGTTTATGAATGGAAGTCTATGGAGCGAAAAGTCCAAAGTGACCATGGTTTAAGGCTGAAAGATGGCGAATGGCGAAGCGAAAGTAAAACCCTGAGCAAGTGCTGATAAAAGACGAGTGCAATGTGGAATGAAAACAGCAGAGCTTTTATTATGCCACATTCACGTTGTTTTCTCATAGTATATACATTTTAGGGTTCTGTTATGATGTTGCTCTGCGCAGTTAAAACACACAACATATCAAAAAAGCATCTTTGCTGTTTCCCTGTTTTCTATAAAACCAAACCAGAAATCAAGGGTGTGTAACATCAGTAGCATAAACACACAACACAAGGTCTGTTGTCACTAGTTAAAATTGCTCATTTATATTTTAATGAAAAAAATCACTCATATTTGCCCTTTAACTGCTGCTTGATGCCAACATTTGAGTTACACTCACCAATGATCGAAAACTGTGTGGATGCAAATCCAATGGGGATGAATCTATCTTTTTGCCTGTAGTGATAGATGACAACATCCATTATGTAAGAGCCCAGAGGAACGTCATCAGTGTCGATGGTCAGCGAAGATGAAGGACCATCGCAAACCTGCCAGTATTTACCTGTCAAACGCAAGAAAAGACGATAAAGTGAATACACTAGGTGTGAAAGTGCACTTCACAGTACAGCAAGTGCTTTCCTCACCCCAGGTTTTCCATACAAACACATATGGAGGCGGCTTGTCTCCCTGTCTGGAAAAGAGATGAGCATTTGAAGATACAGCGTTCCATGAGTTTTCCTCAGGATACACAGGCTCGCCTTCATGAAACTGTGTGCCTAAATTAGAAAAGTTTCCATATTATTAAGATGAAATTGTGCTTTGTAAATAGTCTGAGATTAAGATCATAGAGAAAATACCATTGATGGTGCAGTTTTTTGCCCAAACAACTTGTCCATCGGGCAGGACCTTCTGGTTATGAGGGAACACAATGTCAATGGTAAAGCTGATTCTAGCACCGGTCAAGGTGGGAGCATCATTTCCCACATCAAACTTCAACTGGCCACCTGTAGAAAGGCACATTTAAGCCTATGTGCTATTAAAAATAAGAGTCCTAAAAGAGGATTTTTGCACTGATGCCACAGAAGAATCATTTTGGATTCACAAAAAATAATACTGTTTCAGAAATTGAACTTTAATAAATTCATATTATGAATTTGAAATTTCCTTTAATAAATGTACTGTATATTTATAAGCTATAGCCAGTGGTCTTAAGCATTTGTCTTAAACTAATTTATATTTTACTCAAAGAAATAAAAGCATTATGTACTTGTAAAACTGTATTATGTAAAAAAAGTATGGACAACAGCCAAAAATACAATGCATGGGTCAAACTGAAAGACATTTCTTTTTAGGTGATGAAGATTTTGTATACATGTCCTACTGTACATGTATTAAAACTCAATTTTTGATTAGTAATGTGCTAAGCACTACACATTGACGACTTTAAAAGGAGATTTACTCAACTTATCAATTAGCGGAATAATCTGTCAACTTATCCAACATATGTTTTACGCAGCGGATGCCCTTCCAGCTGCAACCCATCACTGGGAAACACCCATACACACTCTTTCACACACACACACACACACACACACACACACACACACACACACACACTACGGTCAATTTAGCTTATAGCACTTTGGATTTGTGAGGGAAGCCGGAGCACCCGGAGGAAACCCACGTGAACGCGGGGAGAACATGCAAACTCCACACAGAAACGCCAACTGGCCCAGCTGAGGCTCGGACCAGCGACCTTCTTGCTTTAGAGCGAGAGCGCTACAGGCTGCGCCACCGCGTTGCCCCTCCTATGCTAACAAACTTATTTAATAAGTTTAGCTTATTTGTTCAACTTTCGCGTGATTTATGAATCTCAATTTGAAAATATCGACACTTATGAATGGTTTTGTGGTTCAGGGTGACATACTGTATAATGATTCATAGTGTGAAAAATTCACGTTTGATTATGGCTGTCAGGATAAACAGGGTTTCTGCAGGTTTCATCAAGTCAAATTTAAGACTTTTTAAGACCCTTTTAGGACCATTATAACAAAATTATAGACTTACAGTATACAGAGGTACTGATTATACTGATTATTTCTAAAATCTAATGTAACTATTTCTTAGTGACATACTTTGATGTGTCACATATATATATATATATATATATATATATATATGCAGCACGGTGGCGCACTGGGTAGCACAATCGCCTCACAGCAAGAAGGTTGCTGTTTCGAGCCTTGGCTGGGTCAGTTGGCATTTCTGTGTGGAGTTTACATGTTCTCCCCATGTTCGTTCCCCCCACTAGTAAGCTAAATTGTTCGTAGTGTATGTGTGTGAATGAGTGTGTATGGGTGTTTCCCAGTGATGGGTTGCAGCTGGAAGGGCATCCGCTGCGTAAAACATATGCTGGATAAGTTGGCAGTTCATTCCGCTGTCGCAACCCCAGATTTTTAAAGGGACTAAGCCAAAAAGAAGATTAATGATG
>CAIGQZ010001345.1:21844646-21870801 GCA_903798205.1 Danio tinwini | reverse complement strand
ACACACACACACACACACACACACACACACACACACACACACACACAAACACACCTGCAATATTCTCTCATAATCCTGAGCAAGATTATATGATTAATTAATAATTATACAAATCACATGCATTGATTGCACTAAATTAATATTTGCAGCAGTCAGTTAAATGTGCATTTAGGAACAAAAAGGTTGAAATAGATTAATAAAAATTAAATAAATAAATAACTTTTGTAGGTCCACAAAATATTTTTTTAATCTTCTCTGTTGTTGATGTGGCTACTGTAGAAATTTCTTGATAATGTTTTGTTTTTATTGCACTGAAATGCATTGTAATGCTCTTTTTGCTGTACTTTCCTCATGTTAAATCAAATCTCAAAACCACAAATGATGCAGCACTCAGAAGAATGTGGTCGGTCGGTATCACACAGAAGCACACAATTGTTTTCCAGAACCTTCTAACTGTTCCTTGCTTGAGGAATGATCCTCCAACCCCAACTGAAATGCAGAATCCTAGAAAACACTCAATAAACAGCTGAAAAATTGTGTTTTACTTGCATCCTGTTGGAGGGTAAAAACAAAACATTTTCCAGAACCTTCTCATTAACTGATCCCTGCTGGGTGTAATAATCTTCCCAACACCATGCGAAATGCAGAAGCCCTAAAAATACTCAAGATCAAAGGCCTGTGGGCCAAAGTTGGCCCAAAGTTACCTTTGATATGGCCCTCCATCCTACATGAGAAGAGAGTGAGAATGATGGGGAGGGTTGGGGTGAATGCCTTTAACAAAGATTGTAATTTCTAATTTAAAGTAACTTTTTTGTTTGTTTTATTTCTGAGCTACAAAAAAGCAGACTGAAAATAAATGTTTCATTTAAATGTTGCAAATGAATCAGATTCTTTAAAAATATAAATACTGTCACTCAACAGAGAGGACAATGCAGAAGATATCGGCGGGCAAATCAAGGCAAAAAGCAGGTGCAGCTTGAACTACATTCTGTCATAAATTAGATTGTTTTTTTACTGTAATACATTTGTTATAAAATGTAAAAATATACTGCATTAGATAATATGAAACAATGTTTTCTAATTATTTTTAAATATTAAATTAGGAAATCACCAATGGCAACTTTAATAAAGTTATACCTTCGACCCACCACCCTCAATCAAGTCTGGTTTTTGGCTCTTTGTATGAAAAAGTTTTGGCACCCCTGCTCAAGAGACACCTAAAAACTCTTCCATGAACACTTACCTACACTATATGAGAAGAAAACTGAAGCAGGATTTCAAGAGCAAGAATCTTACCTCATGTTCTTATCATTTCCGGGCAAGTAAGTAAAATATTAGGCTTATAGTTTTAATTACAGTTCATACAAATCTTTTATGACCTATTAAATTCAGTTAATCAAAAATTATTGCAGTCTTCTCATGTTAATTTCTCATTCTCTATGTAAATTAGCAACTTCCACGCAATTTTCACGAGGTTTGTAATTGTTTATATCCGAGACGATGGCCGCGTGACGTAAATGCAGGCGCAACCCAGTGGAAATCCAGAACCTTCTCCTTCACTGTTCCTTGCTGGTGGAATGATCTCCATCCGGAATAAACTAAATAACCTTAAAAATATTAATATAAAGAATCTCTCACATACTAACTACTAATAAACAAAAACAAATTTTCTTTCTCGTTCATTGTTCGCAGCTGGATAAATGATCTTCCCAACCCTCTCTGGAAAGACAAAATCCCTGCAAATGTATATGTGAGAAATTAACTATAGGCTAAATACATGTGCATTGAATTTTTCCTTAGTTTTCTAGCTTGTAATAAAAAATGTCTTAAATATGTATTATGTCTATTGCTGTTTATTTACCTTAATCATAAATAGCTTGTTGTATTCCTCATTTATAAAACGCTTTGAATTACCGTATATGCTAATTGAGTCCATTTTGAGCTCTAAAACGTAAAGAATCTCATCTTAAATATAGGCCTTATTCAACAAGTGTTTTTGCCATTAATAAAAGCTGCAGAAAGTAGCAACAAAAAGCAGCTTTTGTTTAAGACTGCAAACGGTTGATTTGACATCTTGGGGCTTATATTTACTTTGAGGGTCACATTGAGATTACGGGCTCTTTGTCCAAGCTGAGCTTCTTTTAATGAGGAATGAAGCTGGAAAATGTTTTCATGTGATATCAGTGGAGCTGGACATCAGACGCGTTTACAAGCTTTCTTTCTTAACCGGGTCAGTGGTCATAAGCACCTTACACCTATTTTTTTTACACCTAAACAATTTTATTTCCTTCCACCCCTTCCATCCCACAAAAAAAAAAACTGTGTTAGTGCTAAAACAAGCATGCATGTGTTAACTTTGATGTGTAATGCAAACTAAGAGGAAATTGTGTCAGATTTACTATAGTCGGCTGGTACAGTCATGCCAGATCAAGAATGGCTGACTATAAGAACAATGGAGTCTGTTCATTCACTCTGAACACAGCAAGAATCCTGTACAGTCTCTGAATACTAATGCACAGAGGTTAATGTGTGCATCTGTGGTGAAACTGATATACAAATATTGCAATGTAAATATCAGTTTTTTTCTGCATTGTAATAATAAAGATGGGGAAATGCCCTTAAAGAGATAGTCCACCCAAAAAATTAAAATTTACTTACTATTTACTTTCCTTCAAGCGGTTCCAAAACCTTTACGAGTTTCTTCTTCTGTTGAACACAAAAGAGGATATTTAGCTGAAAACTTAAAAAAATACACTACCTGACAAAAGTCTTGTGGTCAATCCCAGTTGTAAGAGCAACAAATAATAACTTGGCTTCTAGTTAATCACTTGGAAAAAGTGGCAGAATGTAGAATTTTCAGACGAATCATCTGTTGAACTGCATCCCAATCATCACAAATACTGAAGAAGACCTATCGGAACACGCATAGACTCAAGATTCTCACAGAAATCAGTCAAGTTTGGTAAAGGAAAAATCATGGTTTGGGGTTACATTCAGTATAAGGGGATGCGAGAAATCTGCATAGTGGATGTCAACATCAACAGCCTGAGGTATCAGGACATTTGTGCTGCCCATAACATTACAAACCACAGGTGAAGGCAAATTCTTCAGCAGGATAGCGCTCCTCATTCTTTAGCCTCCACAATAAAGTTCCTGAAAGCAAAGAAGGTCAAGGTGCTCTAGGATTGGCCAGCCCAGTCACCAGAGATGAACAATATTGAGCATGTCTGGAGTGAGATGGACGAGGCATTGAAGATGAATTCAAAGTATCTTGATAAACTCTGGGAGTCCTGCAGGAACGCTTTCTTTGCCATTCCAGATGACCAGTTATTTACGTCATTGCAGAGATGTATGGATGCAGTCCTCCAAGCTCATGGGAGTTATGCACAATATTCATTCTTTTTCTAATGCAGCATGACTTTATATTCTATACTGTACATTATTTCTGTTAAGTGACTAGACTTTTGTCTAAGCAAAGTCAGACCTTAATGTCTTAATTAAATCATTAAAAATCAAGGCACGATCATAATTTATTTTGGTAAAATAAGCGTAATCTAGAGGCCTTTGCCTTTCATATAAGCCACTTCTGATACCAAATGATCAAGTCAAGTTATTATTTGTTGTACCTAAAGCTTGGATAGGCAACAAGACTTTTGTCAGGTAGTGCACTATGGAAGTCAGTGGTTACAGGTTTTCAGCATATTAAAAATATCTTCTGCCTCCAACAGAAGAAACTCATAAAGGTTTAAAGCAAGTTAAAGATGAGTAAATGACAGAATTCCAATTTTTAGGTGAACTTAATCATCAAAATAATAACTAACGCAAAAATTTGCTTGACTTCAGCTTCATTATCAATTGCGCAAAACATAAACCATGTTAAAAAAATAACAATTGTAAAATCCAAATGAATCCAGATAATCTTCAGTGTTATACGTGCAAATAAAACAATAAGTCCATTACAGCTAGACCAAAAAAAAAATGTCTGGAATGGAATGGAAAGTTAATCAGGATTACAACAGCACTTGTGACTTCTTGGTTTACCCGGATTTTGGCTTTTTGGCATCCTTTAAATAATAAAAAAAAATAATCAGATTTTTATTCTCTAAATAGTCACATTTAACATTCCTGGGTTTTATTCTTGTATCTCTTTATTCCAGCACTGAATTCAAAGGCAAACCATGAAGGTGTTGACATCAGGTGGAAGCAAAACTGGTCAATTTCTGTCTTATAAAAATCTGAAAAGTGGAATTTACTGCAAGAAGAAGAAGCATGAGTAGAACGTCTGTCACATTATAACAATTTACACTGCAATCGGTAAGAAAAACACCCACAAGTTATGTTTCTCATGAAACATTACTGTACATCAACCACATTTATAAAAAGGAACTGAGTTCACAATAAAATGCAAACCTTAACTTCTAACAAGAAACACCCCGACAGTTCAATTCAAAACCTGAGAGTTCATGTGGTACCACTAAAACTGAAAAAAAAATAAAACAGTATATACATTTGATAAAACGCTATATTCTTGAGACGGAGGTACACAGAAAATACAGTGGTGACATGAATTGCATTAGACCCACAAAAACGCCTTCAGTCTTACCAAATCAAGCAAACACCAAAACTAAAACATGATGATAAACCTTCAGATTCCATTTAAAACAGGAACAGGGAACAAGGAGTGCATTGAATAGGGAAAATATATATATATATATATATAGATATATGGCAAAACTGTGAAATGCAGATCTTTCATAGCTTATAGTGTGTTTTATATTATTTCACAATGTTCCTGTGTCCTCACCATCAACAGGCACGATCAGGAAAAAGATTAAAGTATGGAGGAATCCCTGCTAACATTGCAATAAGAAAACACACAACATTTATTAAAGTAAAATTTCATGCTCCCATATTTCGTTGTTGTCTGTATATTGATTAATGAAAGTCATGCCGTTGATTCAGTTACACAGAATGCGAACCATAGTAATCTGCCTTATTGTGTGCTATTAATGGCATACCAAACATAATCAAGCAAGATATGAATGTGAAGACACAAAACTAAATAATTGGCTAAAAATATTCAACGCTCATCAAATTGGACGGTCTATTAGACACCGACATGAGCTTGATCAAGTAAGGCCGAACAAAAATAAAGAGATCTTTTAACAAATAACCATGAACATGCGCTCGTATGAGGATTCAAAACAGACAAATAATAAATGTGAACCCAGAGGAACATTTTTACGGCCCATTTAAAGAGATAGTTCATCCAAAAATGAAGTTATTTAAAAAAAAATAGCTGGATTATAAATGTCAAAACCCAATAGATGTACACTTTAAAAACAAACAAAAAAGTCTAATTAAATAAATGAATTAACAGCTTCTGTATTGATATTTTCCATTTATTTATGGTTATGAATTGCATTATTATATATAAATAATCTCTGCTGTCGAGTTTTGATGTTAAAAATTTAAGTCTAGGGTTTAACAAAGGGATTTTAGTACATTGAATCAATATACTGTGTAAGACATAATATATATACAGTAGACAGATATATATATATAAACATACTAGAATAAATAAATATATAAAAGATAGAAATAAGTCTGTAAAATAACAGAATAAACACTGGCAGTTTATCACCAGGTTTTTGTACTGTAATTTGCAACAGCAATCCAGACAATATAGAACTTCAAACTAGGGCTGCACAATATATCGCTCAGCATCGATATCACAACGTAATCATTCGCAAGTCACATCGCAAGCATATGCAATGTTGAGTTTGTATTATAATTGATCATTTGCATGTGTTTTTGATGCCTGTGATTGTATAATGACCTTAATAGCATTCAGGCATAATAAACTGTATTATTTGTAATCAATTTTATTGAATTATTTTTATAATTCAGTTACTGCACTTTAATACTCTTAAGAATTGGGAAACACTATTTCAGTTGTATCTTTTTCTTGATTGTGTTTATAGATTGTTATGGATGAAAATCCTCACAACACGTGCAAATACAGAAATTCACTGCAAATAGCAGATTGTTTATTAGATTTTATGGAGATGCACTCCCATTGCCGAATCATCCTAATCAATCTAACATTAAAAATTCTTTCCAAATAGAGATATTCAAGTTATCTGGTCAAATTGTATTCATATCGCGATATATATTAGGGTTGTCATGGAATTCGGTACCAATCAGTACTGACATTTTTAAAACGTCCATTTAACGCAAACATTTGAGCGCTGTTGAGCACGTTCTTAAACAGCGCTGATTTGCCATTGTGTTCACATGTTCAACAGAAATGACTGGGTTGGGCCGTGAAGGTCATCAGTTTACCAAACTCACCACAGTTTACTGAATGTACCCACAGATACAGGGACACTGGAGCGTTTCAAAGTCACGTCGATCTGCTGGTTTGTCTATAAGCTGACTTACGAGCCATCTGCTGATGAATCACGGCTTTAAAACGGTCCAGTGTCCCTGTAACTGTGGTTACACTCAGTAAACAGAGGTGAGTTCGGTGAACCATATTCCAGTATTGTGACTACCCTAATATATCGCAAAATAAAAAATATCGCAATGCTAGATTTGTCCAATATTGTAGAGCCCTACTTCAAACTATTTAAAACATTTTACTTTTTTCAGACTTTTTAACATCACAAGTTGTTGGAGGAACAATCAAGGTCCCATAATGCAATTCAAAAGCATAAACAAACTGAAGAAAACCCAAAAATGAATCGCAAAACATGTATTCATTTAATTTCTGGTGAAGTATCCCTTTAAATCATAGGTCTCAAACTCAATTCCCGGAGGGCCGCAGCTCTGCACAGTTTTGCTCCAACCTTAATCAAACACAGCTGATCCAACTCATGAAGGTGTTCATGCCTCTTTTAAACACCTCAATTATTGAGATAAGCTGTGTTTGAAAAGGGTTGGAGAGAAAATTTGCAGAGCTGCGGCCCTCCAAGCATCAAGTTTGAGACCTATGTTTTACTGTTGTGTTATTCTGCGTTAATCAATGCATCACAAACAAACAAAAAACACACCAGTTCGACTGAAAACTGGTGGAAACATGTTTCGTCAGACCACATTTTTGTCCATCGAAGGGGCTGAGAGGTCATTTACAAGTCAGTTACATCATAAAATGCCAAAATAGACACATATGAGATAGCAATTGGGTTTGTGTTGAGAAAACAAAAACAGAAATAAAAGGGTGAAACCAGTTGAACAAACATTAATGGTCAGCATGCTCCCTAATGGATCTACAAGTGTCAAGTTAAGGATTTAAATGCAGGCATATAACAAATATGAATCATTTTGAGCATCATATTTAAGAGATTTGATCCAAAAAAAAAAAGATTTTTGAAGAATGATGGGATCCAATAACCATCAAGGGCTTAATGATTAAAATGTTTGGGCTCATTAAATGATGATGATTTTAATTTTGGATGAAGTATCCCTATAAAACAGGTCTCAAACTCAATTCCTGGAGGGCCGAAGCTCTGCATAGTTTTGCTCTAACCCTCATCAAACACAGCTGATTCAACTAATCAAGGTGTTCATGACTCTTTTGAACACCTTGATTATTTGGATCAACTGTGTTTGACAGGGTTGGAGCAAAACTGTGCAGAGCTGCGGCCCTTTAGGAAATGAGTTTGAGACCTATGAGTGTACACAATATGTTTTAATGTCGTGTTATTCTGCATTAATCAGAAAACAAATACAGACAAAACACACCAGTTCCACTAAAACTGGTGGAAACATGTTTTGTCAGATTACATTTTTGTCCATTTAAGGGTCTGAGAGGTCATTTACAAGTTAGTTACATTATAAAATGTCAAATAATAAACACATGAGATAGCATTTTTGGTTTGTGTTGAGAAAACGAACAACAGAAATAAAAGGGTGAAACCAGTTAAACATACGTAAATGGTCAGCATGCTTCCTAATGGCTCTACAAGTGTCAAGTTGAGGGTTTAAATGCAGGCATATAACAAATATGAACCTAAAAAAAAAAACTTTATGAACATCATATTTAAAAAGATATTTCATCCAAAAAAAGATTTCTGAAGAATGCTGGGATTTAATAACCATCAAAGCCTAATGATTAAAATGTTTCGGCTTACTAAAGGATGACAATAATAATTTTTGGATGAAGTATCCGTATAAAACAGGTCTCAAACTTAATCCCTGGAGGGTCGCAGCTCTGCAGTTTTGCTCCAACTCAATCAAACACAGCTGATTCAACTCATGAAGGTGTTCAGGACTCTTTAGAACGCCTCGATTATTTAGATCAGCTGTGTTTGATAGGGTTGGAGCAAAACTGTGCAGAGCTGCGGCCCTCCAGGAATTGAGTTTGGACACCCATGCTATAAAATATAGGTACGCTGGACAAAAAGCATCACAAGTTCAATATGAATCATTTATAAATACAGAAAGAATGGATGTGATTTGTAAGTAAACCAATATTTGTCATTCTTCTTGTACTTTCAATCATTTCTGTCCATCACAGATTCATTTAAGTCTGAGGGCCCATTTATAGGTCAGTTACATTAGGCAAACTGTCTATACATGAAGAAACTGAACTGAAATAAATAAAAGGATGTAGAGAGTACAACATACTGCTGTGTATAGTGTATTCTAAATGAGGGTGATATTCTACAACCATTTAAAACAATGACTGCATCTGCCTCGGAGGCTAGAACTGTAAATCTAGTGATCATATCTTTCAAAAATGATTCATTTTCTGAATTTTTCGTCAATTTTCATCATTAATAGAAGTTGAAAGTTAAAATATTTACCAAACAAAACAAAACGCAGATGTCCGTAATTTTAGGAACACATTATGATGCAAATATTTGTGATTTGTGTTTGTGTGTGTGTGTCCATTTCTCATGACACACATCAAGTAAATACAGACTGGGAAGCAGGTTTACTTACAACAGTATAAAAATAAATCCAGATTTCGTCTGGAGACGCATTCAAGCAACGACTGCTAATAACTATGAATTTAAAAGGCTAATAATAAATACCATACTCCATAAAAAAGACATATATTGTTAGCGAGACTTAAATCCATACATAAAACATTTTCCATTTTTGCATTCAAGGTTACACATTTTCTTTTTTTTTTTTTTTAAAGAGGACCGCGAGTCCCTCTCATTCAGTAATACATACCCTTAATTCCATTATGCTTTTCTGCTAGCGCGGATATAAAAGTGAACGACATCAAAAAATAGTAGTATGTACAATTATTTTTTTTCGTTTCAATAAATAACATTTTTGCCTTTTTTTTGCAATATTTTGTTCTACTTTAACATTATTGCCACAGATGGGGTGTTGTGAATGCACTCGCTTGCGCACGCACACACAAAAACACAAGACAACATTAGGGCAATCTATTTTTTTTTTGCCTTACATTACTCTGCTGTCAAACGCGACATCACACTAAAGTTAGACGCACACAGGACTCCCAAAAGCACTGATTTAATCAGAGTGTGTGGACGGATGATGCGAGCGCTTTATTTGGGCAATGGAGGCAGAGGTGGAGGTGGTTCTGAGGGTAAAGGTGGCGGCTGTGCTCCTCCGCGAGCGCTACTACTATAGCGAAACTCTCCGTACTGAGAGCGGTAGTCAAATATCTGAGGTTGTGCCGGCTGGACACCCTGCGCACTGAGCAGCGAGTTCAACATGTCAAACGTGTCCTGGTACTCGTTAGACTGTCCGGCCGCGTTGTGACCGTTTGTATCCGCTTTGTCCGTCTTGGAGTGTGAATAGTTTCCCTGATGGTGCAGCGAGGGAAGGATGTCGGGCAACACATGAGACGGCACTCCAGGGAGCGTGGGTAACTGAAATGAGTTTCTGGACGATTTGCTGACTTTTGAGGATGAGTGGGTGCTGGCGGAGGAAGGATCTGGCATGTGGGTTCGTTTTCGCGACATCGATGACGAAGAAGAGCTCGTCCGCACTGAATCACCTGAGAGCTTTTTGCTACTTCCTGAAGCGCCGGCCGAGTGTTTTTGTGCTGAGGATGAGGAAGACGATGCTGAAAGGGAGCCAGCGCTGGAGGAGGAAGAGTGGTGGTGGTGGTGATGGTGATGGTGGTGGTGGTTGGATCGCTCTCTGTGTTTTTCACGACTTTTCCCGTCTTCTCCGGATGCGCTTCGCCTGTCTGGGACCCGAATGCGCACTTTGATGTCCTGGTCTGATCCGCGGCTGCTGCTGCTACTGCTGTGGCTGTGACCCCCGCCGGACTGACCTGGCAAGTTCAAGTTTAGCACATCAGCAACTTATGGATATTTCATGGCAGAATCAACATGCAGTTGACGTCATATTATTAGCCCTGCTGTGAAATTTTTTTTTCTTTTTAAAATATTTCCCAAATGATGTATAACAGAGCAAGGAATTTTTCAATATGTCTGATAATATTTTTTCCTCTGGAGAAAGTCTTATTTGTTTTATTTCAGCTGGAATAAAAGCAGTTTAGAATTTTTTTAAACCATTTAAGGTTAATATTATTAGCCCGCTTGAGCAATTTGTTTTCCCAATTGTCTACAGAACAAACCATCGTTATACAATGACTTGCCTAATTACCCCAACTTGCCTAGTTAATCTAATTTACCTAGTTAAGCCTTTAAATGGAACTTAAAGCTGAATACTAGTATCTTGAAAAATATCAAGTAAAATATTATGTACCGTCATTAGAGTTGGATGTACGATGTCTAATGCGAAACATCAATGGATGATGGCATCGTAGTCGGCAGTGAATTAATTATAAATAATTAATTAAATCACAACAAATTTATTTGTAGCCTACTGTTTTAACTACCTGACCTGCATGGTCTTTGTTTTACCAATACCCAAATCATAAATAATTGAAGGTAAGTTACACACAAATTAATACCTGTCAATATTTTTTTCCGCAGTGCGGTGCCAAGCTATTCGTACATAAAATATCTAGCAATAATGCAATGGAGATCAGACAAGCATCACATCATTTGCCGTAAGACCAAAATCCTAAAGCATGCTGGAAAAACAGATTTAAACTTTGTTGTTAATCTTAGGTTTTCTTTTTCATAAGACATGCTTTGATTTCATGTACACTGTCTTTAATAGCCTTTAAATATTATGATTCTATTTAAAGCAACATTCAGGGACGCAATCAATCCCTCATCATTAGCATAATGTTTTATTAACCTAATTTGATTACTTTTGATGTTCCTAAATATTTGTAAAACTAGTTTTATAAAAAAATAACAGCACATACATATACATAATAGAACTGTAAAACAGAGTAAAGCGTCTAGTTGGAGAACATTATGCAAATAAAAGAGGTGCAGCCTATGTGTTGGATGAACATGATTCGCATGATCCTTTGCATAACATTTATATTCAACATCTAACAAATAAAAAAAATGTAGGCTGCAAAAGGTTTCTTATTTTTATTTGTCATCAAGATACTTTTAACACATCTCCGTCAGTACAATAGGAAAAAGTAGTGGAAAACAAAATGACATCTGTTAAAATTTCAAGTTGAACGTCCACACTTTTCTCTGTCATACTTATTCTGCTCTGTCTTATTGACAACTGCCTGCTCTGTCTGCACGTACTGCGTGCACAGACCCTCAAACCAAATGCATGAAGCAGAAAGCACTGGTCCACCCGTGCAGCGCAAGTGTGAGCCGTCCTGAGGACAGCCTACCTGCACTAGATATAAACGAGTGATGAAAAGCCTCCAACTCACAGCTATGTGCTCTCAGTCGGCTGAGACTAGTGCGGAGGAAGGCTAAATAGGGTTCCCATACTTTTGTGGACACCAAATTCAAGAACTTTAATTCACACCTTAATTCACACCCCCAGCATATATAGCATTATTAAAGTCATTCATTTTGCTTACACATAATATTTACATTAAAATGTTATAATAATGATGATGTTTTGAATGTGTCACTTTTACAATGTAGACTGTTTTAATCATACATGTTTAACTAACTTGAATACATTTAGTTGAATTCAATACTCATAATCAAATGCGGTTACTGAAATATTGATAAAATGCTAGTTTGTCATATTCTTGCATAAGATTTAAGTGTAAGATGTTTTTAAATTAAGAATTTCTTAGGTTTTTCGTTCAGCTTTTGAAAGCAGCACAGTACAATTGTTGAAATAACACCATAAACTATAAAATTCAAGCACCTTTAAGGACTCATGTTTGTTTTTAAGTACTTTCCCAGCCTTGAATTTATATCTCTAAAAACTCAAGTACTTTCAAGTGTGGGAACCCTGGCTAAAGTATAATCCCAATTTAAAGTACAGAAATGCTTTTCTAAAAGGAACGGGATTGACTGTTTTTTGACTGCATGCTCCTGTTCAAATTATCTACACCAGAGTTCTGTATTCCCACGGTTAAATAAGTCCTGTGTTACAAGAAACCTGCTGACCTCTAATACTAGGTGTGAACAGGGCCATCTAGAGAATAACTTGGCATGCTATTTTGCAAATACAAGTAGGAATGTTACGTCTGCTATGTTCTAAGTCAATTGATTTATCATAGATCATATGTGTCATAGAATGGGCTTCAGTTTATAGGTATAAATGACCTTTTTAGCTGCTTCTTTATTAATAACACTGCTGCATCTAACTATGTGCTGATCATGTGTTCATGCTTTGGTTGACAGGATTTTTATTTTTAACATAAATTTTCATAACAGTGATCCGATTTTGTTTTCATTGTATCCATTATGGCCATCCTGGTCCCTCGCACAAGCCCCACCCTCGATTTATCGTTTTTTTTTTACTTATCGATGATCAAATTGAAAATTTTTCCAAAATGCCCAACACTAATTCTAATAAAATATGTTTTATGGTGATAAAAGCTTGACAGTGGTTAAACGTTAGTGGTACATCATTGTTCAACAAGTACAAATGAGTCGACTGACCTGGCACAGGTAAGCGAATTTTTATGGAACTTCGCTCCGATCGCTCATCCAGCGGGATCTTTAAGACGATTGGGGATGGATTGTTGGTGTCTGAGGAGCTGGTCTGCTGGTGGTGATGGTGTTTATCCTTCCTCTGCTGGTTCATTAGGGCCTGGGCGGCAGTGGCGTATCCTTGTTTCACACTTGCCTCCATGTTTTTCAGCTCCCGCTTCTGTGCCGCCAACTCGTCCGCGTGCTTGGCCCGATACTCACTCAGAGAGACTTTGGCGGGTGCGTGGAGCTCGTTGGCGGTGGGCTGCTCTTTGCTAGGAGGCTGCCAGTGTTGAGCGGAGGCTGCGGCACTGTGCTCGTCTGCACAAGAGTCCATGGAGGAACCGGAGGGCGGAGCGGAGAGGCTCGTCAGTCCTGCCAATGTGCTGTCGGACGACGACATGGAGATCATGTTCATGATGGCTTCAGACTGATCGCCATCCTGCACTTTTGATTTCTTGGCAGTTTGACCTGCAGCCTGAGGAACAACAAATGAGGAAAAATTAGAAGAATGCATTTGGATTGTTAAAGGTGCTGTATGTAAGTTTTACACCCAGTGGTTGAGATATCGCACTCCTGGTTCAAAACACGCGCAAGCGCAGGTTCCAGATTGACGACATCAACAGCCTGACTATTGAGCCTAAAGGCTAATTTAAGTCGTGTTCTAAATAAAAGCAATGGCACACGCTAGAAAGGATATTTACCATATTAAAATCAGTTAACCAAACAGTTGGTTAGTCCTAACCAACACCTGAAATTTATATTTTAGAAACTGCTTCAATGTCTTGCAGCTGAACAACAGAAAAACTGACAGTGATAACCTCAGGCACACCTCATGTGCTTTTTTCAGTGTTAAATGCTAATAATGTGAGTTTGAATGCCATTTGACATGCCATTTGTAGCAATACTACTAAAAGCAGCAGCAGATAGTTCACCTCAGATCTTGAAAATAAAATAAACTGTTTGAAACGGAACTTCAGTGCAAAGCAACACATATCAGTGATTCAGCATGTACATTTAATAATGTTAAAGAGGTTTAATATGTATGAATTAGATAATAAATCTTACAATTTCGTTGGAGTGCAGTAAGTGCACTATTCTGTGCTTCTGAATGGCTGTATTTAAATTTCTGTCGTTTTTTTGTCTGGTGCAAACAGTCCAATTGCTTATTGGACTGTTTGCACATATCTTTTCATGTAACGTGTTGTTAGGACACGAGGTTACAATGTAACCTGCTCACCTAATGTTTATAATCGTAATATTTATATAATTTGCTAATTAATAAGCACATCATGTGGAACTCTGAATCTGCGTCTCATTTCAGAGTCTGCTACTGTCCACCAGAGGTCGCATTTCGGTCAAAGACGCACACTTTTAGAGCCTTCATGTCTGAATGAATGAAATGCTGTTTTCCACTAAGGCAACCCGGTGTGCTGAAATATAACTGGCTAAACCGGCATTGGGCGGGTTAAAAGAACCAAAACACAGACAGCGTTCCGGCATGTAATGGACATTTTTAAAGCAGAATATCTGACTTCAGCATTGTTTTTCAGAATTAAAAAAAGAATGTTCACTTGGCATGTTTCTTAAATGTCTGCAAACATTTTATGGTATTTTTATGCTTTAGAAGAGTCAAAAACTTACATACAGCACCTTTCCTTTAAAATACACAAGATGTATAGGCTAAGATTTAAAAGTAACTAACTTTCTATGAAATATTCCTGACAAAAGTTTGTTTCTGTAAAAATACAGCAGTCAACATATGAAGTGGATCAAAAAAACCTTCAGAATTGTATTATTTACTTTATTTTCCACTTATTTAAATATCATTCTGTGTTCTTCTGTTGATATGCATGAATGTACTGTATGTATCCTCAACTCCTGAAGAAAAAAAAACAAAAAAATTCCTTGTGTTTGCTTGCAAACTTGGCGAATAAAGTTCATTCTGATTCTGAACAGCTTTAAAACTACTTTGATAAAAGGTTTTGATCCACTCATCTCCACAATGAAGAATTTCAACATTCATAATAATAATTGTTTCTTGAATGCCACAATTCGATGTAGGATCATGTGACACTAACAAATGGAGCATATTCTATAATTGTTTACACACTTCAAAACATAGTAAATTTTACTCTATTTAAGATCAAAAAACTAGTTTGTAATATTTTTATAAAAACATTCTTAAAGATGTTCACAAGTCTACTGATCCTTCACAAACCTCTGAACTGTACTTGCTATCCAACACAAAGAAGCTATCTATAAATGAATGCAGAAATGGAGGCAAAGCTACTTACTTTCCAGTTTCTGGTGCGTTTTAAGCGGCTGGGTGTCTTTTCCAAGATCTGCAGGAACTCATGAGTGAGCTCTGTGAGGTAAGAATTCATTTTTTTTAATATTTGGACTAAAAAGCACTCAATTTGTGAAAATTATTCATAAAAATAAAAATTGCTACATGTACATACCATCCAACAGCTCAAGGGTCACAGTGGGGTCAACATACTGCCACCAGTGTTTGCCATCTGTGGAAACGGGAATCTCCCAGTTGGACCATTTACAGGCCAGATGAATACAAACACAAGCTACAATTGGTGGACTATACTGCAGACAGAACGTAGTCAAGTGAAGACTGCAAAAACACAAGAAAAAACAACAACATATATTTAAGAAACCATTAATAACCTTGCATTATAAAAAAAATAAATAAATCTATATCGCATCCGACATTACTTCTAAATTCCATTTAATTTGGCAGTTGAAGGTTAAATGTAAATGTAACCTCACACTTCTTGCATACAGCAAATTGTGTACTTGACTTTGCTAGTTTACATATTTGGCAGCAAATGTATTAAGAGTAGTAAGGTAATGGTCTTAAAAGCCGACATACCTGTTTGTTGCCATGAAATATGAAGTCTGAGCCAAATCCTTACTCGCTGGAACAATAAAAGGAAAGCTCATGATCAGACGTGAAATCTGTGAGCTTGGTGTGCTAGACGTACCCTTTACTGAGCAATACGAAGCACAGTTTAGAGTGAGCAGCTGGTTCTCACCTCGCACAAGCTGGGTACACTTGACAACATGTGTGTGAGGATGATCAATGGTGATCTCAAAACCTGAAAGCAAGAGAGCAGATGAAAGAGAGAGAGACACTATTTTAGCTTTTCGTCTGAACTGTAATGGCTCCTTAGACATAAAGCCCCACACACAATATACAGGATGAGTGAGTGAATCACAAACATGGGTCTTCCTGTGCTCGAGCGGTCAGAAATCTGAGCCAAGCTCCATGCAAGTGGCCTGTGGGGCGATTTGGTTATAGTCAAAATGCTCAGACCAAAACACCACTACGAACATAAGAACAGAATTTTCCAAAGTCAAAGCGAAATAAACACAATTGTGCACTTGAGGGTTTTCATGATAAAATGTAGGCAGGTATGATCACTAGTGAAATAGTCTGTTTAATATACTACAAATCGTCCTTCATAAGAAAGGGTAAAATTCATATGAATAAGTACTCGAACGATGATAAATATTGGAAAGCTGCACATTATTAAAAATAGAAATTATTAAAAATAGACATTATTATTATGAAAGCTAAGCAATGATTAAAATAATCTTTTCCAGTCAGAAAGATAAACTGTGATTTATCTTATAGACCATTGCAATGTGACGATGTCACTGGCCCATAGGGTTGGGCGATTTTGACCAATTTGGCATCGTACAAAGTCTAATGTGAAACATTGCGATGGACGATGGCATCGTTGTAATAGGTGGTGGTGAACTAATTATGAATAATTAATTAATTCATAAAGAATTTATTGGTAGCCTACCGTTTCAACTACCTGAACCGCATAGTCTTTGTTTTACCAATAACCAAATTATAAATAAATGAAGATAAGTTACACACAAAGTACTACCTGTCAATCACTTTTTCCGCGGGACTCTGGCATGAATAAGCAGAGTGATATGTGTCGTTATAATGGCGTCGACAAACTTGGTTGGTAAAAAAGGTGCCCAACCAACAGTATCTGAGGTTTTCGATAAAATTACTAAGTACAAGCGTGAAAGCGAAAGATTGAAGCAGTGTACTGATGCTGTGACACGTTACCTCATAGATTCAAAAGACAGAAGAGTCACTAGATAGAAACATGATTAATTATCACGTTTAACAGTGAGACACGATCCAGCAGTACATCCTTAAAGCACCCTCTTACTGCTGGAGGTCAGATGCGCGCGTACTCTGCAGTGCATGCCAGAGTGTGTGCTTTTGTGTGTATGTGTTCACATGATGTGCGTTTTCAGCTGTATAGTGTGGAAAGAGGGCTTTTCAAAAATGCTAGATCATTTCCGTTCTAAAATGCCATTTTAAAACTAAGACATATGAGTGTAAACAGGGCCGTGTGTATTTTTCGTGAGCGAGTTGCTGCTGCGACGGAGAAGGGACGGAGGATCGCGATGCTGGCTCAGACAGCTGTCATACCATTATTTTTCAATATGTGGACATCAATTTCCATGTGAAAGCTATGAAAATTAAAAATGTAATACAGGAATTAGGTTAGGTATATTGCTATTGTTTACATCTCTCAAAATGGTCTATTTATGGGTCAAAGACATCAGAATGTGTCCTGGTTATTTCAGAGCAAAAAATTAATCAAAGTTTTCAATGATTTACAGAAGGCTCCCATTAAAATGTCATTTTATATATAAGAATTATTTGATGAAAATATTACATATTGATGACACAGAACATTGATTTTAAGGATTTCGATGCAGCTATAAAATGCTTTTTCTTTTAATAATTATCAGTCCCATAACCCACTGGGTTTACGAAATTAGTATGTTACTTAATGACAATAGAACAAGAGTTTATTTTGATATTTATATATCAAAATGTTTGATTATACCTATATATACACATATTATATATATGAGCAATTGCAGCGTAATAGATGTTCCATTTGCAGTAAAAACTCAAAGCATAAATTCACATAGAAAGTATATGTTAACATTATATTGACACATCTGTTTATATTTTCTAAAACAAATAACCACTGAGTTCTGGGAGCAGAAAAATATCAATCTGTATACATTTTTTATACTTTCAATAAGGAAAATAAACCTGTGTTATGGATGTGACAAAAAAAAGTCACTGAGTTTTCAGTACACAACATACTTTGTAGAAATTCTGTTAATTGAACTGCACAACCCAAAAGAAGCAATGCTAATCAAACAGATATGAGTTGGCTCACTAAATAACAAACATGATGATTTTATTTTATTTAATATTTTTGCATTTATGAGGAAAAAAGTGTAGTTATGGATTTGACATCTCTGTGTTATGGATGTGAGATGTAAAATTGCCACTTGTGTGATTTTGGCAAATTAAATATAATAGTATTTCTAAAGTACTGTAAAATACTTGCTTACACAAAGTGTAGAAATAGTTTCTCTATTTTGGTGAACACTTAATTTTTTTCATGGCAAGGTTGACATTTGCATGGAATTGCTCATATACATATATACATATACATACACACACATATTAGGGCTGCACAATATAGGAAAAATCTGATATTGCGATATTTAAATTTTCTACGATAAACATTCCGCTATGCATACAGTTTCACAAGATAGTTTGAATAGCACTATTTGATGCTTTTCTGGGAGTCTAACAGTATTCAGGTACAAAAATTGAATAATCACAATGCAAAAAAAATGCCTCTTTTACTTCGCCTCATTTCTAATCAAAACATCCCAAAAATTCTTGGAGCAAGTAAAAACATTGCTTTGTTTTCAACTTCAGCAGAAATAAGTCAAAATTAAGAGTTAAAACAAGCTAATTTATCTGCCAGTGGGATAAAGAAAACTAATCTTATTTTCGCTGTCAAATGTAGATATTTGGACTGGAAACAAGACAAACTTTGAAGCAAGAAAAACTTTTTTGTTGCTGTTGCATAAATCGCATAAATTCCATATAAATACAGTAATTAAATTACAATTCTGTAGCTCCTGGTCAACTATAATTCAGACTCAACATTGCATATGTTGCGATGTGTCTTGCGGATGGACACATTGCAATACCGATGATAAAACGATATATTGTGCAGCCCTAATACATACATAATTAGATGCATTGCATTTTGAAATGTGTTTGATGTGCAGTAGCGGACACCAATACAGGACATCTCGTCTTTCACCCATATATAGTACAAAGCTAAAAATATTAGTGTAAACTATTATTTTCTGTCTTCAACAGTCACGCATTAACCAAGTAGTGCATTTGATCTTTTTTCCACACACAAAAATGCATACAAGCTTTTAAGCAAATTGAGGCTTATACTTGTATATTATTACTAATATTGCATACCTGTTTTTTAAATTTAGCACCAAAACTGGCATCTCTAGTGTATAAGTCAAGATTATACTCAGATTAGTACAAACATTGAAGGCTTTGTAAAAACCACAGAAAGGGTGAGATTGGCATGGCATTGAATTCAAAATGACAAAAGTGTGACAGTAGTGATGATGCTCAATAGTCCTGTAGACTCCTGTGAATTATCAGTGAATGGGAACAAATGTGGTCATTGGTGCATCTCTCTAGCATGGTGATTCACTGACCCATTCTCTCCTTTCCAAACTTACCCAGGGTCTGGAGTATTATGCTCTCAAGAATGACCAGGTCTTGGGCTTGTTGCAGGTATGTCTGAGATTGAGAGGACAGGCAGGTTACTCACATGGTCTCTTGGTCATGGACTACACGCTCTCATCACATTACAAAGACCCTCTTTTTGACCCAAGCCAATGAGCATCTTATCATACAACTTTACGCCATCGGCTCATCAACAAATCACACTGAGAGGCATATGAACGGAACTAACACAACAGAATGAGGATTACACATATCCAACCTAAGAAGAAAAAAAACTGTAATCATTTAGGTAGAAAAAAAAAGGATAATACGTGGGTTACACGACCTGTTCAAAAGAAAAGCAATGTTACTGCTTCTGCTGCTTGTGATTAAAGGGCATTTACATGACACTGATTCAACTGAGAAAACGTTTTTATACATTTAGACAGTGTAATTGCATACATACAGCAACATATCAGAGGCCTGTAGACTGGTTTCAAGGTGTGCATTTTTGAAAAAGGTCAAATTATTGCATCTGTGTAAATGACACAAACACAATTTTGAGCAAATTACAAAAATAATTACAAATTACAAAAATAACATATGCGTAGAGCTTCTTCAGTGACAATGCAAAATACAGCATTTTTAGTCATTTCACACATCTTTAAAAACAGGTTGTTTTGATTATGATTAACCATTTCAAATATGGATGCTCCGGTTGATTGGCTGGAGATCGGTATTAGCAGGTAATAGGGCTGGGCGATTAATCGAAAATTAATCAAAAATCGACATTTAGGACCTATAATAGATCTAATTTTTCCAGGATGATTTTTTCATTTACTCTCTCTACCGCATGTGGAGTCACGTGACCCTGCTCGGTTAAGGCTGATTTATACTTCTGCGGCCACTTTGCAGCCACATCTGATCTCTACTCAAGTAGGATGACGGACCCATTCTTGAGCCTTAAGGCTGATTTATACTTCTGCATCAAGCACACGCGTATGCTACAGCGCAGCTTACGCGTAGACGCATATCGCCTCGCCGTGGCCGTCTGCGATTTTGACGTACACCTCTCAAAAAAATTTAATGCTTACGCGTAGCGCAAGCTCTGTGATTGGTCGCCTTGGTAGCGCTGACAAGTATGGGCGGAGGTGAGAGCTGCGCACCCGATGCAGCGAGTGTTTACAAGTGTAGAGTCCCGTGAAGTATAAATGCACAGCTACGCGCGAGGCTTGCACCGTGGGTCACACCAATCACTTGACGCAGAAGTATAAACCAGGCTTTACTTTGCAATACACTTAGAAGAGATGCTGCTTATTTTCTACTTTTAATATGAAAAACATTGAAAATAATTAATTTTGTTTCCAAAAGTTATTTGTTTTCAGTTGAAAAAAGAAAAAATTTCAGTTGTTCAACATTGATGTTCAATAAATAATCATAGATAGTAGATTGTAGGTAGTAGACACTCTTCATTCAAAAATCTCTCATATGTAATATGTGAGCATATTTACTGTACAAAACCTGTCATTGAACTATGAGGGCAAAAACATAAAATAAATAAATAAAATAATTGTTTATTATTTGTAATTGAGTTAAAAATGTTCAATTAATCAAGATTTAGATTTTAGGCCAAATCGCCCAGCCCTAGCAGGTAATCACATTTCATGACTCGATCGGTAACCAATAAAACTGGCCAATCTGGTGAACGAATGAACAGATCACAGTTTGACTTTTTTTTTTTTTTTTTGAAAGTTTCCAAATAGAGGAATCCGGGTTATACTTATCAGTGCTACATGTGAGAATAGAAAATGATGCATGATGGGTGATCGCTGATTCTCCACTTCATTTATTATTTTCAGTAAAACTACTATAGCATAACATAGAAGACCGGTTAAAGGGATTATATTTGAAACTCTTAACTTATTCTTTTAAGGCGAAATCACTCAAGTCTGGTTTATACTTCATTCTATGTCAAGAGTAGGGCTGCACGATATTGGAAAAACTTGATATTGCGATATAATTTTTATTTTTTGCAATATATACTGCGATATGAATACAATTTACCGTTTTTTTTTCTGGGGAGTCTAACAGCAGGTTCAGAAATTAAATAATCACAATGCAAAAAGTTATTTTCCAAATATCTAAATTATTAAATTACAAAACATTTTCTAGAGAGTAAAAATATTGTTTTGTTTTCAGAAATAAATGTCAAAATTAAGACAATTTTTCTTTAAAACAAGCAAACTAATCTGCCAGCAGAATAAGTAAAATAATATTGTAACATTTTTGGTTTGAAATTTGGATATTTGGACTAGAAATCAGGCAAAAATTGTAAGTAAGAAAAGCATTTTTTGCAGTGCAAATGTAAAATAACACTGTATTGTCTTCATCATAAAAAATAATTAAAGACATTTAATCTTTGTCAGATTAAAAGTCAGACCTCCAAATGTTAGAATTTCTTGTACCCAACTCATTTTGAGCAAAAAAACAAAAACAACTTTGCAGTGATTCTACAATCACGTGTTCTGTGGCTCCTGGTCAACTATAATTCTGACTCAACATTGGAGATGTGCACATTGCGATATCGATGCTGAAACGATATATTGTGCAGCTCTAGTTAAGTGGCACTTAATTATTTACATAATCTACACTTTTTATTCTTATAACTGAGCAATAATGTCTATTTTTCTGTTATTTATTACTCATTTGCTGTAAATTTTTATTACTTTTATAATGTTAATATATTACATGCTTTATACATATCTAAAATGTTTTGGCAATATTGTAAATGTCATGCCAATAAAGCGACTTTAGAGAGAGAGAGAGAGAGAGAGCCTCCTTTACCTGTCAAGTGAGTGCACATGGCTCCTAAATAGCATAAAGTAACAGAAATAGTGTATTTCATTTTTTTCAACAGCCTTTTTAAATAAAAATATAGTTAAAAATCACATTCTTTTTTTGGGAAGCACTGATCTACATGTATAAATTCTTTCCAAATAGAGATATAAAGTGAATTATAGGTAAAATTGTACTCATATCGTCAAAAAACAAATTATCGCAATGTCAAGTTTTTCCAATATCGTGCAGCCCTATATTGAAGCATTAGTATCAGTCAATCATCACTTTTTTTGCAGTATCGCTGAAGCATCCCTTTTTTTCAACAAAGGTAAAAAAATATTTGTTTTTAGTAGACCATTGTCATGTAAATGTACCTGAAATTGGATATTTTTGATTAGTAGATAGAAACGTCTCTGATCTGGTATCACTAGCCATGTTTCCAGTATCGCGTCTAAAGCGAGGTTGCCAGGGCGAGCCAGGGCCAGTCGCATTTCCAATGTCACTGCCAGGGCCTGATCGGGCCAAAGCGGGGCTTCCTATGGTCCATCGGTCGGATTTTTTTGGCCCGCCAAATACCTTGGGCCAAAGAGGGTCAGCTGGTGCTTCGGGGCGAATTGAAAGTAGAGAAGGAGTTTGCCCGAGTCTGGTAAAGATGGTGTTCCGCCATTACACTAGTTTTCCAATTGCACAGAAGTACATGCGGCAAAAAAAATAAAAAATAAATATAGGAAAGAAAAACATATTTATTTGTTATACATATAGCTATTTGGTAAAACACTTTATAGGCTAGGGGTCTTTTTGCTTATGATCACCCTTATGTTTCCCTTTTAAATGTAAGGGTGTTGCATAAAATAATAAAGTAGTTTTAATTTATAAATAATATTTCTTTGCTGCATCCTCCTTGATTTTTCAATAACGCATAATCTTTACACCATATTAAAGACACAGCAGCAAGTAACTTTTAGTTGTCAAGAGTTTTTGTCAAGTTTAAAAGGTGTGTTTGTGTATGAAACGTGCGCGTTATGTGTGAGAGACCGGGCGAAAGAGCTCTCGCTTGACAGATCTGTTGATGCCGCGAGCGGCTGGGTTTCCTTTTTTCATTATTTTGGAGATAATACAAAATGTCAATACAACAGAGGGACATAAAACTTTACAAATTACGTGTCCACTTTTGTAGGCTCAACACAATACTGGCATATCTTGATCAAATTGAAAGTGTCTATCAAAACGAGGATGTTATAAAATAAATTTTATACAGTTATTACCAGAAAAGTTCTGTGGTTTTATATTACGGATGGTGTGCTGGGTGCCTCCGTTAGTGGTGAGACCACTCGATGCACGATGCCAACAGTCAGTCGGCGAGTAAACAAATATATTGAATGAAAATACATAGGCCTATGCCTATAGACATATAATATCATGCTGTACAGTAACGTGTCATTTGTTTGTTTCGGTTGTCTTCATTTTAAATGTTTCGTGATGATGCGACAGTGTGCTTTAGCTGCCTGCCTGATTGCTGCTGAACTGGGCGGGGTGTGTCACGTTTGATTTGGAGGACGTTTTAGGGGTGGCGTTTGGGTGACGCGCTTCAAGCTCCTAGCCTGACAGTGAAAACCCGACATGATCTCTGCCTCACTGCTCATGCTCCCAGCAGGATAAAAGCTCTGGCTCGCACTGGCCCAACAGTGGAAATGCGGCTACTGAGTTATAAATTGCTGGTCAATTCAATATTTTAGATGAAACAATTACAAAATAGTTACATTCAGAAATAAAAATGGGTTAAAAAAAACTGCACCCACTCAGGACTCTAAAAAATATAAAGCAAGTTTACTCAAAACAACACTTTCATTATTATTTACTTTAGATTTTATGTAAAAAGTTAAGTACCACTTTGAATAAACAAAATGTGGCTTTGAGATATATAATAAAAACTAATTTGAGCACCAATTATGATTTTAATTAAATGGACACACATTTCGATTACTAAAATAAAAGGCACGCATAACATTAGAAAAAAAATCTATATTATAAGAGAGAGAATAATAGGGCCATACAAATAATGCTAAACTACATGCAACCTAAGAAAAACCCTATTTCTAACCCTATAGTAAACACACGGTTAATTATCATCACTCAGTACTTAAATACAACTAAACTTAAACAGCAACACCTTAACATGAAGTGTACCCAAAAGATTAAGCATCAACATTTAAACAAATAAGGTACACAAAACCATAAAGACCATAATCCATAGACAGTATAGTATTACTTACATCACTCCTGGTGTCTGGTGATGGGTCCTGAGGATTGAGACACGCATGGGTCACCTTAATCACATGCTCCAGCTTACGGGGTTGTTCCTCCACCTTCGCGGCTAAAAACAGAGCTGCAGGAGCAATCACCTGAACAACACGAGACATAAAGAGGTTATTGTCTTGTTCAATGTAGCCAGCATGTTTTATTTGAAACACGTAAATAAAAAAAGGACACATACATTCCGGTGGAAGCGAGTGAAGGACTGGACCATGTAAAAGCGATGCATATACACAATGGCAGTGTTAATTGTGAGTTGTGACCTGAGGGTCCAAAGTTAAGGATTGTAATTCATTAAAATAACAGACTAAACATTCTGACGTCATTTCTGTCCAATGTTTCATGTAAAATATGACCTTGTCAGTCAGATTCAGATTATCTAAGCCTCCAGTATTTTAATTTCAATAAGAGATAGTATCAATTCATTTGACACACTTCACCACATCAAAGGTTAAAAGTGAAAGTACTCACAACGACAAACAAATAAGACGAAAATGGATGCTTTTAAATAATCTAAAAACACATTAGTAGCCTAAGATAAATTAGGACAGCTCATACTTCTTCTAACTACTAAATGTCATGTTACTGTAACCGAGCCACCCTGAAAAAGGGAAAATGAAACTATGCTGATTACTGTATTAGCATATATATTTGAAATGGCATAAATGACCTAAACGTCTCAGTTTAGAGTATAAACAAATAGTTTAATGAAGTAAACAGAGTCAAATTCATAGTGGGAATAGCAGTGACACCGGCTACGCTATTGTTCAATAGCAGACACCTCCAGCTAGGCCTTGAGGCCTACACCAAACCAAAAAAGAACGCAAAATTGGGACATTAATCTTTTATTCCGTTCCCCTTAATCCACAAGTTTCACAATAGAGAAGGCGTGTATGCTGGTGGACCCATTTCAGGCCATTATAACGCTGAAATTCAACACCACTCGAGCCGCCCAAACCGGCGTCAGCCTCCTCGGAGCAGCTGCCGAGACCGACGCCTGACTAACTGAAAAAGATACACGTTGAGCCGCTGTCCCATGTCCTGCAGCAGGTTAGCAGCTTGCTGTCGGTACGAGAGCTCTTTGTCGGGATCAAGTCCCGCTCGGCGAGATGGGCTGTTTTCGATTTGTTCGCGCGTGAAGTACCATTTATTGTTATTTAGCGAAGGCGAAGGGAACGAAGCCGCCATTACTGAGAAGGACAATGTTTTAAAATCTCACTGCGTCACAGGAAGCGCGTCATCGCTGGCTGGAATGCGACTGCGGCGCTGTTGGACTTAACCCATTCACATCTGAATAGTATTAATAACATTGTATATGCATGAATGCAAGTTTACTAATCAAACCTCTTATATATAGATGTGAATGGGTTAAGTCCAACAGCGCCGCAGTCGCATTCCAGCC
>CAIGQZ010001345.1:21819876-21844246 GCA_903798205.1 Danio tinwini | reverse complement strand
CTTATATATTTAAAACTATTTCTAACTTTATTACAAAAATACAAATAAGGCTTTAAAAACAACTGAAATTTGTTATTGGTATGTTTTCCTTTAACATGTGATCATCTATATAGCCCTATCTTTTTAAGAATGTTTGGTTATTTATTTATTTATTTTTCATTTTTTTCTTTATACTATAATGTGGTGGTATATTTTCACATTGTTCATAATAATAATAAAAAAAACATCTGAATAGTGCAGACCTACACTTCCACATTTTCTGACTGAAGTTGATTCGCTGCTCGGATCTTTCCATTAGTCTATCAACAAAAATGCCTCTGAGTTTTGGTACTATATAAAGAACTTATATCTATTGACTCTGGTTAGGCCTTGATAGCTTTTCTGTGCTTTTATTTATTAATTTATTTATTTTCATACATTTCTATATTATTTCTATATACTGTACATTTATCTATTATTGTAATTTGTATGGACATTTACCTTCCCCTTTTGAATACTTTTTTATTTGTATCTTTGTAAGTATACAGTAAAACTTGTATATTTGTTTCTTTTGTAATGTTCTCCTGAACATGTTTGTAAATGTTTATCTCTTACTGCAATAATAATAAAGAAAAATATATTTATATTGCTGACATATTTTATAACTAATTAAAAAAGATATTATGATAGGTAATATGTATATTCTGTTTCAAGAAAGGGGCGACGCAGTGGCGTAATGCTGTCGCCTCACAGCAAGAAGGTCGCTGGTTCGAGCCTCGGCTGGGTCAGTTGGCGTTTCTGTGTGGAGTTTGCATGTTCTCCCTGTGTTCGCATGGGTTTTCTCCGGGTGCTCCGGTTTCACCCACAGTCCAAGACATGCAGTGTATGAGTGTGTGTGTATGTTTTTCAGAGATAAGTTGTGGCTGGAAGGGCATCCGCTGCGTTAAAAACGTGCTGGAAAAGTTGGCGGTTCATTCCGCCGTGGCGACCTCGCATTAATAAAGGGACTAAGCCGAAAAGAAAATGAATGAATGAATGTTTCAAGACAATGTAACACCTTTACATTAACTCATACACAAAGAAATTTTAAATTAAGGTTGGTTTTGAAAAAATCAAATGCTTTCATGAAAATAAAGATCCCACAAACAGAGAACATGCAAACTCCACACAGAAAAGCCAACTGACCCAGCCGGGACTCGAACCAGCGACTTTTCTGTTGTGAGGTGACAGTGCTAACCACTGAGCCACCAAATAAATAAATAATAAATTAACAAATAAAACTTAAGTAAATTACATTTTAACTCATAAGATACAAAATCACATTTTCAATTAAACCCTAAAACAAAATGTAGGGTCCAGCCAGTTAGTCCAACAACGGTATCTACTGGTGGATGAAGGTTTATTGCCTGTTCGGTCTTTCCAGTGCACAATGTTGATTTACTTGAAATTTAACTCATATCTGACTCCAATTTTAGTATGAGGTGGTTTAGAATATTAATATATTCATTCTCATTTCATCTGACTCCAATTAGCTATAAAACATTGAAAAGATTATTTTGTTTCCTTTGGTATTAATTTAGATTATGATTGAATACTCTCTTCAATCCGTTTTTCTATATTATTTTCGTTCATTCGGATTCCTATAACATCCCGAGTCTTGTACCGGCCGAGTATACAATCTCTTAACACAAACATGTCAGTCTAGGTCATTAAACAGAGGCGATTAACCACTATTCTAAAAAAGCCGAACCCTACGTACTCAGATTAGAATATTTTTATGTGGTCCCCATAGATCAGCTATGTACTAAATCAGAAATTTAGAGATGAAGGTCTATCCCCTCAGATAGCCTTTTACCGTCCAAGTATACGTGAATCATGCCAATGTGTTAGCCGGAGCTCTAAGAACATTGTATAGTGTGCCACGCTGCTCTGTCTATTGTGTTTTAGTCCGTTACTAACCTGTACAGGGGTTTGTGGTGCTATGGAATTAACGTAATCTACTAAAGATAATAACACAAAATCTGTTTAAATAAAACATAACAATTTATTAGTCAGGTAAATGTGTTTTATGCCAATTCATTCAGTCAATTCATAAACGATCAATACCAAACATCAATTTATCAAAGATAAATCCAAGATCAAAAGACGCATACCTGACATCAAAATATACATAGCGTGGAGCATGAGAGCTCCACGCTACGAGCTAATCTGGGTACAGAATCACCTCGAACATTTAGAAACTAGTCAAACCAAGAAGCTCCTCGAAGAAAGGGGTGTGTTGAATAACAAAAGGCATTTGCATTTAGTAACATGTTAAATCTGAGGAGTTTCTGCCTATAGGAAACAAATGGTAATTTGAATAAAGCCCCCCTAGGTATCGGCACACCCTTAACAGTGGTTCAAAATATATCTGAAGTTATATATCTATTATTTTGATTATGTCTATTTCTGAGGGAATGAGACCATTGTACCAGTCACACTGAGACATTTCAAATGATATCAGACATGATAGATAAAGTCACTTGCATTGATATAGAACATTCATACTTTGAACCATTCTGTGTAAGTTAGGTGCAAGAGGGAGTGGGTGAACAAGGGTTTTGGGAGATGTTTTAAATGTAAATGAAGGAGAGGAGTAAGCTGACTTTCCCACATTACCACCTGGTGGGTTGTGGAGCCGATTGTCTCTGTGTTTTCAGCTCATGTTTGAATTGTCAAAGACATCAAAATATTTATGGTATCTCAAGTCTTGCACAAAATAAACAAGGTGTCTTTAAACTGTAATAAATGTATTTTAATATAAAACACTGACACATAGACACAGAATGAAAACTAGATAGAGATATAATATTATTCATTATTCATATAATAAATCTTGTAAACAAAAAAGCAATATAATTGCATATAAAATATAATAATTCTATTATATTTTGAATTATATTATATTAAATTAAATTATATTAATTATGAAGAATTATATTTTTCAGTTAAACCCAACTCCTACCCTAAAGTGCTAGAAAAGTATGCTTAAATGTAAATATAACACACATTCGCTGTAGCTAATTATACGTTTCATCTTGCCGTTTAAATCAGATTATGGCATTGTTTAATAAACATGTCGTTCAGCTGCTAATAAAGCAAAATAAAAGTCTGCCTAGAACTTTATAAAGCTAATATAATCGCTAAACGTCTTTTCATTCGTTTGTGCGAGAATTAAGTTTCCAACTTAATGCGAGAATTGTTATACTATATATTTCAAACCCATTGTCAAATTTTAGAGAAAGGTGTTTAAAAATAAATAATTATTTGATTGTTTTATGTGAATAACCTTCTCTGATTTTCAGCGGAGTAACAGCACCATCAATCGGTGAAGCGGAAATGCCTAGATAGGATACAGCTAACATCAATATAGCATCATTTTTTGTAACACTGTATAACAATAATTAATATTTTTTCAGTATTGTGACGGTTGGGATTAGGATTGGGATGGGCTAGGTGTAAATAAAATACGATTTATTTGGTAATTTAATAAACAACATAAATAATACTCGGTACAACTACTGTTTTTACATTACTGTGACGGTCGGGTTTAGGGTTGAGGTAGGGGTAGACGTTAATACAATACAACAAATGGGAATATTAATAAATTTTATAAATAATTTTTGTTAACTTCCGGCCGCAACCGTATCTGATATAGCAACAGCCCGGTGAAGCGAAGGTTCGGTCGAGAACGAAAGAGGTAAAAGTGACGATTGCGGAAGTGTTTGTTATTGTGGTTTAGCTGCTAGCACAGTGGCGTGTAATCAAATAAAATGACAGGATCAAACACTAAAAACGCCAGCGCAATTCCTATCGATAAATTCAGCAATGTTCGCATCACATCAATATGGACTTTTCTACAGTCTGTAAGTAACATTATATTCTCGGTTTGTTCACATACAGAGATGGTTCAAGGAGTCGAGTCGTTGTTTTTGAGAGCACGTGGATTAAACGAGGAATATGTTTGATTTATCTGAATAATAATGTGATTTTGTTGGCAGGTTGACTGGTCTGAGCCCTGGCTGATGGCTCTGCTGGCCTTTCATGTCTTCTGTTTTGCTTTCACCCTCCTGTCCTGCAAATACTACCGCATTCAGATCTGTCATTTCCTCCTCATGGGTGAGTGTTTATATTTGTATGATCGTTTTTATATTTAATTAATTATAATACATGTAGTCATTTACCTAACAGTATGTAAAACCTATTGAACGTTTAAAAGAATGTACATTTGTAAATGACAGACGTTATGGATTCAAAGCTGATTAAACTAATCACTAGTGTTATTCTGTTTTTAATGTGTGTACATGCACAAACACATTATTTCTCAAAAATAGTGTAAATATTAATATTGTGTATGTATTTGTGTAAAGTTATATATCCACACACACACACACACACAATCAGAGAAACCCAAGTATAAAGATGCACATGCAGTTACACACACACTGTTGGAGATATGGAGAAACACACACACTGTCAGAGACACACATTCACTAACGGATACACACACATAGTTGGATAGATGGAGAAACACAAACATGCACACACTCTCAACATCACGTATTTGTTGTCACACACACAATCAATCTTTCTTGCATACATGTGCACATACACATACTTTTTCTTGCATATACAGGGAGTGCAGAATTATTAGGCAAGTTGTATTTTTGAGGATTAATTTTATTATTGAACAGCAACCATGTTCTCAATGAACCCAAAAAACTCATTAATATCAAAGCTGAATATTTTTGGAAGTAGTTTTTAGTTTGTTTTTAGTTTTAGCTATTTTAGGAGGATATCTGTGAGTGCAGGTCACTATTACTGTGCATAATTAAGCAACTTAACAAAAAACAAATATATACCCATTTCAATGATTTATTTTTACCAGTGAAACCAATATAACATCTCAACATTCACAAATATACATTTCTGACATTCAAAAACAAAACAAATACAAATCAGTGACCAATATAGCCACCTTTCTTTGCAAGGGCATTTAAAAGCCTGTCATCCATGGATTCTGTCAGTGTTTTGATCTGTTCACCATCAACATTGCGTGCAGCAGCAACCACAGCCTCCCAGACACTGTTCAGAGAGGTGTACTGTTTTCCCTCCTTGTAAATCTCACATTTGATGATGGACCACAGGTTCTCTATGGGGTTCAGATCAGGTGAACAAGGAGGCCATGTCATTAGTTTTTCTTCTTTTAGACCCTTTCTTGCCAGCCACGCTGTGGAGTACTTGGACGCGTGTGATGGAGCATTGTCCTGTTTGAAAATCAGGTTTTTCTTGAAGGATGCAGACTTCTTCCTGTACCACTGCTTGAAGAAGGTGTCTTCCAGAAACTGGCAGTAGGACTGGGAGTTGAGCTTGACTCCATCCGCAACCTGAAAAGGCCCCACAAGCTCATCTTTGATGATACCAGCCCAAACCAGTACTCCACCTCCACCTTGCTGGCGTCTGAGTCGGACTGGAGCTCTCTGCCCTTTACCGATCCAGCCACGGGCCCATCCATCTGGCCCATCAAGACTCACTTTCATTTCATCAGTCCATAAAACCTTAAAAAATCAGTCTTGAGATATTTCTTGGCCCAGTCTTGACTTTTTAGCTTGTGTGTCTTGTTCAGTGGTGGTCGTTTTTTAGCCTTTCTTACCTTGGCCATGTCTCTGAGTATTGCACACCTTGTGATTTTGGGCACTCCAGTAATGTTGCAGCTCTGAAATATGGCAAAACTGGTGGCAAGTGGCATTTTGGCAGCTGGACGCTTGACTTTTCTTAGTTCATGGGCAGTTATTTTGCGCCTTGGTTTTTCCACACGCTTCTTGCGACCCTGTTGACTATTTTGAATGAAACGCTTGATTGTTCGATGATCACGAATAAGAAGCTTGGCAATTTTAAGAGTGCTGCATCCCTCTGCAAGATATCTCACTATTTTTGACTTTTCGAAGCCTGTCAAGTCCTTCTTTTGACACATTTTGCCAAAGCAAAGGAAGTTGCCTAATAATTATGCACACCTGATATAGGGTGTTGATGTCATTAGACCATACCCCTTCTCATTACAGAGATGCACATCACCTAATATGCTTAATTGGTAGTAGGCTTTCGAGCCTATACAGCTTGGAGTAAGACAACATGCATAAAGAGGATAATGTGGTCAAAATACTAATTTGCCTAATAATTCTGCACTCCCTGTATGTGCGTGCACACAGACACAGAGAGAGTGAAAGAGACACACACTCACAATCTCTCTGGTATACATGTGCCCCCCTCACACACACTCATAATCTCTCTTGCATACGTCTGCACACACACACACATTCGTTTTCTTGCATATATGCACACACTCACACACACAGACATACACAAATTTATACTGACAATTTATAAGACAAAATAATAGGTAAATAAAATTAGTTTGAGTCATAAATAAATAAAATGAGGTTTTACAGTGATATCTTTGTAATATTTTGAAATATAATACAATTTATTATGATGACTTATTTTATACAGGTTAAAAAATATGCTAGTTAATTTTCACATAAATACATCTGTTACACAGAATGACAGTGGAATGTCATTTAGTTCAGTGTTTCTCAACCACGTTCCTGGAGGACCACCAGCTCTGCACATTTTCCGTGTCTCCTTAACCAAACACACCTGATTCAGATCATCAGCTTATTAGCAGGGACTGAAAGACCTGTAATGGGTGTGACAGACAAAGGGGACATCAAAAACATGTAGTGCTGGTGGGCCTCCATGAACGTGGTTGAGAAACACTGATGAAGTTGATATTTTGACATTTTTATTTTCCTATTATTTTTTTAACACTAGTAAATATTTGACTTTCATTTAAATGTCTCTTTATATCAAGGGTGTCCAAACTCGGTCCTGGAGGGCCGGTGTCCTAAAGAGTTTAGCTCCAATCCTAAGCAATCACACCTGAACCAGCTGATCAAGCTCTTACTAGATATACTAGAAACTTCCTGGCAGGTGTGTTAAAGCAGTTTGGAGCTAAACTCAGCAGGACACCGGCCCTCTAGGACTGAATGTGGACACCCCTATATATGCATATAAAGTCACATTTGGATATGTAATATGATGCTGACACCTTTGGATTATGCTGTAAATGTGATCAATCTTTTGCAGTTGCAATGGTTTACAGTGCAGAATACCTGAATGAGCTGGCAGCCATGAATTGGAGGTGATTATTATCATACATTCTCCACATCCCACATTCACATAATGTTAAATACATTTAGTGGTTCTACTTAATATGTCTGCATTTTGTTCTTAGGTCTTTTTCAAAGTTCCAGTATTTTGACTCAAAAGGAATGTTCATATCACTGGTATACTCCGTCCCGCTCTTGCTCAACACTATTATTATTGTGGTAAGTTTACAATATTATTCTCATTATATAATACTACAATGGGTGGCACGGTGGCTCAGTGGTTAGCACAGCAAGTGTGGGTGTATGCATTCATCAAGTTTATAAGTATATAAGAAAGTTTCATATATGTTTTGAACATCCAATAGTATACACTCACTGGCCACTTTATTAGGTACACCTGTCCAACTGCTTGTTAACGCAAATTTCTAATCAGCCAATCACATGGCAGCAACTCAATGCATGTAGACATGGTCAAGACGATTTGCTGCAGTTCAGACCGAGCATCAGAATGAGGAAGAAAGGGGATGTAAGTGACTTTTAATATGGCATGGTTGTTGGTGCCAGACGGGCTGGTCTGAGTATTTCAGAAACTGCTGATCTACTGGGATTTTCATGCACAACCATCTCTAGGGTTTACAGAGAATGGTCTGAAAAAAGAAAATATCCAGTGAGCGGCTGTTCTGGGGGCGCAAATGCCTTGTTGATGCCAGAGGTCAGAGGAGAATGGCCAGACTTTTTAAAACTGATAGAAAAAGGCAACAGTAACTCAAAAAACCACTCGTTACAACCGAAGTATGCAGAAGAGCATCTCTGAACAAACAACACGTCCAACCTTAAGGCGGATGGGCTACAGCAGCAGAAGACCATACTGGGTGGCACTCCTGTCAGCTAAGAACAGGAAACTGAGGCTATAATTCGCACAGACTCACCAAAATTGGACAATTAAAGAGTGGAAAAAACGTTGCCTAGTCTGATGAGTCTCTATTTCTGCTGCAACATTCGGATGGTAGGGTCAGAATTTGGCGTCAACAACATGAAAGCATGGATCCATCCTGCCCTGTATCAACAGTACAGGCTGCTGGTGGTGTAATGGTGTGGGGGATGATTTCTTGGCACACTTTGGGCCCACAAGTACTAATTGAGCAACATGTCAATGCCACAGCCTACCTGAGTATTGTTGCTGACCATATCCATTCCTTTATGACCTCAGTGTACCCATCTGTTGATGGCTACTTCCAGCAGAATAACGCACCATGTCATAAAGCGCGAATCATCTCAGACTGGTTTCTTAAACATGATAATGAGTTCACTGTACTCAAATGTCCTCCACAGTCACCAGAACTCAATCTAATATTGCACCTCTGGGATGTGGTGGAACGGGAGATTCGCATCATGGATGTGCAGACAACAAATCTGCAGCAATTGTGTGATTCTAACTATATGGACCAAATCTCTGAGGAATATTTCCTGTACCTTGTTAAATCTATGCCACGAAGGATTAAGTCTGTTCTGAAGGTAAAAAGGGGGTCCGGTTGGAGTACTAGTACAGTACTAGTAAGGTGTACCTAATAAAGTGTCCGGTTAGTGTAAAAGTATGTGTGAGTGACTTCTAGGTGTATATGCATGTGTTTTATGTAAGTGTTGATAAGCGAAGTTGGATTTAAATCCTAAACAGCGTCTCGTATAATTTGACAGTTTTAGGTGAACTATTCTTTTAAGTGTGTTTAATTTCAACTTAATATCTGTGTTTGTAGGCTGTGTGGGTATGGAGGACCTTCTCAACCATGACAGAACTTAAGATACTGCAATTAAAGAGAAAAGCGGCCAGAGAGAACCACAAGAAAACCCAATAGAAGGCATGAACAGGACATGCACCATTTCCTAATGGAGTAATAATAATAATGTCCAGTGGTGGAGGGCATGTACTGCATATGGGCCGATTATGAGGAAACATGTGGCGGAGGGTCTTGGGTGTTTATTTCAGACTGCTGATGGATGATTACTATACCTGCTATAGCAAAAACTCCATCAAATGTGTGATCTTGTCAAAAACATACCGGACAAAAGGCATCACCTGTATTTTGTGTATGGGTACTATAGATATACCATTCCAGTGCTTAATGCTTAATTTTTTTTACATTGATTGGAGTGTTGGACATGTAAATGGTGTACTTATGTCAATAAATTGAATGTTGTCGTTTTTTATAGATACTATTGTGATTGTTTTTGGTGTTATTGCTATCTACATTATGAAGTTAAATCATCTGTGAACAAATTAGTTTTCATTTAAACCTTGTTTACATTTTATAAATGATTTCCAAACACTTATAAAATTGGTAGTTCATCTTAGAAACTTAAATGAAGATTTTTTTTTTATTCCTCAGTTCACCCAAAACTCTTGGAGCTTCAAAAACTTTTTTTAAAGTGACCAAAAACAGTAAATCTACGTCAATGGAGTGCATTAATTGAAATATTCTGAAGAGACACAGATGCACATTTTAGCGAGAGGGATCTGGGCTCTGAAAAAAGAAAATAACCAGTGAGCAGCAGTTCTGTAGGCACAAATGCTTTGTTGATGCCAGAGGAGAATGGCCAGACTGGTTCCAGCTGATAGAAAGGCAACAGTAATTCAAATAACCATTTGTTACAACCCAGGTATGCAGAAGAGCATCTCTAAACACACAACACGTCCAACCTTGAGGCGGGTGGGCTACAGCAGCAGAAGACCACACCGGGTGCCACTCCTGTCAGCTAAGAACAGGAAACGGGCTACAATTCGCACAGGCTTACCAAAATTGGACAATAGAAGATTGGTAAAACGTTGCCTGGTCTGATGAGTCTCGATTCCTGCTGCGACAATCAGATGGTCGGGTCAAAATGTGCTGTCAACACCATGAAAGCATGAATCCATCCTATCTTGTATCAACGGTTCAATCTTAAAGCTTTTTAATTCGCACCCCTAACCCCGCCCCTTACCCTACCCCCTCATAGTGAAGTCACTAGCTCTATTGAGTGCACTGTCTGACATTGCATCACTGAGATATGCAGTCTCAGTCACATCATTAAAGCTGCATCCAGATACTATTGATTTTAGCTGCTGCAAGAACCAATGATATTTGTCATATGATGAAAACATGACTGAGGATGTGGATTAAACATAATAATGTGAATAGTATTTTGCACAGACTAATAATTTTGCTTAATGTATTATCAGGAGCCACAGGTATTTTTTTAGTATTGCCTGTAGGTGTTAGTTTTTTTTACTCTCAAAGTGGCAGTAGACATTGGCTTACATTTGTAATTAAATAATAATCAAAAGCTAAACACCTTTAACATTCAAATGAAAAAGGCACTTTGAATGACCTAACCTTAAAGTTTATTTCATATAAATATAGAAACATCAGGGATCAGTTACCTATGGCTGCTGCTAAACTTTTTATGAAAAAAATCTTTCTTTTGACTTATTTTATTCCTGAAGGGCCGCAGCTCTGCATAGTTTAGCTCCAACCACCTCCAACTCTCACCTGCTTAATAGTCTCTAGTAGTCTTGAACACCCTGATTAGTTGGATTAGATGTGTTTGATTAGGGTTGGCTCAAAACTGCAGCGCTGTGGCCCTCCAGGAATCCAGTTTGAGACCTATGCTTTAAACATTTCATTGAAATGTCGTCCTTTAACCAGTAGAGGGGGCAGTACATCAATTCCCGAAGGCTTAGCAAAGTCCATAAATGATGCAGCGCACCCAATATGGTCAGAGTCACAAGTATGCATGCATGCATAGACTATTATAACCACACTGAAGAGCTCGGGATTCAAGGAGCAGATGCTCAAAATGCATGAACATTTTGACCCCGGAACGGTGGTTACTTGATGACAGCTATCAAATACACATGCACTTTATGAATAGCATGTTTTACTTAGATCTGTGTTGCTTTTATGCAGCTCTGTTTTCATGTAGCACTATATGGTTCGAGAGGAATGTTGTTTAATTTAACTAAATATGTACAAGAAGACAATAATGCTTTGACTTGACTAGACCTGACATTATTCATGTTGTTTTATTTAACTAAATATGGACAAGAAGACAATAATGCTTTGACTTGACCAGGGCCGGATTAACCAATGGGCATCGGTTCGAATGGTTCGAATCCAGCGACTGATGAACACGTTCTTCTTTTTTCCCCCATTACATATCAGATTGGAAATACATTTATTTTCAATAGAAAGGAAAAGTTTTTGTTTAAAAATTGTAATAAATTATATAAAATGAGTCACGAGGTATTTAATAAGGATAATGATTAATAATAAATATTAAACAGTTATTTTCCACCTGGTGTTAAATGTTAGTCTTAATCTTAATATAATTAATCTGTGTTTACAATGTTAGTCGCCCTGCTTCACCCATATTCTCCCATATTTGCATTATAAATTTGTAGAAGTTATACATTAAAAATACCCTTCAATATACATTTTAGTACTGCTTCAGTGAACCTGAACAAGTATATTAAAAACCTTAATTTTCATTAGTTTTATGAAGTTTTTTAGTTTTTTTATCAAAGTGTGCTTTAAATGCTTTTAAAATCAGGTAAATTGTTGTTGACTATAAATATATGTACTGTCATTTATTTAAAAAATGTTATATTAATCTTATTTTTTAATTCAACTATAGGGGTGCAGCCTTGTAGGGGGCCCTACAAGACATTGTGCTCAGGGGCCTCTGAATTCTTAATCCGGGCCTGGACTTGACTAGACCTGACATTGTTCCTTTCTCTCTCTCTCGCTCTCAACAGCAAAGCGAACACAGTCGAAATGCAGCTGTGGATTCAGAGAAAAGCATTGTGTTTTATATAGGTGTGATATATGATGTTACATGATACTCTTTCCTGGAAAGCTGTGATGCTAACAGTCTACCTCGAGGGGTTTCGAGATTGACAGTTCAAGCATTTTTATACGAGTTAGCTGTGATACGCTCTTCGTTTCTCTTCTTTATCTGGTTTTCATGCCAATACGTCTGCCAAACCATCAGAAACAGGTGCTTTCTGCTCTCCTGGAAGGGTTTTCTGCTTTCTGGGGACTCATGGGAAGTGCTAAGATGTCAAAGGCGTGCACTTAAGAGGAAGATAAATTAGTTTTAGGATGTGAGAGGATTTGTGGTGCGTTGGCACAATGTGCATCTAGTGCAAGCGTCTGTTGTTTTGTTTTGAACACCCGCGTATTTCACTGCCTTCATGGTGAAAATGTGAGCCAAAGCCATTAAAACCGACTTCAAGCATGGAAGAACTATGTGAATGAGAAAAGGCTGACGATCTGACAGTGTAATTTATGGTAAAATCTAGGTGCATCTTTGTTCTTTAATCTTACGCTTCATTCAAACATGATGATAATATCAAACTATCACTCTCCCACAGATTTTCTCCACAGCTGTTTTGAAGGATCTCACATGCAGCATCTGTAAGCGATCCCACCACAAACTCCTGGCGCTCACCTCTTGCCAAGAAAGCAAGTTAAAATCTACAAAGAAAGAATAAATATTTTCACATTCCACTTTTATATTTCTGTCATCTTCACACTTTTGTGATGCCTCCCCATCGTGACAATGAATACCCGTGAAGACCGTGACAATAAACTGCCCCCATACTGTCAACCGATCATTTACTTATAAGGCCCTTTAAAACTATTAAGGCTCACCAAAGTGCAATGGCAATTAGTTAGACTCCTAGATAGTTGCAATGACAATAATAATAAAAAATTAAAACACATAAACGAATGCCTGTGAGAACATATGCATCTTGAGACGTGATTTAAACATCTGCTAAAAAGTTCATTTCATAATCCAAAATTTAAGGTAAAAAATTAAAGGAATAAATGAAATGTATGATAATATCCATTGCAGAGTCCCCTCTTTTCTTACAGTGTCTGAAATAGTTTGTTCAGGATCTGTTTGTTTTTTTTCAAACCCCGCCTTTCTGAGAGTCTACTTTGCTCAGTGATTGGTTAGATGGCTCAGTCTGTTGTGATCAGTGGTAGAAAGAGTACAGAAAAATCATACTCAAGTACCATTACTTGCCCAAAAATGTAGCACAAGTACTCTACCTGACAAAAGTCTTGTAGTCGATCCCAGTTGTAAGAGCAACAAATAATAACTTGACTTCTTGTTGATCATTTGGAAAAGTGGCAGAAGGTAGATTTTTTCTGATGCATCCCAATCATCACAAATACTGCAGAAGACCTATCGGAACCCGCATGGACCCAAGACTCTCACAGAAATCAGTCAAGTTTGGTGAAGGAAAAAATCATGGTTTGGGGTTACATTCAGTATGGGGGCATGCGAGATCTGCAGAGTGGATGGCAACATCAACAGCCTGAGATATCAAGACATTTATGCTGCCCATTACATTACAAACCACAGGAGAGGGCAAATTCTTCAGAAGGATAGCGCTCCTTCTCATACTTCAGCCTCCACATCAAAGTTCCTGAACGCAAAGAAGGTCAAGGTGCTCCAGGTTTGGACAGCCCAGTCACTATACATGAACATTATTAAGCATGTCTGTGGTAAGATGAAGGAGGCACTGTAGATGAATTCAAAGAATCTTGTTGAACTCTGGGAGTCCTGCAAGAACGCTTTCTTTGTCATTCCAGATGACTGTATTAATAAGTTATTTGATTCATTGCTGAGATGTATGGATGCAGTCCTCCAAGCTCATGAGAGTCATACACAAGTGTAGTTTATTATAAACTAATTTCGAGAGGATCACGTGCTTATGATCAACACAGCTGGCACCTCATTAGCTCCGTAATCTGCCCTATTAGATGATTACAGACACATTATAAATAACCAGAGCTTTTCACTGTTATCTTCGTCTTGAAGTTCCCTCTTCCACCGCTACTTCCACCCTTTTCCTATAGGGCGACACGGCGGCCCAGTGGCTAGCACTGTTGCCTTACAGCAAAAACATCGCTGGTTCAACCTCCTATCGGGCCGGTTGGCGTTTCTGTGTGGAGTTTGCGTGTCTCCCCGTGTTCGCGTGGGTTTCCCCCGGGTTTCCCGGTTTCCTTCCATCGCCCAAAAATCATCCATCTTCTTCTCATCAGTGACATGCAGTCTAAACAGTCACTGGGGTCATTGCGTGTAAAGATTTGGAACATCTTCTTGGACACTTTTAATGTTTCCAAACGGTTTGCTGCATTTATAAATTGCCCATGTCTTGAGGTTGTTCAGTATGATGCAATTTTCTTTCTATGTGCGATTTGATTGGACAGGAATCACAGGACTGATTTTTCTACTCAGCCAATCCCCATAGGCAAGAAAAAATAAAGTAATGACTGCAGGTTCAAGAAAAACAGTGGGGTAAAAGTACCAATACAGCACTAAACGTACTCAAGTGAAAGTAAAAGTGCATATTTTATAAACTACAAATACTATTTGAGTACAATTTCCATACCTACATTTTAGCTGAGAATATAGTGAAATGAAAAAAAAATAACAATGTGTTGGCTTTAATATATAATTTTGAGTCCTCATGTTTTGTAAATGGATTTGGATTGTAGAAATCTGAGATTTTCAACTAGGGTGAACCAAACTCTACTAGGTTTCAGCTGCAACTAAAGGATCAAAGCAGACTTTATGAAAACTAAAGATTTCATTATGCAAATTAGTTTCAAATTCATGAAGGTTTGTGCATGAAATAAGACTGGAATTACCGACGACTTATTTCAATCATTTAGAATCACTTCATTCTTTTGAGAGGCAACAACTCCATTTATGCAATTATGAATCTGTTTTATCATGCACTTTAAATTTGGAAGTTTTGCAGACTTTTACAGTAAATATATATAAGTGTAATATAAAAGCACTTTTAAAGTCTTCAAGTCCTGGATAAAATATTAATTAATGACACATTTACTTGCTGAATGTTTATGCTGAATGGTAAGAATACAGTGTATGCTAACATTTAAAAAGGTTTTCACCTGTAATGCTTTTATGGATGCCATTGATGAGTGTTAATGCAGTCTCAAACATTTTGTCAGTCGAACAGTTACACCTAAAATATTTATATGATTTCATATTAATATTTCAGTAATTTAACAACATATTCACGCTAACAATTAACTTGTTTGATGTCGGTTAATGGTCATGTAGTTAATCCAAATACAGTGCTCGACATATATAAGTACACCCCTCACAAATCTTTAATTTAAATTAATGTTCTATAAGAAGCTGTCTAATATTTGTGCATATACATTAGATTAGTCAGTGCTAAAGCCAAATCAAAAGCTTATCTAACAAAATAACTTATGATAATGGTCCAAAATTAATACACCCAAATTTATTTGTTAGAGAAAAATATAAAATTTTGTTAAAATTTTGAAGATTGTAATTTGTTTTCCAATATTTTGCATGAATTTCATTCTATTATCTTTTAATAATTTTTTTTTGTCATGGAATTTTTATTCTTGCAAATAGCATTTTACATTTTACAACAACCCACAAAACAATTCCCAAATAAAATAATTAACATCTGAAAAAAAAATTAAATTAAAGTAAAATTAAAAATATAATAAATAATAATAATAAATAAAATAAATACAAATACAGAAAAAAATAATAAGAAACCATATTTACCTTCACTCAATCCACATCATGGTTTTTAAGAGATTAAAGAGTGCATTAAATTGTTGCCATTTTTCAAAAAACTGTTCTCCCCTACCTCTGATATTGTATTTCATTTTCTCAAGTTTTAAAAAGAAGACCAAATCTCTAAGCCACAACGAAATAGAGGGGGGTTGTAGGGAGGTCCAAGACAACAGTATTCTGCACCTAGCGAGAAGAGATGCAAAAGCCACAATGTCAGCGTGTCTCCGGTTTAAAGGTTGACGCTGAGAGGGAAAACCAAAGATAGTGAATTAAGGGCAAACAGCTAACTTGACCCCCAGAATATCAGAAACAATTTAAAAAAAAGCAATCCAATAGTTTTGCAACTTGGGACAAAATACAACTAAGGTTACATGGTGAACGTCTACATTTATCACACATATGAGACATTGGGATATATTTTAGAAAGTTTGGCCTTTGAAAGATGAGCTCTGTGAATCATTTTAAATTTGATAAAACTGAGTCTAGCGCATGAAGTGCAGGTGCGCACATTGTCTAATATTGCACTCCAGTAGTCATCCTCAAACTCTAAGTCAAGTTTCTCTTCCCAGGCCCTCATGGCTTTAATGTTATGAGAGTTATCCTTTGACAAGATTGTGTATATCTTAGAAATGGTCCCACTCATATGAGCATTCAGTTTAAATATCTCCTTCATTGGAGACCTTAAAGGCAGGAAGGGAAACTGAGAGAACAGAGAGGAAGCACGATGTCTAATTTGAAAATAACAAAATAGGTGGGAGCAGATTAAATAATGATAATTCAGAAAAATTTGCAAACACATTGTTGCATTTCAGACCTTTCTTTTCCCAGAAAAACAGTTGAAGTCAGAATTATTAGCCCCCCTTTGAATTTTGTTTCTTTTTAAAATATTTCCCAAATGATGTTTAACAGAGCAAGGAAATTTTCCCAGTATGTCTGATAATATTTTTTCTTCTGGAGAAAGTCTTATTTGTTTTATTCCGGCTAGATAAAAGCAGTTTTGAATTTTTTAATAACCATTTTAATGTCAAAATTATTAGCCCCTTTAAGCTATATTTTTGTGATTGTCTACAGAACAAATTATTAATATACATTAACTTGCCTAATTACCCTATCCTGCCTAGTTAACCTAATTAACCTAGTTAAGCCTTTAAATGTCACTTTAAGCTGTATAGAAGTGTCTTGAAAAATATCAAGTCAAATATTATTCACTGTCATCATGGCAAAGATAAAATAAATCAGTTATTATTAGAGATGAGTTATTAAAACTATTATGTTTAGAAATGTGTTGAAAAAATCTCTCCGTTAGGTGAAGTTTATTTATAAACTAATTTCGAGAGGATCACGTGATTATGATTGAACACGGCTGGTCATGCATTAACCATGTATGACCAACCAATCAGACGATTTCTAACCCACTATAAAGAGCCAGGGTTTCTTACTACAGTCATCTTCGTTTGAAGAATCCCCCCTTCCACCCCTACTCCTCCTCTTTTTCTTCATAGGGCGGCACGGTGGCCCAGTGACTAGCACTACGGCCTCACAGCAAGAACGTCACCGGTTCAAGTCCTTTAACAGACTGGCTGTCGTTTCTGTGTGAAGTTAGCATGTTCTTCCCGTGCTTGCGTGGGTTTCCCCCGGGTTCTCCGGTTTCCTCCCACGTTCCAAAAACATGCACTACAAGTTAATTGAACAATCTAAATTTAGCACTAGTCAAACTTTTATCCATCAGCATATCTCTCTGTAGCAATTATTTTCTTCATCAACTCTTACAAAAGGGGGGAGTTCTCGAGATCTATCCGAGCTCAAAGCCCCCCTCTCACCCTGCAAACGGGAGGGAGCCCAGGGCTCAAGGACCTTTTGAGCTCAGGGCTCTCTCCCGGGACAGCATGCCAAACTTGCTTATAATCAATCATCAGCTAAGTGTGAACTCTTGAAACAGAAATTGGGGGGAAAAAATAAACGGGCTGGGGGGGTGGGCTAATAATTCTGACTTTAACTGTATAGGGGCCATAGTTGATGCAGAGGTCAATTTAAAGTGACGCTGAAATCGAAAAAATATTTTGAGAGAAGCACACACTATTAGATTATCAGTATAATGCAAAGCGGACACTTTATCTTTCAATTTTTAAAGATGTTTGCTGATAAAAAATAATATTTTAACTAATATATTTGTTTAAAAAATCAGTTTTGTTTAAATGCACCAAAATATATGACCTATATTCACTGAGAAATTAATAAACATATTCATTTTCAAATTGGGACGTACTCAGTTGAGCACTGTATTTAACTCTTTTTTTTGTATTTTCATATTTTTGAATGATATATTACTATGCCCTGTGTCATAATTACAATACTTGATTCTTACTCAATTTGAAGTGATGATACTAAAAGAACTGCTGCTTTGCTTTCCCATTATATCATACACATTATATAGCATTTAAATATCATCAAGGAAACAAACACTTGCATGTATTTACATACTTTCTTTGACATTAGGTCCATTAAAGTGAACACAAAATCTCTTTATAGTATGATCTTTGTGCTCAAAATACTAACAAAAACACAGATCTTCCCATCTTGTGAAGCTCAACAACCTTTCACCTCAAATCACAGCTTGATCTGTTCTTTCTGTTCCGATTGTGATGAAGGAGTGTGTTACTTTGTGTTACCACTATACAATATAGCTTTGTGAAACAGGAGGTCATGGTTGAACAATTTCATGTTCCTAATAACCCACATGTACAGAGAATATTAAATATTAATGGGAATAAACTTCAAAAATATATGAATATGAATCCATAGGGGTGTCAATAACTATAGCACACATATACAACATGCGAAGCTCCAAGAACACGTGTGTGCACTAAATAAAATAAAAAAAAGAAAGACTTTGACAATGTCTTCTCTTCTGCTGGCTCAGGTCAGAGTGTGTGTTTACTATAGGCAATAAGTAGGCCCAAATGGAATTTTTTGCAGATTTTTAGCTTATTATTATTTCTGTTTATTTACTTGAGTAAATGTGTGTAAATCTAAATTTATTCAGCTTTTAAATTAATTACAGTAATATTTAGGACTAACATGAAAATGTTCATCTGATTTATGTACAATGCAGTTTGTAAAGTAATATTTTCTGTCTTTTAGTAGATATATTATATGAGAGATTTGCTTTGTTTACCAAATAAAGTGAATCTAATTGGATTTGCATTTTAAACATTAAATAAAAGTTAAAAAGGTATTATTTTTTTATTTCACATATTAAGGTTTTAGTTATGAGACTTCCAAAATAATTCCGCATAAATCCGCAGATTTTTACCAAAATTCTCAGCAGAAATAGCAAAAAACCTTAGCAGATTCCCTCTGGCCCTGCCAATAAGATGCTCATGCATTATGTGCTGCTGACTCTATACATCATACATCATGTAGTAGACATGCTGTCACGATAGGGTTATAGGGGAAAAAGGAGCGAGGACCCAAGTGCAGAGTTTGGATATTTATTTATAATAAAATAAAACAAAAAGGGAAAAGCAAACAACCCCGAGGAGAAAAAACATTAATCAAACAAATAATAAACAAACAAAACAAACTGGACTGGGCAGGCTGGCAGGGATCTGGACTAGACCACATCAGGACAGAGACAACCAGCAAGCTGAAACATGGAGAGCAACGAGTAGTAACGAAATGTAACGAAAACAAACTGGCACAGGACAGCAGACATGAGGAGATTATAAGCAGTAGTAAATCAACACACAAACAGGTGAACCAAATGAACTAATAATGAGCTAACAAGAAGGGTGGGGCTAGACAATAGACTGACGAGCACATGACAAAACAGACACACAAGCACGCGGCGCATTTAAACATGCGTCACGTGCTAAACATAACACCAACAGAAGACGTGAGACACGAGCACACAATGAATGAAGATACTCACCGTGTATTCACACACGCAGTGTGCATGCTTCATCCCAGCGCCGACCGAAATCAAACCCAACTAGACAGAGACGCTGGGACTGAAACACCACGCTGCAAACAGACAAACAGAAACACCCGGACTAGAGCGCACAATCGTAAACACGCCCAAACCCTACGTGCCCGAATCGAGCGGAACGTGCAGGGTCCAAGCGCGACTACGATTGGTGCTCATACAGAGACACGCACAATGACAAAACATGACAGGAGTAGTGTCAGGACTCCGCCACCAAAACAAGAATTAACAATACCAGATTGGCGGAATCATGACACCAACCCCCCCCCCCCCCAAAAAAAAAAGGGAACATCCCACAAAAAAGACAAGAAACACGACAAGACAACAAAACAGGCAACATCAACAATCCTCAGACAGGGAAGTGAACAGGCAAGACCACAAGAAGAGAGGGAGGGAGGGGAGCCAAGCCAAACCAGGCAGGACAAACAAGGGAGGGATGGGAGGGCAAGACCAGGGAGGAACAGTCCAGGGTGAGTTCAGTGAGTAAGAGACCCCAGCAAGGGACCAGGGTAGAGCAAGAGGGACAGTCCAGGGTGATTTCAGTGGTTCAGAGACCCCGGCTGGGGGCCAGGGTGGAGTCAGAGAGTCCATCCGAAATGGTAGAGGAGCACACCAGGGAGGGGCGGGAGGGACAATCAAGAGAGGATCTGTCAGGGGAGACAAGGCAGGAGGTCTGTGGGGAGCCGTCAGGGCTGGAAGCCTGTGGAGAGCCGACTGGACTGGAGGCGACTGGACAGGAGGCCTGTGGGGAGCCAGCAGGGCTGGAGGCCCGTGGGGAGCCGACTGAACAGGCGCACTGGGGCTGGAAGCGACACTGCAGCGGAGGCCTTCCTCTTTAACCTCTGCTTCTGAGTGCGGGTCAGCCCTTGAGGGCTGGACATGGGCTGGGAGGTGGTGCTGGGGGTGGTGCAAGGGATCCTCTCCTCCTGAGGGATCACTTTCTCCTTCTGCTGAGTAATGTGTTCAATAAACTGTTGGTATGACCAGCCCACCATTCTCTGTATCTGCAGAGGAAGAAGAGGCTTGTCCAGAGAAAAATTTAGGTGGGTCATCAGCAACCAGTCATTGAAATTCAGCCCCTCAGCCGTCCTACGGAATTTCTCCGCAAACTCCTTAAGATCCATGCCGCATTGCTGCAGCGATTGCAGACGCAGCAACTGGGAAATAAGGCTGGAGAAGGAGCAATCTTTACTCTGCTGGGTCCTCATTAGGGGCCAGTTCGTAATGTCACAGTAGGGTTATAGGGGAAAAAGGAGCAAGGACCCAAATGCAGAGTTTGGATATTTATTTATAATAAAATAAAACAAAAAGGAAAAAGCAAACAACCCCGAGGGGAAAAAACATTAATCAAACAAATAATAAACAAACAAAACAAACTGGACTGGGCAGGCTGGCAGGGATCTGGACTGGACCACATCAGGACAGAGACAACCAGCAAGCTGAAACATGGAGAGCAACGAGTAGTAACGAAATGTAACGAAGACGAACTGGCACAGGACAGCAGACATGAGGAGATTATAAGCGGTAGACAATCAACACAAAAAAAGGTGAACCAAATGAACTAATAATGAGTTAACAAGAAGGGTGGGGCTAGACAATAGACTGACGAGCACATGACAGACACACAGGCACGCGCCACATGTAAACATGCGTCACATGCTAAACATAACACCAACAGAAGACTGAACGCGAGACACGAGCACACAATGAATGAAGACACTCACCGTGTACTCACACACGCAGCGTGCATGCTTCATCCCAGCGCCGACCGAAACCAAACCCAACTAGACAGAGACGCTGGGACTGAAACACCACGCTGCAAACAGACAAACAGAAACACCCGGACGAGAGCGCACAATCGTAAACACGTCCAAACCCTACACGCTCGCATCGAGCGGAACGCGCAGGGTCCAAGCGCGCCCACGATTGGCGCTCATACAGAGACACGCGCAATGACAAAACATGACAGAAGTAGTGTCAGGACTCCGCCACCAAAACAAGAATTAACAAGACCAGATTGGCGGAATCATGACACATGCAGCCTAAAAACCTGATGAGAAAGAAAAGGCATTGTTTTAACATTATTTCGGGTGCACAAATGTGTTCTTGGAGCTTCGTTTGTTTACAGTTGGATTTTTTTTTTTTTACAAATGACATTTTTTGATAATTTGACTTTGAGCCTCTTGTTACTGTTGCTGTCTATGGAGGATGAGAGCTCTTGGATCTCATCTGAAATATCTTCATTTGTGTTCTGAAGATAAATGGTCTCAGGGGATATTAACCTTTTAACAAAGATATTTGGTAGATATGGTGACACGGTGGCTCAGTGGTTAGTACTGTCGCCTCCCAGCAAGAAGGTTGCCGGTTTGAGACTCAGCTGGACTAGGAGGCATTTGTACTGCGCCTTTAAGGCTAGTCCTTCACGCCCACCGTTTCCATGTGCCTGGCAGCGGCTCCCTCGGCTGCGTCAGACAACAGACAAACGCGAAGGAATAAGATCTCACGTAACATTTGTGAGGAAAAACAACAAGTAAGAACTTTACCAATGAGTATTTCATGCATGTTGTGGAGTTGCAGGATGAGCCACACACAATGTCAATACAAAGTTCACGCACATACACAAATACACACACACACACACACACACACACACACATACACACACACACACACACACACACACACACACACACACACACACACAGCGCTGACAGGCACACACAGACAGCGCGCATTTAGCTTTGCACTGTTTTTGCACGCAAATGTGACAGGATACAGGTTAATATCTACTGCTGTATGGATGTCTGTTGTTAATGTACAAAATAAACCTGATTTAACGTTTTCACCCCAATTTCACCCCAATATGACGGTCTATACACCATACATACACATATGTCTGTCCAAACAGCTTGAAAAGTAGATTTTTCACCATAGGTGCCCTTTAAGCATAGTTGATTGTTTTTTTAAGATCATTCAGAATGAGTTAGTAAAGGATTAATAAACTATTCAAACTAACATTTAAAATTCTTATTATTCAGGGATATACTAATAGTTAATTTGTATGTTAATAAATGCTTCATTAACTCAACTTCTTCCAGTTTTGTGACCTAATATACAGTGAGGACTATTTATGCTTTATAAATCCCTTATAAATGACAATTAAAGACTCATTAAACATAAATGACTGTATTCATTTCTATTTGTTTGAAGATACACAAATGAAATACACAATACACAAATATGAAATAAAAGATACATCTTTGCAATCTTATCTAAAATAAATAAATAAAATAAATTTACTGTACAGTTTAAACATCGCATCCAATTATATTGTGAAATTATTATATTGTTGTTGTTTTATCCAATTTTATGTTGTATTTTGGCACTCCTGCTATTCAGCAATGTTTAAACTACAGTAATTTTACTTATTAGATAAGGTTGCAAAAATTATTGTTCATTTAATACTGAGCCTTTAATTGTCATTTATAAGGGATTTATAAAGCATACATAGTCCTCACTTTATATTAGGTCACAAAACTGCATAAAGTTGAGCTAATAAAACATTTATTAAGATACATAGTAACCATTACTATATGCCTGAATCATACGATATATATAAATGTTAATTGCAATAGTTCATTAATCATTTTCTAACTCATTGTGAATGATCTTAAAACCCTCCAGCTACTCTTAAATACAAATGGTTTGTAAATAATGCAATACTTCATTTATTAATGAAAAATCAACCAGTCACAAATTATGAAAGTACAATTAAGCACATTTTAAATGTGGTTAAGTCAAGAATACAATTGCTTACTAACGTTTAATAATGCAGAGTTAATGCTTAACAAATTATGAATTCACTAGATGCTAATGCCTCATAAATGATTAATATTGTTTAGTTATTCTAAAGTGTTACCAGCATTTTTTTGTGAAGTTTGCAGGTTCTACCTGTGTCTGAGTGAGTTTTCTCAGGTTTCCCCCACAGTCCAAAGACATGCAGTATATGTGACATGGATAAAGTAAACTGGCTGTAGTGTGTGAATAAGAGAGTGTGTGGGTGTTTTGGTTGCGGATGGAAGGGCATCCTCTGGTAAAATATATGCCAGAATAATTGGCAGTTCATTTCACAGTAGTGACCCCTGATAAAGGGAATAAGTAAAAAGAAAGTAAATGATTCTCAACAAGAGTTTTTTTTTATATTTTCAGCAAAAAGATCAAAACGTTAAACAATAAAGGCTTATTTTCACAGCATATTCACCAAGGGTGCCAATATTAATTGAGAGCACTGTATTTATATACAACTTCCAGCATGTAAACATTTATACATATGTATACATACATATACATATGTATACATACATATACATATCTATCTATCTATCTATCTATCTATCTATCTATCTATCTATCTATCTATCTATCTATCTATCTATCTATCTATCTATCTATCTATCTATCTATCTATCTATCTATCTATCTATCTATCTATCTATCTATCTATCTATCTATCTATCTATCTATCTATCTATCTATCTATCTATCTATCTATCTATCTATCTAT
>CAIGQZ010001345.1:21804120-21819476 GCA_903798205.1 Danio tinwini | reverse complement strand
CCAAATTTTCTTTTCTTATTTAAAATATTTCCCAAATGATGTTTAACAGAGCAAGGAAATTTATGTTTTTTTCTTTCTGAAAAAGTCTTATTTGTTTTATTTCGACTAGAACAAAGGTACCATTTTAAGGTCAAAATGATTAGCCTCTTAAAGCCAATTTTTTTTGAATGTTTATAGAACAAACCATCATTATACATTAACTTGCCTACTTACCCTAACCTGCCTAGTTAATCTAATTAACCTAGTTAAGCCTTTAAATGTCACTTCAAGCTGTATAGAAGTGTCTTGAAAATATCTAGTAAAATATTATTTACTGTCATCACGGCAAAGATAAAGTAAATTAGTTATTAGAAATGAGTTATTAAAATGTTTAGAAATGTGTTGAAAAAACTTCTCTCCGTTGGGAGAGAAAATTGGGGAAAATATATATATGCATCATTCTCTCCCCTACAGAATTAACCCAATCAATTTAAAATTTAGAAATTATTTCCAAATAATCCCTAGTGGTTTGTGTTTATCTGTAGACTGGACTGGATGAAGATGGATTTTTCAGCATTTCTCTCCATTCAACAAACATTCATATGCCTAAATTTGCTTAAAAGTTTACAGTAGAAATCTGCATTTGTCCCCTTGTTGGACTGTTCCATGTCTCTGTGTCTGTGCTGGATCTGTATTTGAGTCTTGCATGCTTTTCTGTAACCATATCGGTGCTATTGATCGCTTGTGGGATGGTTTAGTTGGGGCCTATCAGCAGAGCATGACCGTGATGCTGTCTATCCAGAAGCTGCTAATCAGAGGCCTTTTCTTTTCCCAGCATCCCTGACGTTGACTGCATCACACTTCCGCCCAGTCATGTGACCCAAACGCTACATTTTCCCATCACAGAGCAGTGTGTCAGTGCATTTCTTCCAGAGAAACCGGAGATGGCACGCACACACACTTACACCCAAATGCAGTCTAGAACCCAGAAACCCTCTATTAATGATTTCCTTGTAAGCATATCATTGCGTAATATTGGTTTGACTGGCAGCATTAACGTTCAGGTCCTTGTTTCCTGTGTGCTTCAGAAAAATCGTCATAATCTCTGCTATTAATCCAGGAAGTACCGTGGTGATAACAGGAACTGTGCTGGCCCATAGCACTTATCGTAATGTAAGGGATATGTTTACTTAGAGGAAATGATGACAGAGATCACAAATACTCCCCGACGTTCCAGAAAATATTAATTTAGAGGCTGATGACTTGTGTGAATCTGGATATGTTCACGTTACAAACGAGCTTAGCAATAAATGAGATGTTAAAGATAAGTCAGGTTGTTCTCAGTGTGAATTATGTCACTGAGTCACATTTAATTTGTTTGAATTATTGATGCCAATAGCATTGCAGTGCCATGATATCATCAGACAAAATCACGTCACAAAACTAGTGCTTTACATTCTCTGAAAAAAAAAAAGAGTGAGTCATTTGTCCAGGTAGTATCGCTATGCTAGAGCAATGAGAGTGTTTGCTGGGGTTTTGCAAATATGTTTTAATAGGTTTTTAATACAGTACAAGAGTGAAAAAGACACGTTTAACTAGTTTTTTCTGTTTGAATGTTTGGGGTCTGTTCACTTTGTGAAGTTTATTTATAAACTAATTTCGAGAGGATCACGTGCTTGATTGACACGGCTGGCCCCGCTTTAGCTAACGTATGATTCACCAATCAGACGATTCCTAACTTAGTATAAATAACCAAAGAATCTTTCCTTAGTCATCCTAGTCTTGAAGAATCCCCCTTCCACCACCTCTCCTCCTGTTTTTCCTCCATAGGGCAGCACGGCAGCTATCAGCAGCCATTGATAAAGTTGTCCCTTAATGCAGAGTTCAGACTGCATGATTTTCAAAGTAGTCGTGTCTTGGATGTTTTCACACTGCATGACTATCTGGGCTTGTGTTCTGTCTGCGCTGTGTTTACACTGTAGGATGGATCGGTGACAGGAGAGTTCATACTGCATGACTTTAAAATAGGAAGAATCACAGACAACTTTGTTCAAACTACATCTCACAGCCAAACAAAAGCGAGAAGTGACATGGACACAACGCGAGGTCATGTAATATATATCACATAATATATCTTTCGTTATTAACTACATAATGGAAAAAGGCTTAAGCTTTAGAAACATGTTGCTCACCTGGCTTTTGAAGAGAATAACAATCTCTCCTCAACTTTTTTTTACTTTTCGACCTGATTGTAACATTGATCAGATGACACGTCAAACAGACACAGTGCTCGTGCCAATTTTACACTTGCTTTTCCTCCATTTCTTGGGTCCAAATCAACTGAAAATGAGCGCTTTTAGCTTCTCCCCCAGTCTCCCGCTGGCTTGCAGTTATCCACGCTAGTGGATGCTGCTCTCTCATTGGCTGCAGGTGATCGCGGAAGTTATTCTCAGTCAGAACACATTAACGCGGCATGATTTGCATTGCCGACAGCTCAAGATATTTAGCATGCCAAATATCTCACGGGCATTGGCGACTCATCGGCGATTCTCTCATATCGTGTCCTTGATAATTCATACTGTGTCATTGTCACTCGCGTGCACGAGCATCGATTTGTCTGTGATTTCAGGCATTAGTCGGCGATTTCTCAAAACCTGTCGGCGAGTCAAAATCAGTGCTAAAATCATGCAGTCTGAACTCGACATAAAGGTCCTAAAATAAAAGGACACTTATTGTCATTTACAGTTTCATAAAAAAATCTTATCATCCATGAAATCTATCTATTCCACAAAAAGTTCTCTACATTTTTAAGTTGGTTTTCCACAATTAAACATATATAGTCATTTTAAAGCTGTTCACTGAAAGTTCTTCTAGACTTCTACAGACTTTTGCAGCAGAACAACTTTTTTACAACTCGAAGAATTACCCACAGGAATGATTTTAGTTCTAGGAACATTATTTGGGGGAACTAAATTAGCTCTTAGTAAAACAAAACAGGGTCATAAGTAAACAAGAATCTAGGCTTGAAAAATAACTTTACCTAACTTAATTTAGCTAAATTCAACAGAGAATACAAACGAACCAGCCCAGCACAGAGGCCTGTTGCACAAAATTAAGTTGAACAAACTCAGAGTTGCAGAGTAAGTTACAGGTTGACAAAACCAAACAAATCTAACCTGGTTTGGATCAGGCTTAGTGATTTCACATTGCTTGATATAAATGTTATCACATGGAACTGAAAGTGTAGCACTTGCAACAAACAACCCAGCAGGACCACAATGTCATAAGACGTTAATATTAGGTTAGATTTAGGTCGTGATGTCAGATGACCAAACTTCAATGTCTAGTCAGCGTCTAAGGACAATGTTATTTTGACGTACGATAATGATGTCAAATGACGTTTATATATGGTTGACTTTAGGTTGTGTTGGAAAGTGACCAAAATCCAACGTTGAGTCAACATCTTAAAGCAACGCCATATTGGTGTCAAATACTGACATTTATTCATCAGCTATGACAACCAAAATCCAACCTCAGATAGACATCATAGTGGTAACATCCACACAACGTTAGGCTATTAGATGTTGATATTTGGTTGATTTTAGGTTAAACGTTGGACACTGAAATCAGCCTGATGTTGAATTCTGACATCAACCTAATTTTCCAAACAAAATGCAACATCCCCGTGACGTTGGGGTACAACCTCAATCTGACGTCATGTTGATGCCCTGTGCCTGGAGGGAACAACAGACAACATAACAACTGAGACAATAACACACATCCAAATCCAATACACAAGAGTCAAGAGTCCGGAACATTCTGTAACCAAGAGTGGACAAGACTGAAGTGGGAAATTAGGCATGATGGATAGTTCCTATAACTAAATTGTGCAAAAGCCCCTTGTAGCATCACTGCATAACCTCCCATTTGGAAACACATTTTGGAGATCAAGAATGTCTGCTAAAGAGGAGATCTGAAGTCTCCTTGTCTATTACTGCTTCTGAAGTATAACCTTTATTTAGAATTGTTTCACTTTGGGAGAGGCTATAAAAGGATGGATTTATTTTCTCTTAGGGAGTAAGAAATGAATCTTCCAGAACCAAACAGATGTGTAAACACTTGTTCTCTCACCCTAAGCCAGCAAAGACAGATCTAATGTTGTTTATTTATTAGTGAAACATGCGGTTGACATGGGTGTGTGAAGGATCCTCTACTTTCGAGGGAGGGAAGAAAGTGGGTGTCTTGCTCTTTTACCACAGATCTGGCTACTCCACAACCCCCAGTTTGACCTTCTCCTCCACTCCTCCCTATCGTCTTTGTTCAAAAGGGATCATTCAGCCAAAAATGAAAATCCAGTCATTATTGACTCAGCCTGTAGTGGTGTTGTAATTCCATATGCCCTTCTTTCTTTTTCAGACCACAATAGAATAAAAAAAACATCTCTCACACTTGTCCATACAATATCAGTAAAAAAGATCCTAAAGAATGAGCCTGTGTGACAAATTACTTATGTTTCTGGGTGTGCAAAAGTTTTAGGGGTATGCAGAAGAGTTTGGTGAAAAGCTAACAAAAAATGTATGTAATATTTAAGGAATGAGTATCGAGCCCTTTTATACCAAAAAGCCTTTTTTTTTGCTCTAAAACTCAATGCAAAAACTAACGGCTGGGACACACCAAGTCAACAGTTGGTGTTTGGGCAGTGTCTGGCCATCTGGTCGTCTGTCAGGCTGATTTGTTCGGTGTGTTCCAAACGTCGCCTTACATCGAACTCATATTAGAGGGAGTTTACCTGATTCAGCATGTAGAGCATCAGCCATAGATGAATGAGATCATTTTGATTAACTATTCAGCAACAAATCTAAAAGCGCGAGAACAGAACTGAAATGACGAAACTTGGCAAATGACACGTCAAGAGGGATCACAAAGCTGGCTGCCATTTTGTTGCATTTTTTTTAATATTTGCAAACAATATAGAATATTAGATTAGAGTACATGACATTTATTGGCATGGGCCTACTACTGAAGGCAGCAGCAGATAGTTCACCTCAGATCTTTTAAATAATTTTAACATATGTATTTAAAGCTCTACATGGACTTGCCCTGGCCTATATATCTGAACTCTCAAGTTGGTATTCTCCCCAAAGATCCCTCAGCTCGTGCTAATTGTTCCTAAATCCCACTTGGAAACAAAAGAAGACAGAGCCTTCTCAGTCTATGCTCCAAAACTTTGGAACACATTACCTCTAGACATTAGAGCTTCGTCTACATTAAGTGTTTTTAAAAAAATCTGTCAAAACTTAACTCTTCTCTCAGGCCTATTGATATAAAATTAGTTTTTTTTTTTTTTTAGGGACTGGAAGAGCATCCGCTGCATAAAAAAATGTGCTGGATAAATTACCTGATTAATAAAGGGACAAGGCTGAAAAGAAAATGATGATGATGATGATGATGATTATACAGATTTATTTACATTTATTTTAAAAATGTTATTGTAGCATGTATTGTTCTGTCTTTCAAACTGTTTATTATTGTTGACATGTTTGTGAAGCACTTTGGTCAACATTCATGTCATTTTAAGGTGCTATATAAATAAAGCTGACCTTGACCATGACCTTGAGATATTAAAAATAAAATAAATCCCTTGAAATTGAACTTTAGAACTGTGACTTAGTGCAAAGCAACACACATCAGTGATTCAGCATGTACATTTAATAATGTTAAAGAAGTTTAATATGTATTAATTAGATTATAAACCTAACCATTTCGTTGGAGTGCAGTGAGTGCACTATTCTGTGTTTCTGAATAGCTGTATTTCTGTCGTGTTTCGTCTGGACAGCCAAATTGCTTATAACTGCAAATCTCATCACGTAACGTGTTGTTAGGACATGGGTTTACAATGTAACCCGCTCACCTAATGTTTACGTTCATAATATTTATACTATTTGCTAATTAATAAACACATTATGTGGAACTCTGATGCCTCATTCAGACTAGCAGAGACTTTGTAGCTGCCTGTCACTCTGGGTGGCGACCTGCATCAAACGCAGGTATGCGCAAGTATATACAGCACGAATACAACCAGCCACTGAGCTAGCTAACAGAGGATCACGTGAGCTGCACTGGTGCTCCAATTGGCTGTTGCTCAAGAAAGTAGTTCTTCATTTGCATAAAGTTGAAGGATTCTCAACTCTGTCACGTCACACGACATGCCCACCTGATCGCCAGCGGTCGCTGTCGCTCGTGTAGACAGAGGTGGCCGGAAATCACTTGCTCTCTGTTGAAATGAACGGTCGCTTGTTGCTTTGCCACTGTGAGTCATATGAGGCTTGTATCTGCGTCTCATTTTAAAGTCTGCTACTGTCTACAGGAGGTCGCATTTCGGTCATGCTTTGAGAGCCTTTCTGAATGAATGAATAAAATACGCTTGTTTCCAACAAGGCAACCTTTCAGGTGCTGAAATATAATTGGCTAAACTGGCATTGGGCAGGTTAAAGGGACCAAATCAAAGACAGACGTTCTGGCACGTAACGCACATTTTCAAAGCAGAATATCTGACTTCAGCAATGTATTTCAGATGAACAAGAATGTTCATTTAGCATGTTTCTTAAATATCCGCAAATATACTATGGTATTTTTATGCTTTAGAAGAGTCAACACCTTACCACACATTAAATATTTAAATATATTTAAAGCTGTGGTGCGTGTTTTTATCTGTACATAATATTACGTTTTCAATATAAGCTTCCATTTCCAAAAAAATGTACTAAAAATGCTACTAGTAGGTAGTGTCTTTTGTCTATGAATCAATAATTCAACTGATTTGATCAAATGCTGATTCATTAAGAAATGAACCAAGAGACTTTAAGAATGGGTTTTAATAAAAAATGATCAGTAAGATGGTAAAAACTTTTTTTTACATTTCTAGTCAAACCATCCTTCTGCAATCTTATACCAGAAACGGAAATAAGGGCAGTAATAATAGCTAAAAATGTGGGAGAGCGTTGATATTATGTGATTGTATTGTATTGCAATAGGGAGCGATTAAGTGTTGATGTTAAATCAAAAGTAATTCACAAATACTTGATAATAAAATGATTTAATGACAATAATTATCTATGGTTACAACTGAATTAATTACAAATAACTACAGTATAAAATGATAAAATATGAAATGATGAAAACTTATGATAATAATTCTATGAGACAGGGGGAGGGAGAGAGAGAGAGACAAAGAGAGTAAGTAGGCCTCAAAAAAAGACTAAGAGCAGCAGAGCCAGAGAAGATAGACTCCAGATCAGGAGAGGAGCAGAGCAGGAAAGTGCAGAGCAGGAAAAGAGCCAGAGCAAAGTTTACCAACTATTTTGTATCTTTCTTGACCATGTGACCAAAGCCCAAATACTGAGACATTAGGTGCGTTCGACTTCATGCAACGCTGCGCAGATCGATCGAAGTCTGTCTTAAAGCGGTGCATGCTGGTTAAAAATATTGTCCAGATTGATGCTGCACGGACGCCACGTGAGTGTCACATGTGGCATCAAAGTACCGCGACAGCGCTCCGAGATCAGACGACTGATTCAGCCCATGCAGCAACTGAAGAACGACTGCTGAAGCTGCGATGACGACACCGAAGTTACATGATTGGCTGAGTTCACCGCATGACAACAACCACGTGTGTTTCGGGTTTATTATTAGACAACTTCCGTCTCACAAATTTCAAAACAAATTACCTTTTCACGTCATCTCTTTCTTGTACACATCATGCTTATTAAAAGACTACAAATATTTTACTGCAGTCATCATCTTTTGTTAAATAATTTGTTCATAAAGGCTAGATCATTTGCATAGATTTATTTTCTACCTTTTTATACAGACTTTTTACTGCATTCAACTCCATGAACGATTTAAATTATATATTTTAGCGAATATCCTAAATATTAACTCAAATACACATTACAGACTTGTAATAAAATAATTATCATATTTGATGGTGCCACCCTAAAGGTTTCTTAACAAATTAAGTTAAATAACTATTTTATTAATTCTCAAATGATTTATATGATTATAAAATATATATTTTTTCATTAGATTAGATTAGATTAGATTCAACTTTATTGTCATCATACATGTACAAGTACAAGAAAACGAAATGCAGTTTAGGTCTAACCAGGAGTGCAATAGCAGCAAGTGCAGGATACAGGTATAAGTTATAAAGTGCAGTTATAGAAAAACTATGGTGATATTTACAGATGGATGTACTATCAACATTATATACAGGTTGTGTTAGCTATGAACAGAGATTTACAATAGATGGATAAATGTACAGGTTGCTATTAATAATCAGAAGTGTGCAGATAGATAAACATAATTACAAATGTATAAGTACAGTGGGTGTGTACATAATTTACAAATGTACATGTGCAGTAGGTATGTACAGTTCAAATAAATGAATCAGTGCAATGAATATGTGCAATTTTTAAATGTGCAAATGTTAAGTAGTGCAGTGATTATGATGAGTCTGAGTTATGAGGAGAGGAGAGTGGGGTGTGTATTAGGGGGGCAAAAAGTCAGTGGGGAGCAGAGTTCAAGAGGGAGACAGCTCTGGGGAAGAAGCTGTTCTTTAGTCTGCTGGTTTTTGTCCGGGGGAGCCTGAAGCGCCTGCCAAAGGGCAGGAGAGAAAACAGTCTGTGAGCAGGGTGAGAGGAATCTTTAAGAATACTGCGTGCTCGGCGCAGACAGTGTTTCATCTGGATGTCCTCTATGGCTGGCAGTGTGGTCCCTGTGATGCGTTGGGCAGTTTTCACCACCCGCTGCAGTGCCTTATGCTCCGCAACAGAGCAGCTTCCATACCAGACTGTGACACAGTTCGTCAGGATGCTTTCTATTGTGCAGCGGTAGAAGTTCACCAAGACGGCTGATTACAGCTGGTTCTTCTTAAGTTGCCTTAAGAAAAATAGGCGCTGGTGAGCCTTCTTGACCAGGCTGGAGGTGTTGGTGGTCCAGGAAAGGTCCTTGGAGATGTGGGTCCCCAGGAACTTGAAGGATGATACAGGCTCGACGGCCATCCCATTGATGTAGATGGGATCATGTGAGCCTGTTCGTCCCTTCCTGAAGTCCACAATGAGCTCCTTGGTCTTGTCGGTGTTAAGGAGCAGATTATTGTTGGTGCACCACGTGGCCAGATGCTGTATCTCTTCCCTGTAGGCAGTCTCATCATTGTTGCTGATTAGACCAATCACTGTGGTGTCATCTGCAAATTTGATGATGGCGTTGGATCTGTTCACAGGCCTACAGTCGATGGTGAAAAGGGAGTAGAGGAAGGGGCTCAGCACACAGCCCTGTGGTACACCAGTGTTGAGTGTGAGGGTGGTGGAGCAAATGTGGTCTGATCTAACATTCTGAGATCTGTTAGTCAGAAAGTCCATAACCCAGTTACAGAGAGACGTGTCGATATCCAGGTCTCTAAGTTTGATCATTAACTTAGAGGGTATGACAGTGTTGAATGCTGAGCTGAAGTCAACAAACAGCATTCGTGCGTAAGTGTTTTTATTGTCCAGGTGTGTGAGTACAGAGTGCAGCGCTATGGAGACTGCATCTTCTGTGCTCCTGTTGCCACGGTGGGCAAACTGATGTGGGTCCAGTGTGGGTGGCAGAGAGTCTTTCAGATGTGCCAGGACCAACCGCTCGAAGCACTTGATGATGATGGGTGTGAGTGCTACAGGGCGGTAGTCATTCAGGCATGTTGGGCTGGAGTGTTTCGGCACTGGCACAATAGAGGTGGTTTTAAAGCATGTTGGCACAGCTGCTAGGTTAAGGGACAGGTTGAAAATGTCTGTGAATACCCCAGCGAGCTGTTCTGCACATGCTTTGAGGACACGCCCAGGAATACCGTCTGGTCCAGCAGCCTTACGCACATTGATCCGACTCAGTGCGGTGTAGACTTCTGAGGAGGTGAGTGTAATGGGTGAGTGGTCGGTTGAGGAAGTGATCCTGATGTAGGGTTCATTATTGTCTCTTTCAAAGCGGGCATAAAAGTCATTAAGCTCGTTTCATGCACAAGTTTTAAAAGTGACATTAGCCTAATGTACCTTGCTCTTTCTGGGAAACTTCTACTTAAAGTGTAGCTCACTTATTTTAGGAATGTCCTTTTGTTCAGTCTTTTTGGATTAAAGTGCTTTTTTGAAAATGCTTTCATTATCCAAAATAATCTAAATCGTTGTTTAAGACTTAATCAAAACACCTTGTTTTGGGGTTTACATTAATATATATTGGAAAGTTTAATATCTATAATGTAAATAAATGTAAACCCCTTTTTAGCATATTCAAACAAAAAGTATTAGCCTAAAGTGATGTTTAAACTCCCAGAATTTGTGCTTATTGCTTTTTATTTAATAGGCCTGTTCATTTTTATGTTTATATTACCCTCTCGTTTCCCCTTGTTTCTCTCATGCGTTTGTTATATATTTAAATGCCCTTATTGTTTAAAAATGAACTATAGTTTGTAGAGACTGTATTCTGTTTTATGTGTACTTTACATCTTTTAATGTTATAAATAAAAAATAAAAAATGATGATGACGCCATGTGATCGGTCATGACTGCCGCAACTTTGAGCCCCAAAGTGTCCGGCTGTCCGGCTTAAAGGCTCCGTTTTCACCTCTGCCCCTGCCTGCGCTCGGCTAATAACGTTAATCACCGGTTGCAGCTGTGCTTCATGTCGAACGCACCTATTCAAACTGACCAATCAACATGTGACCACATTGTAAAACCCCCAAAGTCCACACACCAGACCCTGACCTTATGCCTTTGGAGACAGTATGGACCTTCTTTGGTGAAAAACACATGTTTTGCCATATAAACAAATGCATAAAACATTTTTGACTCTTACAAGACTATCCAACTGTTAATTAATTCATTTAATCTTTACTATATCACATATACCGAGGAATATTTGGATGATACTACATTTTGTGATATTTTTCTATCTATGTAACTCTCAAGTTTAACGCTGGTCATTATTCACTATATGTATAACACGAGTAGGGCATGAATTTTTTAAATTTGGGTAAACTATCATGTGTCTTTCCTCCGCCTGAAAACATAATTAGAGAAGGCAGAGGATTGCAGGCTGACTGCGTATGTCATATGTTTGAGGAGGACACTTTAGTGGGTGTCTCCATTTGCACTTTAAAGGCTTAAGAAGGACCGCTAATGACACTGCTTCTGTGCAACAATACACACAGACGCACACAAACACTTATTTGCTCAAACAAGGAAGACAAAATTGGGCTTCATTCAACTCAAAGAGAGCAAAGAGTGCTGTCAGCAATTAGAACAGATTATCATCCCACGCGACAGCAGTATTTCTAATTGAGGACAGATTATAATATAACACTGGAGAGAAAATGAAAGCAACAAGCGCCAATCATCATGACATTAGTAGCTGTGATGTTACAGAAAGAAAACATCAGGCTAAGAAACAAACAGGCTTAGAAAATTTTTCCTGTAGTGAAATGTCTTTCTTATTTTTCCTCTACACTGTAACAAATATCTGTAAATTGATTGTTTTCTGTATTGTGATTAATAGTTTTTTCACTTATATATGATTTTGAATTGCATTATGGGACCTTGATCTTTCCTCTAAAAGATTTTGATGTTGAAAATTTTTACTTTTTTATTGACATTTTTGATAGTTGGAATATATATATTGATATATTGTCTGAGTGGGTGTTGTAAATTATGGTACAAAAATCTGGTAATAAGCTGTCAGCATATTTAATGTTATTTTACAAACTTAGTTGTCTATATGTTATTTCTTACGCAATGGGCTCTATTTTAATGATTTAGGCACAAAGTCTAAAATGGCGCAAAAGCTGAAAAATATGCTTTGCGCCCTGGCACATGGTCTAACAGGGTTGTGCTTATTCTCTTAATGAGTTATGGGTGTTTTGAGTATAATATGCATTAAACCAATCAGAGTCTCATCTCCCATTCCCTTTAAGAGTCAGTTGCATCACGTCATGGCGCATTTGTTATTTACATGGTGGGCTCTGTAAGTGGAAAAACTGAACACTTCACTAGCAAGAAAACAGTTAAACAGACCATCTGCAGCACGAGGATAAAGAATGAGCCTCCTCTATTTGGCCTCTTTACTGTACTTTTACTTTTTTCTTTACTCCTTTACTTTTGTTGATAAGGAAACGGTGAAAACTTGCTCCCACTGAAGACATCCATTAGCTTACATATTTAATTTAGTTTGTTAAGCGCAAAGATTTGCTTCAAAACTATTTCTAAATTTAGTTCTAATTTTCGGCAAACGAATAAATGAACAATAGTAACGAACTGTGGTCAAAAAGCTGAGTTATATCCAAACACACATCCTTTTCTTATGCCCCATTTGATCCAAAACTAGACAGGTGGAAAATTCGACACTTATTTTTTTTAAACAAATATAAATATGCATATAATTAATAATAATAATACTAATAATAATAACATTGTACAAATGCATATTGTCATGAATAAACTGAAAAAGCCCCCCAAGGTGAAGAAAGCATAGAGGAAGCGGTTGTTTATATTTACGTAGAAATTAATAATTTTGTAACATTTTAAATCTTTATTTATTTTCATATGTAAAGATATTTGTGTATTGCTGTACATACTGTGTGTATTAAGCAATGTGTAAGCTTTAACCCACATAGGCACATAACTAACGTGCAATGCGCTGGACTTTAGCAGTGTTGCCAACTTAGCGACTTTGTCGCTAGATTTAGCAACTTTTCAAACCCCCCTAGCGACAAATTTTTAAAAAAGCGACTAGCGACAAATCTAGCGACTTTTTTTGTTATACTGGAGATTTTTATAGACTTTCGTTTGTTCATTGTTCGCCGGCCCCTCCCCCACCTCAGAGCACTGACATTCAACCCAGTCCTCGTATAGCAGCCTCTCCCACCTGCAGCCTGACAGCAGATCACCTCCTTGCGTACCGGCGGCAAATGATTTAGCACCGGCAGTGTGAAGGTATTTCCCTTGTACAGTCAAATCGATCTGCTTCTCCTTTATTTTAACAATTTAATTTGACCACTTATTCTTTTCTTGTTCACAGTCAGAGATGTTTTAAAGTTTAATGTTTTTAGAGTTTCAGAACTTGTCTGAGTTTATTATGTCTGAGCGATTACTACAAATTCACTACTCATCTATAATGATATACTGCATTCAAACAGCAATAAGTTTAGTTAAATTGACATGCTTACATAAAGCGTAGTGCAAATATAAATACCCCATTTATTTACCATAGGCTGTTAAACAAACAGAAATGGTAGAACGTGATGACATCAGTAATATGCAAATTAGAGTATGACGTAATCTAGCAACTTTTAGCAACTTTTCGGGCAGAGCTTAACACGTTTTCGTTGAAAATAGTTGGCAACAGTGGACTTTAGACCAGCTTTCAGTTAGTCAAGGGTGCAGTCTATCTCAGTTCTTCAAAATAGCAACGTGCCAACAATGCAACTTAACACACCTATTTTAGACCAACACACCCATAAGTCCACAAAGTGGCGCAAATTGATGTGTTATTTAAACAATGTGGAGCAAAACATGAGAATTAGAGTTGCGCTGGTCTGAAAATAGCAGCAAATCACGCCATACAAATTAGAAAATGTCAAAAGAAAATTTGACTTTTGCTTTTCTTCACATTTTATGTAACATCACTTAATGTCGATCATGTTTCAAACGAGAAATTAATGTGTAAGAAGCTGAAGGAAAACATGACTAGCTGCGGATCAGAGTGTGTGATATAGTGAGTGTCAAATACCCACAGCGTGATTGTTTAAGCTTTATCTGCTCGTATTTCTTCTGACCTGAGCACTTTGTGGATACCGACTAATAAATCAATTCCACTGTCAAGGAGTTATCAAGACCATATGAGGTAATAAAGCAGATGCGCAGCGAACACTACATCCATATCATTCAGTCACTTAATACTGCCATAAATCCACATTCTTTTATGCTAATAATCTACAAATCGAAGCCGTTTATGTTTATAGTAACTCACCAGTCCATTCACATCGTTAGTCAGTCAATCAATGCAAACAACAGCTGAAATAAAGCTCATATTATTATTATTATTATCATAGGGCCTGCATGATATCGGACCATATCACGGTTTGTTATGCCAGAAGCGGGTTGTGCTGAAGCGAAAAATAAAACAAAATGATTAATTAATGTAAAACCAGGGGAAAAATAAAACAATGCTTCAGGAAGTCAATGTTGTGAGAGCATTAATAATGCATTGAACATGGATGAAAAATGCATTGCTTGATAAACACGTTTCCTTTTGCTCATGTTCTGGATTGAACGCGCCGCAGAACAGCTTGATCCACATGACGGAGGACATTATTCTGCAGGTGTAGGTTTTCATTTGAAGAATGTGACAGGCCATAGTATTCTGTATTCTTTCACTGAGAGAACATTAAAGTCCTGGTATACATTCCAGGGTTATTACAACAGGCAGTTGAGACGTAAATTAAAAACTTTTTGTAACCTGAAATGAAACAAATGTAAATAGAAGTATAAATCTATTTAAAAAAAAAAATTATTGCAAAAAAAATAGGCTTTGTGTGTTAAATTAAACCTAAAACTAAAATAAAAATTATAGACATTTAGTATTTCTGTTACACTAAAACAAAAGTGTATTTTCTCAGAAAGAGCATGACGCTTCTTGGAGAAAAAAAGGATATCAATACACAAAAGTAGACTATTTTCACTTACAAACTGCTTGTAAATTTAACAATCACAAGTGATTGAAGTAAATGTAAGAGTAGCAAAAATAATCACCTTTAATAAACTTTAATGATTTACAACTTCAACAAAAATCTTTATGTACAAAACTACATAGCATCAATAGTAGTTTCAAAACTTTCATAGAAATATGAATGTAAAAATGATGCACCTACATAACCTAAACATTATAAACCTAAAGACTTTGCAGCTGTTTATCAGTTGTATATATTTTTCTGTTCAAATTAATTCCTCTTAAATGTGTTTAATAGCACAATTTATACAGAAAAACTACCAAAGAGCTGGTTCATCTTAAGCGCTCTTTAGCTCTGCTCACTTCCATAAACATAAGCACGTTTTGCAATAAACTTAAAATATATTGTTTATAGCCAACAGCTTTAAATAACAGGATATATATAAAAAGGATTGAGGAAATGGTGTGGCCAGCTCAATTCCCTGACCTTAACCCAAGTAAGATCTTGGTGATGATATAATCAATTTAGTTTCTGAAGCAAAACCTAAAATTCACAGGATCTGTGGGATGCAGTTTGATCATCATTTGACTGAAATACCTAATGTATATATATATATATATATATAT
>CAIGQZ010001345.1:21779418-21803720 GCA_903798205.1 Danio tinwini | reverse complement strand
TATATATATATATATATATATATATATATTATTTTTTATTATTATTGAAAAAACACAGAAATAATAAAATATCTTAATACTTTGATTTAGAGTTGAATGTGTAATGTTTCCACTATATTTGAAAAATGGAAATACAACCTATTTTAACAATATTTGCACTATCACTTTTTTAAGGCACTGATGGGTTTATAACATAAATTTACATGTAAAATGTGTTGGTGTGTATCTTGCCAGGTCCTCTCAAGTCAAGCAAGCCTCTCAAGTCTAGACAAACCATACCTAAACATTATAAACCTAAAGACTCTGCAGATGGTGATCAATTGTATATATTTTTTATGTTTAAATTCATTTCTTTTAGTGTTTAATAGCACAATTTACACAGAAAAATGACCAGAGAGCTGGTTCAGCTAAGGGATCTTTAGCTCTGCTCACTTCCATAAATATAAGCATGTTTTGCAATAAACATAAAATATATTATTTATAGAAAACAGCTTTTTTTCACCTTTAATTGACAGGACAGTAGAGAATTGACAGGAAAGCATAGGGAGCAGAGAGAGGGGAAGTATTGACATAGGACCACGAGGCGGGAATCGAACTCAGGTTGCCCTGAGCACCGGAGTGCATGTGTCGACGCACTAACACCACTGGCGCCGACATAGAAAACAGCTTTAAATAGAAGAATATATATCAATAAAGCGAACAACACCTTGTTTTTAGGCAAAAAAGATTGAGGTTATGATGTGACCAGCTCAATTCCTTGAGCTTAACCCAAGTGAGAACTCTGTGATGATATAATAAATTTTAAGAGTTCACACTTAGATATTGCTTGACACTATTAGCAGGATGGCATGCTGTCCTGGGAGAGAACCCTGAGCTTGGAGATAATTGAGCCGAGGGTCAAAGCTCAGGTAGGTCTCGAGAGCTCCCCCTGTTAAAAAGAGGAAAAGGAGGAGATGGGGTGGAAGGGGGATTCTTCCAAAACGAAGATAAGGCAGTAAGGTGAAATCAGTCCATTTATTGTAGGCTTGGATCAATCTGATTGGATTATTGCTGATTACAGATGAGAGACCAGCTACGATCAATCATATCACACGCTCCTCTCAAAATTAGTTTGTAAAACTTCACTTTCCTGAAGCAAAACCCATAATTCACAGGATCTGTGGGATGCAGTTTGTTTATTATTGACTGAAATACCTGTTTCTGGGTGACAAAAGTTTTTTGACTCGATTGAACAGCAGATTTCAAAACTAACGCCTCTACAACTAAATATTAGTTCTGTAATTTATGGTGTAAAAGTTTTTAAGTTTATAAAGAAAAATATTAATACTGCTATATATGTTTTTGCTTTCTGTAAATAAAACACAGAAAATTAATAAAATATTGTAATGATTAGATTTTTTAAATGTGTAAAGTTTCCACTATATTTGAAAAATGGAAATAAAAGCTATTTAAAAATATTTGCACTCTATCTACTTTTTAAAGGCACTGCTATTTTTATAACATAACTGTACATGTAAATGAATTGGTGTGTATGTTGCCAGGTTCCCTCAAGTCAAGCAAAAAGTTTCTATTGTGTTACTCAAGTAAACTATGGAAGAAAATGTAGAATAGATGCTTTTTACAAAACACAAAGCAAGTCTTTCAATTAAACAACACAGATCACACTCATTTTTGAAAGGTTTTGACACTAGAACTAACCTTAAATGCACATTTTGAGAAGATTTCCACGTTTCTGAGTAACAGGTTTCTGCTCAGTTCAGGATGTGGCGTCTCACTTGACCGCCTCTACACTCTGAGCTTGCATTTTAATAGTTTGATATTTTATTAATTGCCTTTTCTCTCTGCCTCCTGCCTCTATGATGGATCAACAACATGACAGATGTATAATGTGTATAAATAGTTTTGTTTGCCAAGTTTATTCACGGAAGAAACATGCTAGGATGATGAATAATACAAACAAACAAATGCTTGACACAAAGCAGCGAATCCATTTGTGCACGCTTTATTCGTGGAATCTTCATTTGTAATTTCCTCCCCGAGGAGATTTTTCGTTTTTTTGTACATTAAATATGCATTCCAACTACAAAGTGGCCGGCTTGTCATATGACAGCCTGTGATGTCATCAGCGTGTGATTGTTCTTGATGACATCACATGTTCAGAGAGGTCAGTACATGAGTGCAGCGAGTGGTCAGCAGTAACTTTATATGATTAGTGAGTCATCATGGCTGCAAAAATGAGACAGGACAAATCAATACAGCTCATCTGCAAGATCTTTACAAGAGCTCAATGTCTTAAGCTAGCGTATGTTATAAAGTGAGTTTAGCTGTTTTTGGCTCACCATGACTGCATTTATTTACAGAAAAATTTTATCTATAAAAAATAAATAAATATTTATTGACCAATCAGAATTAAGTGTTTCAGAAAGGGGTATATATATAAAAAAGGTCACTGGTTCAAGCCCCAGCTGTAAGTGAATTGGCTAAGCTAAATTGTCCGTAGTGTATGTGTGTGAATGAGAGTGTATGTATATATATATATATATATATTACTCTTCAGTGTTTGGACTCTCAGCAGTGAATATTAAACCACACTAAAACCACTTTTTTAACAGTCATTGATCCTAAATAAACAATACAATTCTTTCAAAAACATTATAAAATCATCTAAATTATTAGATGATTTTGAGTAATTAACTAATAGCCAGGGCCAGGTGGAATCTGCAAATATTTTTTGCAATTTCTGCGGAGAATTTTGGTAAAAATCTGCGGATATATGCTGAATTATTTTGGGAGTCTCATAACTAAAACTTTAATATGTGAAATATGTGTACAGTAATTTCAAAACTGAATAAATTCAGATTTACAAACATTTACTCAAGTAAATGAACAAAATTAATGATGGGCTAAAAATCGGCGGAAATTGGCGAAATTCTGTGGAAAATCTGCGGAATTCTGCGCACGCAGATTCTGTGTGGGCCTACTAATAGCTAATATAAAATGCTGCTTGTATAAATAAGCTTTCTTGAGTTTTCACGGGAAAATTGTTTTACATTTTGGTAAATTAGTGGCTAACTCAAACGAATTAGTATGATCTTATTAATCTACAAATATATATCACTATTTAATGATATTAAGTAATTAAGTATTAAGATATTAAGTAATGATATTTAGTATGCATAACAGCTCACCGCTACACACTGTCATCACTGGTAGATGAGTATATTTATGAAAATGCACAAATTAGCCACTCATCCATAAAAAAAACTTAAAATAGTTGTGAATTCCCCTGACACTGTGTTGATAGTCTTTCTATTTCCTTCAGATGTTTGGATGTTCTGATGCTACACAAAGCTGGGGAAAACTCTCTCAGCGTGCGTGTGATATTTTTAGGGCTATTTAGGGGTCTCTGACTATTGGAAATCCCATTAGATGCGGCTGCCCGTGTTTGTCTGAAAGATTCTTCCGGAAGGGCTGTCTGTGTTTGACGACGTGTCTCAGCCACAAGTCAGATGGGAATCTCTTCAAAAAGACATGATGACGCAGGTAAGGGCCAAACAGCCAAATCAAATCAGCCAGAGATGAGAGAAAGCGAGAGAAAGGATGATAGAAGGAGGTTGCAATTTTGAGCATGTGTCATCTAGCACCAAGAAAAGAGGATAATTATATTTAATAGTGTCCTTGTTGGGGTCAAGCCAACCTATTACTTTATACAAACACACTGGAAAGTTTTCAAAGCCAGACAATCGCTTAAGTTTCGAGGTGTTCCTCTATTAATTTAACATTATCATTTCTGTTTAAAAAGTTTGTAAACATTACTAGATTTTGCACAGTTTGATGGGTAATAAATATTTAAAATGATATATGGGCTAGTCGTATTTTTGAATTTGTAAATTCAACAGAAATACTATCTGAACTTTAGTAGTACAAAGTTTCAACTGAATGTTTTATCATTGTGGTTTTAATTTGTTGTTATTTCTTTGTAATTATTTGTGAAATTTGCTAGCAATTTCTGATTGAAAGTAGTTTACAAGTCAATTTTATAATGGTAGAAAAGAGATGACAGCACAATTAGTTTGCATTGAGGAGCTTGTGATGACAATGAAGAATGATCTCACTCTACACTACCTGACTAAAGTCTTGTCGTCGATCCCTGTTGTAAGAGGAACAAATAATAACTTGACTTCTAGTTGATCATCTGGAAAAGTGGCAGAAGTTAGATTTTTCAGATAAATCATCTGTTGAACTGCATCCCAATAATCAGAAATACTGCAGAAGACCCATTGAAACCTGCATGGACCAGAGATTATCATATAAATTCAGCCAAGTTCGTTGAAGGAAAAAATCATGGTTTGGGGTTACATTCCATATGGGGGCGTACGAGAGATCTGCAGAGTGGATGGCAACATCTACAGGCTGAGGTATCAAGACATTTGGGCTGCCCATTACATTACAAACCACAAGAGAGGGCAAATTCTTCAGCAGGATAGCGCTCCTTCTCATACTTCAGCCTCCATCAAAGTTCCTGAACACAAAGAAGGTCAACGTGCTCCAGGATTGGCCAGCCCAGTCACCAGACATGAACATTATTGAGCATGTCTGGGGTAAGATGGAGGCATTGAAGATGAATCCAAAGAATCTTGATGAACTCTGGGAGTCCTGCAAGAACGCTTTCTTTGACATTCCAGATGACTTTATTAATAAGTTATTGTAGAGATGTATGGATGCAGTCGTCCAAGCTCATGGGAGTCATACACAATATTAATTCTTTTTTTACTGCACCATGACTTTATATTCTATAAGGTACATTATTTCTGTTAAGTGACAAGAGTTTTGTCTAAGCATAGTCAGACCCTACTGTCCTAATTAAATCATTAAACATCGGTGAATAATTGGGTTAGTTCACCTAAAACTTGAACTAAGTGAAGTTTATTTATAAACTAATTTTGAGAGGATCACATGCTTATGATTGCTAGCGGCTGGACCCACATTATCCAATTCACTATGCACCAATCAGATGATCCCTAAGCTACTATAAATACTTTGGGTTTCATATCACTGCTATCTTCGCTTTTGAAGAATCCCCCCATGCACCCCTACTCCTCTTTCCTAGATGGGTGACACGGTGGCCCAGCGCTTAGCGCTGTTGCCTCACAGCAAGAATGTCAATGGTTCTAGGCTTTGTTAACCAGCGGGCATTTCTGTGCAGAGTTTGCACGTTCTGCCCGTGCTCACGTGCGTTTCCCCCGGGTTCTCCGGTTTCCTCCCACCGATTAAAAACATGCAACCCAAGTTATTGATTAACCAACACTATAGACTTGCTCCCTATCTAGTACCTATCTCGTTAAAGAGAACTACTATCTGCTCTTCAATCACTACGACGGGGGAGTTCTTAATATCTACCTGAGCTCTATCTCCCCTCTCGCCTTGCAACGGGAGGGAGCCCCAGGCTCGAGGATCTCATGAGCTCAGGGCTCTCTCCCAGGACAGCATGCCAAACAAGCTTTATAATCAATCATCAGCTAAGTGTGAACTCTTGAACCCTGTAAATAAAGAGCAAAAACTTTTACCAATAAGATTTTTCAGCCATATTTTTGAAAACTGTGAAAGTCCCTTAAATTTCAAACAAAAACCTTCATGTATAATTTGGCCCTCAGCATCACAGTCAACATGGGCGGTCGAGTGGTGCAAATTATGCTGACAATTATGAAAATCCTCATCAAAGGCTGTGGTGTTAGTCACTCTCTGTCTCTTTCAACAGAACCTCTGTGATGTCACTGGCTGGTTTGCTCTTAGTCACCAACTCAAACGTAAGCATCATCATCATCGCTGCAGATAAATTGATTGCAATATGGACGATTACATCATCATCGTTGGCTGTTCCAGGCTGTTATTGTTTCTGTGTAAGGTAGTGAGTGTTGATTTAATCATAGTGTAAATGCATGCAGTAAGGAGAGTGCGAGAGAAAGCTTGCTGAGTGTGGTTTGGCTGGATAGTGCTTTAATGATACGGGGGAAGCCCCACTTTTAAAATCTTGCTAGAGAAATTCACTGTAAATTTAAAATGAGCCAATGATAATACATCCTTTCTACCTCTGGCAAGAAAATGAATGTGAATCTTTTGTCTATAACTAGAGCCGAGTTCTTAGTGTTTACTATTAATTCAAGAAACATCACACAAATAAGTGTGAGCGTTTAATAAACAGTACATCAACTCATAATTAACTTCGCTATCAACTCGCAGTCAACAATCGAATAACTTACAATTCTGGTTAAATCCCTTTCGTACATTCATTGATTTATTTTCCTTCGGCTTAGTCCCTTATTTATCAGGGGTCGCCACAGCGGAATGAACCGCCAACTACTCCAGCATATGTTTTACGCAGCGGATGCCCTTCCAGCCACATTCACACACATACTTATACACTACGGCCAATTTATTTAATCCAATTCACATATAGCGCATGTCTTTGGACTGTGGGGGAAACCGGAGCACCCGGAGGAAACCCACGCCAACACAGGGAAAACATGTAAACCCCACACAGAAATGCCAACTGACCCAGCTGGGATTTGAACCAGTGATCTTCTTGCTGTGAGGCGACAGTGTTAACCATTGAGCCACCAAGCCACCATACCGTTCATACAAAGAATGCTAAATATAAACAACAATAGTAGTGCCCAGACCAATGCACAATAACGTTGTGTAAATTAAAATGGCATGCTTCAGATGTCATCTGCAGCTCATTCTTTTTTCTGGTTTTACTTTCTGTTTTGGAGTCAGATCCTGTCTCAACATTATGGAATCAGCATCGAGTGAATAAATGAATGCATCACTCATAAGGATGTTTACTTGTTTCATAACTGAATACGTCAGTAACACAAATCATAACATTGTATACAACTAAACAACGTATTATTGCTTAAAAATTCTCACATGTAACATATTATCAAATAAAAACATTTTAAATAAATAAATCTAGACTGTAAGCATGTCTTGAACAGTCATGTGGATATTCTAGGAATGATTTCTAGTTGGGAAGTAACACATCTGAAATCTTTTTGTGGCATGTGGGATGCGGTGGGATCTCTAGTATCTATTTGTTGGTCTAGAAGTATGATTTTTACTCAGGGTGTGAATTAGGCAGAAATTGCTCAGCTGGGAGAGTGTAAGTCTATGTTTAGATGACAACGATTTAGCCAAAACGAAAAAAGTTTTTCATTTTAAAAAGGTTTCACGTTTACATAACAATAGCTAGGTTTCCTTCCACCTATTTTTATGCACATTTTGGATTTGAGCATAAAAAAATCGGTTGATGGAAACACCAAGATGCAAATTAATTTTAAAAACGCACATAAAAAACGAAGAATGAAGAAAAGACACAGCTTTTCTTATTGCAGCAAATTCTGTTTTTATTGTTGATATTTGGCATTAGATACACAGAGAGTGCTGATTTTGTTGCCTTTGACTTGTTGGATGGAAACGCTGCTTTATTCGCACATCTTTTATGCAATATCCATTTTTGGATGGAAACATAGCTAATGTTTGGTAAAGATCTACATCTCCAGTGTTAGTTGTGAAGTAAATCCACATTTTGCAGATGAAGCATTCATTTCTTACATTTATATAGCGCTTTTCTGAACACTCAAAGTGCTTTATACATTTTTGAGGGGAATCTCCTCATCCACCACAAGTGTGCAGCATCCAACTGGATGACGCGACGGTAGCCATATTGGGTATATGGGGAAGTATGCAGAAGGACTTTTATGTGTCAGGAACCTGGGTTAAGCGCTTCCGGTGAACTGTATGTCATTACAAAATCGGTGCATTTAAGGTCTGTTTTCTTTAAAAATCAGCGATCCCCACTGGCTGAGTTATATCTGATACAAAGTGGTTTTCAGATTGTACAAGAAGCACTGCATTAAATGACATTTTTCCCCACAATGTCTTTAAAATATGAACATTTATTTTACCCCAGTATATTTAATGGAGCTTCTGCGCTAGCCTGCTAATCCTAATGGGCGCTTGCGTGTAAACAGATTTTTATCTCATTTTATGCTTGAGCAATTAAATGAATGTCAAAGTCTATTTAACTGATTATATTTTAATTACACTGCAACATCGATGCTGTAAAAGGAACCATATAAAATGGAAAAAAGTTACATTAACTATTCACCAGAAGTCTATCAGAATGGGAAGAAGCACTAGCTCTGCATATACCCTATTGCACCAGACCGCACAACACACACCAGCTGATTGGAGAGGAGACATCAGCTTTAGTGATGAAGCTAATTATGATATGGGGATGGTTAGGAGGCCATGATGGACAGAGGCCACTGGATGCTGGGGTTAAACCCCTACTCTTTTCGAAGGACATCCTGAAAACCACAGATGACCACAGAGAGTCAGGATCTCAATTTAATGTCTCACTGCACTCACTGAGCAGTATAGAGTCCCCATCAATATACTGGGGCGTTAGGACCCACACAGATCACAGGTTGAGCACCCCCTGCTGGTCTCACTAACACCACTTCCAGGAGCAACCTAGATTTCCCATGTGGTCTCGCATTTAGGTACTGACCGAGCGCAGCCCTGCTTTGCTTTAGCTGCCAGCTAGCAAACACACCAACACTAGCATGTACTGCACAATTGTTGTGTGTTTGCCTTTAATCTACACTCCCTCAACCAGTAATCTGCACACGCATTACATCACCACTTTTAATACTCTCATTTTTGAGTGTTCACATAAACACGGTGATGACAGTGTTTTCAAATGCTTCTACTTTGTATGCGTTTTATGCATTTTTACTCCCCTGAAAACGTTGTCTATTAAAACTTAGACTGAAGATTTAAACGTTTCTGTTAGGGCTGCACAATATGCAATGTAGTTGATAATTGCTATAACAGTATCTCTTGAGTCATAACATTCATATCTGTAGAGAAATGCTATTTTTTTCCCTTTTAAAAAAATAATTTATGTAATCAATATAGGTTCATTCTGAAAACGTGGCCCTATATACCTTTCTGGAAATCACAAATTATGTAGCCAGAGGTACGCATGGCTGCATTTTGTCTTTAAAACGAACGCTACAGGGCGGTATGATGCCGTTCTTTTTCGCGCTTAACAGCTGACCACTTACCTCTGTATAGACGGCTTTCCCCACTATTATTAGTTTGCCCAGTAGCTCGCCATGTACTGTACGTCAGTGGACTTGAGACACAGAGAGGAGCTGACCACGACGACAGGGTTCGAGTCTGGCGAAGAACAGCTCCAGAAAGCGGGTAAGACAAAAGCCAAAAAAAATAATAAACAAGTAAATAACAGGGTAAGAATGTGGTAAAATCTAAAACGTGGTAAAAATTAGGCAAGGGCTTTTTCTGGATTGCTTTTAAAAACACTGTCGGTTGGGTTTAGGGAAGGGGGTGGGTGGGTCAATCGGTGCTTTCAAAAATACTATTTGTTGGGTTTAGGTAAGGAGGAAGGTGGGTCAGTCAATTGGTCAGTCAGTCAGTCAGTCGACAGTCAGTTGACAGCAGCCTCTGGTAGATTAACTGGAGAAGAGCAGGCACAAATGGCACTCGCAGAGAAATGTGAGATCTACAAAAGTATACACAGCAGCCTCAGGTGGATTCGCAAAAACAAAAACAACAAAAAAAAAACGCAGTTCCTGGGATGTATTTGGCGCTCTCCAGAAATGTATATAGCGGTACGTGTTTAGAATGAGCCTGGGTTGTATGTAATGATTATACTAAAACAGGTCATATATATTTTTCAAATCTAAATCAGGCAAAAAAAACTATGCCATGTACAAACAAATTAGACATCAAAACATAACGAATGACAGAAAACCTTGGAAGATATTCTGATTGTTATTCGCAGTTGTCTCAGTTTTCCTCACTTATTTCTACTCTCACTATTCTGGTCTAGTCAATAGTCATAAAAGCATGTACAGTAGTAGGGAGGCAGGGTTAGAGAGATAGTAATGCCACATCTGATTGGTCAGATTTTTATATACAACCTATGCACACAACACCAAAAGTTTGATAAAAAAAATGTATTGCAACTCTCTGCAATACAGATATTGCATATACTATTATCACAATAGATTTTTGATATATTGTCCAGCCCTATTTTCTTGAAAAGTCTTGAAATGGAATTTAGCTATTGCTTACCTCCAGAGTTTAGCTCCAGCTCTACTCCAGTGGACCTGTCTGTAATCATCAAGCGCCCCTGAAGATTCTAATTCACTGCTTTAGGTGTGTTAATCAGGGTTGAAGCTGAACTTGTCAGGAAGACAGATCTCCAGCAACCGGATAGGGTTCCCCTGGTATAATGTTTAGCACTCTGGAATCCAGAGGTCAAGACTTAGTGAGACCTTTTGCGCTGAATCTGGAACAGAAAGGGAATTTGTCAGTTGTCAATTTGTCAATTTTTTACTACTCCTTCCCACTAATCCCAGCTTGTAAGCCTTTGAAGGGTTATTCTTTGGGGTGGCCTGACTTAACTAAGAAAGAGGGCACTTCCTGACACCAGAAGGCAGATTAGCTGAGTTGGTAAGAGTGTGATGCTAATAACATCAAGACTGCAGTTTAATTCTCATGTGGGCCACAGTGCCTTTTTGGTGGGTCATAATCAACAGATTATTGATGCTCTTCTGTGTCTCCTGACTGCTCTCAACTCACCATGATTGGCTGTCTCACAAGAAAAATGCTATGTATAGTTTATAGTTTGGCCCTTATAACACAGGTGCCTACTGACAGTTTAATCCAAATCCACTTGTTTTGGTGAATAAAATTCTTTAGGTACAAATCCTGCTGGGAAGAAATGTTGTGCCACTCAAAAATGATGCTAGTGCAGGGTGGCTCATTGGTCTAGGGGTATTATTTTAACTTAAGACTTCTAGCTATTCTCAACTCTAACAGCTATTCTAACTCAATTCTAGCTTAGTTGAAAGTATGTTTGACTAAAATTGGTGTAGTCCATGCATGAAGATTGTATGTCCATGCATATTTCACAGGTGAGTTTATGTGAAAACCATTTGGACACAGTGATATATGGCACGATTTTATGCCGTGGCGAATTTTGAAGCAATTACATGAAATTCTATACCAAAAAGATGGACAGAAGGAGGCACTGCTTTCAGAGCTCTCTCACTCTCTCTCTCTCTGATAAAAACTGAACAACGATTGAATTAGAATTATACAATCTAGAATTATACAATCTAGTTACACATTATAACTAACAATATGCTGTAGCTAGCTACTTTTAAGTGCAACATCTTTCAATACAATATCAATTCAAGTGCTACATCTCACCAGATAACTGCGGTTCCTGAGCAGTCCGCTGTAAACTATAATCTCTGATGACCTGTGATAAGTTTATTCTTATTGGTCAACTTCAGATCGACAGGCTGGCTCGTTCATCTGCACACACCTTTTTTGACATGTTTAAATATGATCGAAAGCTCATGAGTGGCTCGGCTCAGCTCAGTTCCCACATAGCTAAATTTATTTGGCCCACAAAATCAGCTTTTGCTTGGCCCAGATGCTGCTGTGCTTTACGGTACATGACTGGACCAAGTCTGGCTTCCGGGCAAGGGCTAAACATGGAACATATCTTTGCCAATTCTCAAAAATAACTACCCACAAAGCAAAATTTCTCTGGTCCAGATCTGGTCCACACAATCAGTTTTGCTTGGCCCACATGCAGTAGTGAATTACGATACATGATTGGACCAATTCTGGCTTCCATACAAGGGCCAAACATGGACCATATCTGGGCCAAGTTTCAGCCAAGTTAATAACTGGGCCTAAACTGGGCCAGATATGTTGGTGTGTCATGACTGCAATGAATTTGACAAACCCATGAAACATTTTGCTTTATGGCCATACTTTTTCTCAAAGCAACCAGGTTGGTAGATAGTTTTTTTAATAAAATAATATAATTGTATTTTAAAAGTGGGTCAAAATAGGCCAAACTTACGTGGCCCACATATCATTTGTATTTAATCTGAGACAAATACTAAATTTGATATCTGGCCCAAGTCTTCTGTGCAGCCTTAAAAATTGTGCCACCTCTGTGAAACCCGGGCCATGTTTGGCCCACATGCTGTATGCCAGTGCCGGACATATGCCTGCTGTGTCAGCTTTATGCCAAATCTGGGCCAGAATTCTTTGCTACTTGGGTAAAATGTATTTTAAATGTGGGTCAAGATAGGCCAAACTTACGTGGCTCACATATCAGTTTTTTAACATCCGGGCCAAATACTACATTTGACTTCTGGCCTATGTCTGTGTGCCACCTTAAAGTCGGTGCCACCTCTGCCAAACCCGGGCCATGTTTGGTCCACATGCTGTATGCCAGTGCCGAATGAATGGCAGCTGTGCCAGTTTTATGCCAAATCTTGGCCAGAATTCTTTGCTACCTTGGTTCCTCTCAAACAGTATGAACCACAACCACATGAGCATCAACGACTTCAATGTGACGTTTCCTGATGGGAAAATATGGCAAACAAGCTCATACGACAGCACACGGTGTATGCCCATCTTTAGTTTAAACTGCATGATATTGGCAAAAGAATGGCATTGTGATATTTAGTTTTTGTGCCATATATACTATGACAAATAAAAATAAACACAATTTTACATGATAATTTAACTCTATTTCGGAGAGCATCAAAATAAAATATAATGAACTAATTTCAAGCATAAATTAATACAACAGAACAAAGATACAAATGAAATAAGCAGTGCTTATAAGACAGTAATTAAATAAATGCACTCTAAACAGTAGTCAACATTTGAAGAGAATCAAAACCTTTTAATAAACTTGTTCTAACACTATTTAACACCCATTTCAAACATTGACGACTACTGTAGTTTTTATTGTATTAGTAAATACAACAAATCTTTGTTAAAGCTACACATTTGAGAGTTGCTTGTGCCCAAATGGCTTACACCATCACAGGCCTTAAAAAAATCTTTCACTCTCTTAGGGTTAAACTTAGCATGTGTTCTGAACTGTGTTTTCTGGTTAATTATAAACCCAACTCGACTTTACAGATCCTTCAATGTGACTATTGCAGATTTGCACATTACAATATTGATGCTGAAACAATGTTTTTGCAGCCCTAGTCCAAACCTTGTGTCTGGGAGTGAAAGCCTATAAGCGTATGCCAGATCTTTCCCACTCCTGTCCAGCTTGTTAATGTAGGATTTGTCCATGTGGTGACCTTTCTCAACCAAGTACTGGTGGGAAAAGTGCACTTGGCAATTCCAAAAAGCCAGTCAGCTCAGTTACTCTGTGTATGGTGCTAATAACGCCAAGGCTGTGGTTTTAATCCCAGGACAAGCCTCAGTGCTCATTTTGCTGACCTGCCAGGTTTTTAATGCCCTTCTTTTTCTCTAACTGCTCTCAAAGTACCATGATCTGCGATCTGAGGCTTTTTTTTTTTTTTGATAATGGCAGTTTAAAGACGGCTCTCATATGGAGAACGAAGTCACATAAAATGCTCAGGTAGAAGTTTTTCAGACTTATTGATAAAAATATTGATAGTTCTGTAGGTCTCGTCTATCAAATCTGATCTTTATTTTGGATTTTCTATTGGATTCAAGTCAGGTGATTGGCTGGGTCATTCTATAGCTTGATTCTCTTTCTCTAAAAGCATTTGAGAGTTTCCTTGGCTGTGTGTTGGATCATAGTCTTGCTGAAATGTCCACCCTGGTTTCATCTTCATCATCCTGCTAATGTAGATGTTGGACTGAAGCAGCTAATGTTAATGTACAATGACAAAGGGCAGAGTTGCTCAAGGACTACGGAGAGATTTTAGATGCTGTCTGGGCTTTCACTGCCTTTCTACAACTCCCTTTCTGCATGTGTTCAATACTATTTCCCTGTGTCATTTCATTTTATCACGCATAACTTCATTTGTAAACTAATCAATTTTGTTTTCTTTGCATATATGTATTTCTTCGGTTGTTACCAACATCCGGTGCAATTTTCAAGTCAACAGCACCTTTAGAAATATGTTTTCTGTGACGTGTTTAATACTTATTTCCCCCACTGTATTTATATATTTAAGGAAATGTGATTTTAAAGTATTGTGAGTTATTTAGTGGTAACACTAATGTTAGTTTTGTTTTTAAGCTACAGATCCCTTCTTTAATGTAGGTCTATAAAATTGATTATCTTTTTTTTTATTGTCCTTTTAGTGTCTGGTAAGCGAAGATCATAATTCTGATTACTTACAAAAAGCAAACACACATCTCTGCTGGTCAGTTTGATTACCCCTATCGCTCAAGCCTAAAACAAACAACCATGCATATAAAATAGGATGAATTACATGCAATCCTTTGTTACCTGGGGCTTGGGAGTTTTATAGCTGCTATAAATATAGATGATAATTTACTCCAGCTTCTGCAGCCCCTGCTGGCAACAAAAACCAACACATGATACACTCCAAAAAACTCTTTGGTACTTAAAGGTTATGTCTTGCTTCTAGTCTAAATATATATATATTAAAAATAAATAATAAACCTTAAATCAAGAAGCATTTTCTAGACAAGTAAAAAACAGTGTCTGGTTGTTGAGAAAAAAATTAACAAGCAAGATTTTCATTAAAATAAGCAAAATAATCTGCCAGTGGGGTAAACGAAATAAACTTGCTTTTAGTTTATTTTGCTTACACCACTGGCAGATTATTTAGCCACACTTAATATATATTTTTTTTCTAAAAACAAAGAAAATTATTCTTGGATTTAAGATTTTTTTAGATATTTGAACTAGAAACAAAACAAAAACTCTAAAACAAAAGTGATGTTTATTTATAAACTAATTTCGAGAGGAGCACATGCTTATGATTGATCACAGCTGGGCCCGAGTTAACTAAAGCATGATTCACCAATCAGATGATTCCTAACTCGCTACAAATATCCAGAGTTTTTTACTTCAGTTATTTTTGCCTTGAAGAATACCCCCTTCCACCCCTACTCCTCCACTTTTCCCTTTATAGGGTGGCATGGTGGTCCAGTGGTTAGCACTGTTGCCTCACAGCAAGAGCGTAACTGGTTCAAATCTTTTAAGACAGATGTTTCTATTTGGAGTTTACATGTTCTCCCCGTGCTCGAGTGGGTTTCCCCCTGGGTTCTCATTTCCTCCCATAGTCCAAAAACATGCGTCATACGTAAATTGATCAATCTAAATTAGCACTATTGTCCAGCTCTTAACCAGCAGTATATCTTATAAAATGTATAATCTGTCATCAGTTCTAAATAAGGGGAAGTTCCCGAGACCTACCTGAGATCAAACTCCCCACTTGCCCTGCAAACGGAAGGGAGCCCCGGGCTCAAGGATCTTATGAGCTCAGGGCTCTCTCCCGGGACAGCATGCCAAACTCACTTTATAATCATTCATCAGCTAAGTGTAAACTCTTGAAATGGCATTTTATGATGAAGCATTCCTAAAATTTGCTGTTATCTTGCAGTGTTAAATCAGAGGATTAATATGAAATGCAACAGGTTACAATATTAACAACCCAGGCTCATTCTGAAAACATACCCCTATATACATTTCTGGACAGCACCAAATACCTAGGAGCTATGTTTTTTTGTGAATCTGCCAGAGGCCGCTGTGTACGCTTTTTCAGATCTCACATTTCTCTTGACAGACCCACCCTCCTCCGTCCCTTAACGCAACCGATAGTGTTTTTAAAAGCACCGCCCATCCACTTCCCTAATCCCAACTGACATTTTTCAAAAGCACCGACTGACCTGTACTTCCAACTTCCCTAAACCCAACCGACAGTGTTTTTAAAAGCAATCCAGAAAAAGGCAAGCCCATGCGGCAGCCTGACTTTTACCACATTTTCAGATTTTACCACATTCTCGCTGTTATTTACTTGTTTATTTTTTGGCTTTTGGTTTTGACGTACCTGCATTCTGGTACAGTTCTTCACTGGACTTGAATCCCATCATCGCGGTCAAGTCTGCCAATGTGCACGCCAACCCACTGGACAAACTGGTAACAGTGGAAAAGCCGTCCATATGGAGGCAAGCGGTCAGCTGGTAAGTGCGAAATGGAACGGCATCATACCGCCTCGTAGCCTTCGTTTTAAAGACAAAAAGCAGCCATACAAACATCTGGCTACATAATTTGCGATCTCCAGAAATGTATACAGGGGTACGTTTTCAGAATGAGTCTATGTTAAATATTCATATTTATAAACATGCTTAGAAATGTCAAAAGAGGAGCTTTCTTTAGGCCCTGACTGAGTTTTCTTTCTACTTTCTGATTGTTAGTGCTGTCGCCATGGCGATGATGATGATGGGGGTGTTCATTAATAACTAACAGGGTGAAATGGAACAGGTCTGGATAAAGCCACACATTTGCAGAGAAACTAAGCTGGGCTGCAGACAGGACATTACAGATGACTCCTCTCTCTCTCTCGCTCGACATCCTGCCTCCTTTTTTTAAAGAAGAAGATTTTCTGGGCAGATAATGATAATGTCAGAATGTCAGATATTATCGCTCTATTTCTGTGTCTCAAACTCTTCTATCTACTTTGCAGCTGTAATGAATGGAATTGTGAATTAGGCAGCGGGCTGATGAAGTCGGATTGGATGAAATAGCGTGGGAGAGGGTAGAAACAGCCTGACTGGACAAAGCAAACTCAGAGAATGAATCAGATTGCATGATGAATGACTTCAGAAGTCATCATTGAATTTAGATTGGCCACGCAGCTCCTATACGTTTGAAAAATAAAACATCAAACCATTGTATTTCATCTGAAACCAGTAGAGTTTGTTATGATTTGTGGGTTGCCAGAATGTAGCTATGCAGCTCATAATATATTATAAACTTTTGAAAGGATTTTGGCAATTATCAACAATGTGTAAAATGTAACAATTCCATTCTGGCTTCAATTCTTTAAAGTTTTATTGACCCTTTATGTACTTATTATTAATTATTAATATTATTATTATTATTTTATTAATTTTTTTTACCAAATTTGACTTGGGTATATGTTGTTCTGTATTTTTTTTAGCCCATGAGAATCATGTGTACTGGTGTTGACTACACTGGTTGTGTTGTATGTTTTTTTTTTCTTTGTTAGCAAGTCAGACTAAACTGGTTTAGTTGTTTGATTTAGACATCCAACTTAACCGTAATTTGATTGGGAGGAGGCTAAGATAGCTGTGCTGTACATTTCTATTTCATTTAGGTGCGTCCCAAATCGCATTCTTATGCACTATTCTATGGCATTTGGTAATATAAATAGTATAAGTAGTGCATTCAAACTAAAACATTAAAAAAAGGCTAAAAAGAATATGTGCACTTTACCATAAATGATGCACTTATTCAACCGTTAAAAATAACTGTAGAATGTTGAACACTTCATACACTCAAAGTTCGCAGCTTTTCTCATGTAGCGGAAGGAGTGGAGATATAGAGCACTGAGGTTGGATTCTTTATTTTGGATTATGAAAGCAAATTTCTCCAATGTAAGTGATTATTCTGCCTCCAAATAGTGAATGCGGTTGTACTAACGAAAGGCAGTATTTGGTCATTTATTTCCCCAATTTGGCAACCGGTGCACGTCACCTAGCAAATGGTTTCAATTTTGTTTAGTAATTTGTGTTTCATTTGGGACGACACTAAACTCATACACTATATGGTTGAGTGTATAAGTAAATAGAGTATAAGTGCATAGTGTATCATTTGGAACGCAACTAGTAATTTGTATTCAGACTAAACTGGCCACACTGTCTTTTTCACGGTTTAGACTCCTTTTCTACCTGGTTTCCATGTGTTTCATGAGTGGTCAGCTGACATGCCCTTGATGCATTCAGATGTTATGACGTAATCTACATCGCTTTTGTGAAAATGTCATTCCAAAGCATTAGTACTTTTTAATGCATGAACCAATAGAACAGAATAAAAAGACAGCTCACACAGAAGAGGCACCATAGAGATGTATTTCATAATGTAATATAATGCAGTGCTTATACTATAGAATGTAATAGATAGTATGCATATATTACATGCTAGAATACATCTCTTTCTGTATACATTTCAAGAGTTCACATTTAGCTAATGCTTGATAGTAAATGCAGCTTTGGCATGCTGTCCTGGAAGAGAACTGAGCTTGGAGATACTTGAGCCCAGGGCTCCTGCCTTGTGTAAAAAGAGCATAAACCACGAAACAGTGTGAGCAGTTCAGTCTGAATACAAATGACTCTTATTAGCTTTATTTTTTAATAAAACTAAAATCTATACATCTAGGGCTGCACGATTAATCGAATCGAAAGATCACAATCTAGATTCGACCCTACAAACGATCTTTATTCAGCTTTTCTATGATTCAGCTGTATTTTCAAGGTCAAGAGAAAAATGTAAAGGCGGTCGCACAAGTCTTTACAGCAACATGGACACTTCCAAATGGCGTTAAAGTTGTCACATACTGTATTTAAAAAGAGTAACATTAATTCACCCAAAAATGTCATTTCTGTCTTAATGTAATGATGTATTCGCGGCCACAAAATCATTGTGTGCCTGCCAATAATGTTCAGTTTGTTGCACAGAGCGATTGTTTGAGAGCCTCGTGGGAAATATTATTTGCATGTTTGTGTGTTTTTTCTCACAGTGACGGCCTATTATATAGCATTTTAGAGTTATGATTACGGCAAGAATTTGATATGTTTTTTCACATAATGAACACAAAATGTTGTGCATGAAAATAAATGTTTACTGTATCAATATAACTACTCTAGCCTATATAATGTTGAATATAATGCAAGAGAGAATCTGGTAAATGACAAATGTCCGAGTTTACCAGTGAATAAAATGGTCTAATAATGTTTTCAATTACAAATTGCATGCATATTTCTCAAACATAATTCAACTTTAGAATTATGAATTATTGTATTCTAATGTCGTCACTTTACTGTGAATTAACAACCAGGACATATTTAAAGTCCACCATTCCAAATCTATACACAATTTAGCTTTTTAACCAACAGTAAACCTTCACATAGGCCTAATGTTATTGTTGTTGTTTTACCCTATATGTATGAGTATTAACAATAATAACAGTCTACTCATATTAACCTTTATTTTACGTCTACAGAATTGTGAGAAAATTGTGATCTTGATCTTAAGCAAAAAAACATTGTGATTATAATTTTAGCCAGAATCGTGCAGCTCTATATACACAGCACAACTACTGTAGTCTACGGTGGCTGGGGAGTGCAAAACAACATTACAAAGTGTGAAACATTTTTTGAAGCTCAAAGCAAATTTACATTTTAGAAAACATTTTTACCTGTCATAACACACAATTACATTGGAAAAACGATTTTACCAAGGACAAAACAAATTAACTTTTTTCAGAAAAAAAATGTACAAGATGCAAAGCACTTTTACCAGTCCTGAAATAAATTTACAATGACAGATTCTTTATGGAAAGGGAATGTACCACACACCGGAAAATATCAGCTTGTGTGTGACTTTGTAGACACAGGTTAACATGAAAAATTTGTGAAAATTTCAGCGTGAGAGTATGTAGAAACATGTAAACGCAAGTACATGGAAACAAGTTAACATGAGTCCACAACCAAAGCACAACATAAGTTGACTGATATAAATATCAAAACCAACTTCATTGTGTAGTCCTGAATAGCTCAGTTAGATAGGTCGATTGATTCTCGTGCTGAACTTTTTGACTTGGGTTCAAATCCTGTTGATGACATGTCAATTATAATTATTTCTTTACATTAATTTTGGTTATATAATGTTCTGCCACACAAATATTAAAATCAATGATGTTTACAATGACACTGACACCAAGTAATAAGAATATTTATATGATATGGGCATGTTTTGTTGCTGTGAAAGTGAATCTGCCAATCTGCAAATGTGAATAGTTTACATCTGGAAAGGGTCACCAGTTAACACGGACACCAGTTAAACCGTAACACCAGCTTCGTTCAGTTTACTTTTAAGAGTCCTCAAGCAGATGGTTACTCCATGTAGACTTGACATCATGTCCACGATTACAGCGTACGAGTGGCCCTCATTAAAATATTGGACACATTGATGCAGTATGTCTGGTGTTTCCGTCTGGGAAGGGGGGATTCTTCCAAAACGAAGATAGAGCAGTAGGGAGAAAACGATCCATTTAAAGCAAGCTTGGATCACTCTGATTGGACTATTACTGATTACAGATGAACATCCAGTCGTGCTCAATCATATCACGTGCTCCTCTCGAAATTAGTTTATGAAACTTCACTTACGTCATGTACTTCACAACACGAATTTACCACGCTCACCACCAACGACAACAGCACTTTTCTCCGCGTCACTTCCGTTGTGTGATACATAAGAATCTGTCATTGTAAATTTGTGTAAAAGTGTTTTGCAGCTTGTTAATTTGTTTTCTAAAATGCAAATTTGTTTCGTCCTTGGTAAAACTGTTTTTCCTATGTAATTGTGTCTTATGATAGGTAAAAATTTAAATTTGTCTTGAGCTTCATAAAACTGTTTCACACTTTGTAATGTTGTTTTGCACTTCCCGGTCATCGTAGTAGTCCTTCCCAAGCAAGTTATGGTGAAAAGCTGGATGTATTAATAAAAAAAAAACTATATTGGACAGTGTATTCTTCCTAACAAAGTACTCTTATTGGCCATTTAAAAAAAAACTAAAAAACATGCAACACAACCAGTACACATGATTCTTATGGGCCAACAAATGTCCAAGTTCAATTAGGCAATCAATCAATCAATCAATCAATCAATCAATCAATCAATCAATCAATCAAATTAAAACTACATAAAGGGTCAATAAAACTGTTAAGAATTGTAGCCAGAATAGAATTGTTACATTGTTACAATTGTTACATTACATCATTGCCGAAATCTAGGGGTATGACGAGACACTTACTCCATGGTCATTTAGCATAGAAGGGGATCCAAGACCAGGTAGGTCTTGAGAGTTCCCCCTGGTAAAGGGGGAGATGAGGTGGAAGGGATAATTCTTCAAAAAAACGAAGATAAGGAAGGCAAGACAAAATGTGCTATTTATGTAGACTTGGATTCATCTGATTTGTAGATCAATGATTGTTGATGTGAGACCAGCCGTGATCAATTATAGCAGGTGATTTTCTCGAAATTATTTTAGAAAACTTCACTTATCTATATACTATTATCTATATACGTTCTAAGCAGGAAAGCATTTTTAACATGTGCTTCGATACAATACAATAAAGCATGGATTCTTTATTGTGCTTTCTAACAACGTCTCTTAAAATGACCACGCGGTTTATACGTGGTCTTTTTTGGCTGTTTAAATATGCTAGATCAGTGTATCTCAACCATGTTCCTTGAGGACCATCAGCTCTGCACATTTTCCATGTCTCCTTAACCAAACACACCTGATTCAGATCATCAGCTCATAAGCAGAGACTGAAAGACCTGTAGTGAGTGTGACAAAGGGAACATTCAAAACATGCAGTGTCCTGGTGAGCTCCAGGAACGTGGTTGAGAAACACTGCACTAGATCACATGGGCATTAGCACTTCAAAAGCAAGTTGTTGCTTTTGTTTTTTCGATTACGTTTGGAACGCCTTTAAACTGGGTTTTAGCATCGACCACTTGCAATTGAATTGATAAAAATATCTGAACTGACAGATGATAACACTAGTGAAACCTTGGTTATGATATTACATTTTCATCTAATTTAACTATAGGAGGATCTAATAAGAATGTATCTACTAGTCACAGTAGACTATAGAAAAGTATAACTTTGCAGAAGGGCGACACGGTAGTTCAGTGTTTAGCACTGTTGCCTCACAGCAAGAAGGTCACTGGTTCGAGTCCCGGCTGGGTCAGTAGTTCTTTGTGGAGTTTGCATGTTCTCTCCGTGTTGGCGTGGGTTTCCTCCGGGTGTTCCGGTTTCCCCCACGGTCGGAAGACATGCGATGTAGGTGAATTGAATAAACTAAATTGGCTAGAGTGTTTGAGTGTTTCCCAGTACTGGGTTGCAGCTGGAAGGGCATCCACTGTGTAAAACATATGCTGGATAAGCAGGCAGTTAATTCCGCTGTGGTGACCCCTGATAAATAAAGGGACTAAGCCGAAGAAAAAAGAATGAACTTTGCAGGACCATTTGGGTCAAAATAATTAATGAATATGACATGAAATAAAATGTCAGCTTGTCACATTCAGCTTATTAAGTTAAAGTGTGATGGACCCTTTACACTCCCACCGTTATATCTAAAGAAATGACACCTGTTGATGGAGATAATATATGGACAGTGCATGACTTTTCAGGGATGGCTTTTAATACTGACCTAAGAACAGATTTCTATATGATTAGCATTGATTATAATTAGATGTTTAGTGAAAAAAAGCTGGTCTGGGATCAGTTTGTCAGTTCAGAGTGGGTATTAAGGAAAAGTTGTCTTGTTCTCACCTGGTGCCCACATGAGGTGAGATCCTGACTCATGCTGTCACTTTATCTCCAATCATCTTTCTCTTTCACAAAATGAGATACAATGAAGAAAATGCACTTTTGATATACCGGATCAATGTTAGTGGTTTTCTGCATAACTGTCACAATTTTGTAAACATGGGACTCAATTTATCTCATGTGTTTTTTTGAATGCATATGAGCATTTATCATCTACTCGCCTCTATCCAGTGTTTATTTTAATATTTACTTTGCATTTTAGTAAAAATTTTACCCTTTTTATTGAAGACAGATGTATTAGCACTTCTTTTAAATGTTTTTTTTTATTTCCCAGTTGTTGTTTAACAAAGCAAGGACAGTTTTTACAGCATTTCCTATAATGTTTTACTTCTAGAGAAAGTCTATGGGATCAAATTGACATTATGACGTGCATAAGCAAAAACTGTCTATATTAGCTGAACTCCTGGAAACAAATGCATTGCCGCCTGCCACACTGAGCAGCCACGAGTTGCATTTTAGTGACGTCAACTCCCCCTTCATTTGATTGGCTAAAGGAGCAACTGTAAATCTCGACTATTGGATCAATGATGACGCTGAAGCCCGTCCTTGATTTAAATGAAACTCGAATTGCATCTTTTGGAAACGCAAGCGCAGAATGTGTGAACAAGTTTAAAAGGCAAAAGACCGTAAGCACACAAAACAATCAAATAAAATACAGATTTTTTGTCTAAACACATTTTCGTTTTTGATTTACGCTCCTAATCTTTCAGTACGGAAACTCATTGTTTCTTAATCTGCGTTTAGTTTTCACTTTTGCGCATTATAATTAGTAAATTTTTGGAATTATGTGCATCATTTTTCTATCTGCGACCACGATACTTTAGGCGGGGATTTGATCCCATAAAAGTCTCATTTCTTTTATTTTAGCTAGAATAAAAAAAGTTATTTTTTATATGAATATTTTTATATTAATAGTAAATATTTTAAAAACTGCTAAGGTCAATATTATTAGCTCCAAATTTACTTCCTGGCTACAGAACAAACCACTGTCATCTGATGACTTGCCTAATTAACATGAATTGCCTAGTTAACCCAATTAATCTAGGCAAGCCTTTAAACTGTACTTTAAACTGAATACTAGTATCTTACTAGTATCTCAAAATAACTAGTAAAATATGTACTGTCATAATGGCAAACAAAAAATTAGTAAAAAAAAATTATTAAAACTATTGTTGAAATGTGTTTATTGAAATGTTTTTTTTTTAAAATGCCAATTCATACTACGAGATTCACTGAATCATTAATTGAATCAATTCATTCAAAAATGCTAATTCACCATTAAATAAATGAATTAACCAGGAAAAATCACCACTATTTATTATGCAGTATTGAAAAGTTACTTAACATAATTATTATTTTGTTCATCAAGTCCATAGCCGGGGTGGTTCGGGTGGTTTGAATAACCCACCCTTCACTGACAATTGTCCAGAATTTGTCCCATACATGAGCTTATTTGTCTTATTTTGACTGCTATGCCATCATAAATAGTAAAAATAACCCACCAACAAGGCTTTAAGACTGTCAGTCCCATTCTAAAGTCACGCCGTGCTAGGGTTGGGTACCGAAACCGGTATGCACCAGACCGGATCAGCATATGAATTTCAGTGCCTAATTTCGGTGCCACTAGTGCTGCGACAAGGACATAAGAAGCTTCAATGGGTACATCAAAGGCACACATAAGTACACATTGTTTCATACATCAAATTCCATTAAAACAACGATCTTCCACCAGTCCTTACTTCATATTCTCATCCAATACCTCAGTTTGTCAGTCAATAGCTTCAT
>CAIGQZ010001345.1:21703969-21763396 GCA_903798205.1 Danio tinwini | reverse complement strand
AGACAGACAGACAGACAGACAGACAGACAGACAGACAGACAGACAGACAGACAGACAGACAAGATAAACAGACACAGACAGACAGACAGAAAGACAGAAAGACAGACAGACAGATAACAATTCAAACAATTTCATTCCATTGCATTAAAACATATTTTTCAGAAATGTGAAAATGAAGTCTTTTTCCTTAAAACAATTAAGCAAAATAATTTGCCATTAAGGTGAGTAAATAATCTTATTTTAAAGGAAAAAAGAGATTATTTAGTTTTTTTATGGGAAAACACATATTCTTACTTAAACTCACGCATTTTTTTCTGAAAACAAGACTATATTTTAGATGAATTAATTGATAATTCATATTTATTTGTGCTTGTCTAGAAATGTCTTTTTGATCTAAGAATTTATAGATATTTGGACTAGAAAAGCTTTTTTTGTAGTATAGCTCTAAACACTTGCTTTGCATTTGAGAATAAATAAAGTGACATACAGTGATCAATTTCAGTTTCATTCTTACCTCTATAGTCCAAAAACTCCATTTAGGAGAAACTAGCAGTCGCTAAAATATAATATGAAGATGCGCCATGCTAAACGCTCGACACAAGAGCATGTCAACAAGACCTCTACACTTGACTCCATCATTTCATACCATAACTATTTTCTTTTTGATGAGGAATGCGTTTCGCCCTCCCTTGAAGATCGGTCCCACTGGAAACTGTGAACACACACACACTATTATACAACGCATTTGGCAGAGTTGTTTGAACTACGCAACAACAACAAAAACCTGTTGCAACTGCAAACAGCACGTCTTTCATTTTGTCACTCGGCACCACACATCTGCACGAAAACAATCGACAGGTAAAGGCTGAGCTGACAGCATGACATCATTCAACGATCCTTCAATCTGTCCATCTGCTGGATTACAAGTCAGAGTTTTACAAAAGCCTCTTCTGACGTGCAATCAGTCATAATATGTGACTGCGTGTAAATAATCAGCAGGATCACGCATGCCTTTCACGTACACTTCAAACGCCTCTTGTGTTGAGTTTTCTGGGCGCCACACCTATCGGCACTTTGCACTGAGGTTAAATCCATTTGTAAATAAGCCTATGAGGGCACAAGTGTAAAAAGAGAATGCGCATTAGCATGTGACATTGACAGGCCTTCTGGTGTTTAGTAAGGGGGCGTTTACGTGACACCATTTTTTCAGCTACAAACGTTGTAGCATTTTTGGGGCCGAGCAAATGCACACTTCTAAAAGCCAGATTTCAGAATAACATATTCATTCATTCATTCTCCTTCGGCTTAGTCCCTTATTTTATCAGGGATCGCCACAGCGGAATGAACTGCCAACTCTTCTGGCATATGTTTTACGCAGAGGATGCTCTTCCAGCTGCAACCCAATACTGGGAAACACCCATTCACATTAACAGACACTTATTCACTTCGGACAATTTTTGTTTACCCAATACAGCGCATGTCTTTGGACTGATAGGGGAAACCGGAGCACCTGGAGGAAACCCATGCCAACATGGGGAGAACATGCAAACTTCACACAGAAATGCCAACTGGCCCAGCAGGGACTCAAACTAGCGACCTTTTTGCTGTGAGGCGACAGCAGTGTTGCCAGATTGGAAATGTCAAAGTACCTCAAAATTATCGTATTTGGAGGAAAATTATCATCCACGAGTCAAACAGAGAGTATACAGATATTATGTAGACAAATTACCTTAATACGTAAAAAAATTTAATAAAATAGGCGTACCTTAGTACCAAAGTCCACCTCCGAGTCGCTGTTACTGGATACCTGCGTGTTGCCAGATGTTGAGGGATTCATTTTGCGGTACAAAATGGACCGCACCATAGTGCTGGTTTGCTCGAAATCAGTGCACCCTTAGAAATTTTTAACACACTCTGAGGTGTGCATGAGCCCATTCACAGTATCTGTAATGAGCTGATTTTGTGGCTGTGTTTTGATGAGATTACCTTTGGAAAAAAGACGTACACATTTGAATGGGGAAAAAACGAGAACATCAAGGGCAAACTCCCGTCCCTCTCACTTTCCTTTTCAGCACTAATTTTTAAAACTTTATTGCCTAAACAATCGACCTCAACCTAAAAACTACTGACCTAAGCACGGCCGAGCGCAGCAGGAATGTTAACTCATGAGAGAGAGCCATTCTCCACATTGATTGGCTGAGAAAATGTGTAGTAAGATGGCATAGAAAACGTGCCCAACTCCACGTTCTCCTCACAGACAGTAGACAAAAAATGCAGCTAGATCAATGAATATAGAAGCCCTTAGATAACAATGAAATTCTGTTTAAATGCCATAAAACTCAGAAATTATTGTACATTATAGGATTTTTGTCATTACTGATCGTACATCATACAGAGGTCGAAATTATCCTACAAATATGATAATAACCACTGAGTCACAGTGTCGCCCAGTAGAAAATTATTTTTTTACACAATTGTTTGTTGGCACAGAAATAAAAGTAAATAAATAAAATAAAATATATCCACATTTCCAAATAAATTTACATTTTTAGAACTACAGGGAGTGACATTGATGAACGGGAGTGAAGCGAAGCAACTGACGGGAGAAGGTCATGTAATAATGACAGATGTAGAACAGTACATCCAAATTACATTCATACTACACACATTCATTCTCTATATAAATGTGAACAAAAGTGCCAATGTGAACAATATGAATGGATTATAAAGATTCTTTATGAGTGTGGATTCAGAAGGACATGGGAATAAGCAAATTAGCCAACATAGGTTCATTCTGAAAACATAAACATATACAGTATACATTTCTAGAGATCGCAAATATGTAGCCAGAGGAACGTATAGCTTTATTTCATCTTTAAAACAAACGCTACGGTGCGGTATGATGCCTTTTCTTGCTTATCAGCTGACAGCTTCCCACATAGCAAAATATCTATGGCCCAGCTCTGGCCCACACAGTCAGCTTTTGCTTGGCCCACATGCCCCAGTGAATTACGGTACATGACTGGACCAAGTCTGGCTTCCATATAAGGGCCAAACATGGACCATATCTGGGTCAAGTCACAGCCAAGTTAATAACCCATAACTGAGGCTGATTTGGGCCAGATATGTTGGTGTGTCACGATTGCAATGAAATTGATAAACCCATGAACCATTGTGCTTTAGGCATGCTATGGGCGTTCTTGAAGCGACCTGATTGGTAGATTTTTTTTTTCTATTTGAAAATAATAATAATGTATTTTAAATGCCAAACTTACATGGGCCATGTATCAATTATTAACATCTAGGCCAAATACTACAATTTACATCTGGCCCAAGTATTGTTTGCCACCATAAAGACGGCCTCACCTCTGCCAAACCAGGGCCATTTTTGGCCCACATGCTGTATGCCAGTGCCGGATGAATGCCTGCTGTGACAGATAAATGCCAAATCTGGGCCAGAATTCTTTGCTACTTGGGTTACCTCCATGTGGACGGCTTTTCTGCTGTTACCAGTTTGTGAAGTGGTGCTGCGTACGTCAGAGAATTTGTGATGCAGAGCGGAGTTGACCATGACAATGGTGTTCGAGTCCAGCTAAGAACGGGTCAAGAAAACAGGTAAGACAAAAACAAAAGCCAAAAAATAAAATAAACAAGTAAATAACATGGTGAGAATGTGGTCTGAAAATATGGTAAAAAAAAAAATCAGGCGGCCACAAGGGCTTTTCTTTTTCTGAATTGCTTTTGAAAACACTGTTGGTTGGGTTTAGGCAGGGATGAAGGTGGGCTCTAGTCAATCTGTGCTTTTTAAAACACTATTAGTTGGGTTTTGGGAAGGAGGTGATCGGGTCAATCGGTGCTTTAAAAAAAACTATCAATTGGGTTTAGGGAAGTGGGTGGGCGGGTCAATCTGAGCTTTTTAAAACACAAAGAGTTGGTTCAGGGGTGCCGCTGGCCAGCACAGGCCCTCTGATAACCTTTTGTGGATGAAAGTGAAGAGCAGAGGGGGGGGGGGGGGGGGGGGGGGGCGTGTCCCAGGCGAAGGGGGAGAAGGGGGGGGGGCGGTGGATGGGAGTTATTGGGGGTATAGGTAGATGGGATCGTTTGGGCCCCTAATAATATCTATAGGGGCCCCAAAACTGTGCGGGCCCTTAGAATCGTCCGGTTGGGTTTAGGAAAGGGGGTAGGTGGCGGGATCGGTCAGTCGATTGGTAAGTCAGTCGACAGCAGCCTTTGGTGGATTTACACGAGAACAGCAGGCACGAATGGCACTTGCGAGAGGAATTTGAGGTCTCAAAAACCGTACACAGTGGTCGTTTGGGCCCTTAATAATATCTATGCGGGCCTCAAAACACGTGGGTCCTTAGAATCGTCCACCCCTGGGTTGGGTTTAGGAAAGGGGGTAGGTGGGGGGATCGAAAAGTCGGTTGGTAAGTCAGTCAACAGCGGCCTCTGGTGGATTTACGTGAGAACAGAAGGCGGGAATAACAGTTGCGAGAGAAATTTGAGATCTCAAAAACCATACACAGTGGTTGTTTGGGCCCCTAATAATATCTATCGAACGCCCCTGGGTTGAGTTTAGTTAAAGGGGGTAGGTGGGGGGGGGGATTGGTCAGAAACAGTCAGTCGACAGCAGCCTCTAGTGGATTTACACGAGAACTGCAGGAGCCTCTGGTGGATTCACGAAAACAAAAACTGCAAAAAAAATTTATTTGGCCCTCTCCAGAAATTTACATAGGTGTACGTAATTAGAATGAGCCTGGGTTGAAATTAGAACTTTTTAATTCCGGGGTGAACTAACCCTTTAATTTAATATATTTTTATGAATTTATTCAGTAATTTACCTATAAATACTATATATTAAACATATAAATTAATAAAATAAATCTATTTACTTTAGCATTTAAATTGACTAAAGCTAATGATCTGTTTTGTAATGATGCCAGTGTACTTTACCCTGCTTACAGAAAGGTTCATTTGCTGTCACTGAGAGAACAAACAAATTAGCAAACAAAAAAAGCCACGCATCTTTAGCAGCATCCATTTAACCTAAATATAGGCTAATTTGTCTTGTAAATGTTTGTTCAAAGAGCTTCCCAGAGGTGTAAGCTAAGTGACAGGCAAAAAGAGCAGGAAGTGAAGCCAGAAATAAAAAGCAGATCTTCAAGACCATCTGCCAGGCTAACTTTGGCCACTGTCTACAATGCCTTAGTCGGGCAAACGGAAAGTAAAATATAATAAGGGTTGGAGGGCTTGACATGCATTTGTTACTTTAAAACATAAGCCATTTATATGGCAGGCATTTAAAAAAGTTTATGTCAGTTTTGCCAGCAAAACTGTCGGCTTTGCAGGAAAGCACAACAATCGTATGGACCTCACCAAGAAGTTCAGCCAACGCGAGAAACAGAGCACAATAAAATAAATTTATTGGACTTAAAGAAAGCCCAAGTGGCCACATAAAAAATACTTTAGCATCCAACTCCTAGCAGAAGAAGCTGTTGTCCTTTTCTGAGTTTTCAGAGGACAAAGGAAGATAAAAAGACAAACCAGATGGGCAGTCTGAGAAAGACTCCAACCAGCAATAAAGGTGAATAAATGTGCAAGAAACACTCATCGACTTATTCCAACTGCAACAATGGGGTTTGCATGTTTAATACTGGAAGTTCCGAGAATTTAAAGTTACAGAATTGAAAAAGTATGGCGTATTGCTGTTCACTCAAAATATGTCATTAAAATCATTTCATGTAAGATTAATTATTTCCCTAACATGCTTTGTTTGCTTGCAATAAAGTCTAATGTAAAGAGGCCTGTGGTTTGGCCTTCAAAATTCTTCAGTGAGTTATGTGGGAATTCTTTGAGTGACATGTTTGAATTATACATACATACATGCACGCCTTCATATAATGAGTCGCTTGATGCCTTCTTTGATAAATGAGTCTTCTAAATGTAAGGTAAATGTATATATGTGACTACAGACCAAAAAAAAGAAGTATTAAGTGTACATGTTTTGTAATTGAAATTTTTACATCGCTAACTAATTGAGCTTTGTATTGATGTACAGGACAAAGTAAAATGAAATTATTGACTACTTTAAAGGGTACCTGTGTTGAAAATCATCTTTTGTAAACTGTTTGGACAGAACTGTGTATAAGTATAGTATGTCCACAGTCATATTAGAGTGATATAAAAACAAAAAGTCTCTTTTTTTAAATTTCCTGACGTTAAAATAGGATCCAAATCCCTCCCATTTTGAGGCTGACTGCAGTGTGACGTAGGAGTGAGGTGTCCCTGCCCACCGATTTGATTGACAGCCGCATCTGTCTCCATACTAACGCATATAATCATATCCACAAGACATTATAAGTTTTACCAATATAAAACGTTTTTAAAACGTGTGTATGAATTACAGCAATTTTACAGTCTTTACTTATCACCAAAGCCATGTGTCAGTATAATTAAAAAAGAAGATGCTTCAGTCCCATTTTGTGGATGTTAAATCGGGTTTATTTTGTACATTAACATAATGTATATCCATACAGCAGTGCATATTAACGTGTATCCTGTCACAGTTGCTGTGCAAAAACAGTGCAAAGTTAAATGTGCGCACTGTGCATGTGTGTGTGTGTGTGTCTGTGTGTGAACTTTGTAACAACACTGTGTGTGACTCATCATTGCAGAATTAACTCCACAACAAATACATCAAATAATCATTGTGAAAGTTCTTACTGTAGTATTTCTCACAAACGTTATGTGAGATCTGCTTCCGTAATGTCTGTGACTGTGCTGTTTATCTGACACAGCCAAGCCGGAGATTGAGACACACTCGGACAGGCACGTAGGAACAGTGGGCGGGGAGAACGAGCATTAAAGGCACAAGCAACAAAAACAGCTACATGGTGTTGAGAGCAGAAAATTCAATATTCTGAAATATAAAATAAATAATCTGATGGGTGTTTTGAGCTGAAACTTTACAGACACATTCTGGAGACACAAAATAATTATTTTAAATCTTGAAAAAGGGGTAAAATAGGCCCTTTAAAAGAGTAAGTAAACTCATTGCCTTAAAATTATTAAGTAAATGAACTATGTGCATGATTATAAAAATGAAGGTAAGTGAACTCAACGGATCTAAGTTTAAACAAAGATTCTTAATTTTTTTTAAGTATAATCGACTTTTTTTTACGCAAAGGGTTTATTCAATTTTTAAGTAATCGCTTTTACAGTGGATGGTTTGTTAGGACAGGGCAATATTTGAGAGAGATACAAATATTTAAATATATGGAACATGAATGAAAAATTTCCAAAAGAAAAAAAATAAATACTAAGAAAAATTGCCCTTAAAATTGTTTATATGTAGGGCTTAGTGATGCACAATACTAATCAAAAATTGAGTTTTGATATATTTAAGAAATTTACAAAATATTTTCATGGAACATGATATTTACTTAATATTCTAATGATTTTTAGCATTAAAAAAAATCAATCATTTTGACCCATAAATACATTTTTGGCTATTGGCAAAATTTTACCTATGATCTCTTTTGACAGATATTTCAGTGAAAAATTTTTTATTTGACAGCGGTCAAGATAAAACTACACTGTAAAAAAAAGTATATGGGGTGACGCGGTGGCGCAGTAGGTAGTGTTGTCGCCTCACAGCAAGAAGGTCGCTGATTCGAGCCTCAGCTGGGTCGGTTGGCGTTTCTGTGTGGAGATTGCATGTTCTCCCCGCGTTCGCATGAGTTTCCTCCGGGTGCTCCGGTTTCCACCACAATCCAAAGACATGCTGTATAGGTGAATTGAATATGCTAAATTGTTCGTAGTATATGAGTGTGAATGAGTGTGTATGGATGTTTCTCAGAGATGGATTGCAGCTGGAAGGGCATCCGCTGTGTAAAACATGTGCTGGATAAAGTTGGCGGTTCATTCCGCTGTGGCGACCCCGGATTAATAAAGGGACTAAGCCGAAAAGAAAATGAATGAATGAAAAAAATGATATGAACAATTAGTCGTGACAACATGTTTTCAGTTGTAACATTGTAACTTATTAAACTAAGTCAATCATGTTCTAACTTAATTTGATAAGTTATGCAAGCAGTTTTAAGTCATAATATAAGTTCAGTGGACTCATAAGGTTAATTTCAGCTTAAAAATTTAAGGCAACCAGGATTTTTTTTGCAGTGTAGATGATAATGACATCAGAGGGATTTATATATTTATTTATTTTAACCATTTATTTACCAAAATCTAGAAAATGACCTTTATATTTTAAACTTCATAAAAAAGGGTGTTGCCAGATGTTGCTTCATGACCTGTAAGATTTTATGGCATTTAATAATTATGCTTATCAGATATGCATCTTTACAGACATTTAATACCTTGTTATTTTCACTGTGCATCTCAGATTTATTTGTGCATGAGCATGTTTTAAATTTCCAGATGAAAACTGTACAAAACATTAGATTATGTGGTATGAAATCATTAATATTGACCTTAGAAGTATTATATAGGTCTATGGTCATTCATACATTCATTTTCTTTTCAGCTTAGTCCCTTTATTCATCAGGGGTCATGACAGCGGAATGAACAGCCAACTTATTCAGCATATGTTTTACACAGCGGATGCCCTTCCAGCTGCAACCCATCACTGGGAAACACCCATACACACATTCACTATGGACAATTTAGCTTACGCACATGTCTTTGGACTGTGGGGGAAACCTGAGCACTCGGAGGAAACCCACGCAAATGCGGGGAGAACATGCAAACTCCATACAGATATGCCAACTGAGCCAGCCGAGGCTTGAACTAGTGATCTTCTTGCTGTAAGGTGACAGCACTACCCACTGCGCCACCAGGTCTGGTCACTATATTTAAAAGGAAAGTTCAAGTTGAATATTATCACTTACCTGCAGACCAGATGGTCTTTAGAAGTATATGTTCTTGACTCTCGTAATACAGAAAGCCATCGACTTGAATTTTAATGGATGGCCTGTGGGTGAAAAAACTATCAATACTTTTTTATTTTAGGTGAAAAGTCCCTATACAAAAGGAATAGATCACACAAGAATTAAAATTATAAGCGATTTACTCACCCTTGACTTGTTTGAAACCCATTTGAGTTTTCTTTATCAGTTGAACACAAAATAAGATACTTTGAAGAATGTTGGAAACTTGTAACCATTGACTTCTATAGTAATTGTTTTTCCTGCTAAGGATGTCAGCATAGTTGGTTCAACAGAAAAAAAAAAGATTTTTTATAGTTAAGAGTGATAAAATGATGGCAGAACTATCACTTAATGTAATATAAACAAAGCAACATCAATAATAAATATCCCCCATGTGTTCCACATCCTATATGAGGTCAAATGTGTTTATAACAAGATGATGATGACAGAGTTTTCATTTATGGATGACCTATTGCTTTAAATGTCTTTTTGAATGCTTTAAACCTACAGCCTTTCAGATACCAGTCTAAAAAGTTGACCGCCATTCTCCAGGCCTCGCAGCACAGAAATAGGTTTTATGATAGCTATCCAATGTAATCACTGAATCAGGTGTACCTGCCTTTATGAGCACTTCACTTTACTGATAAGATAACGCCACACATTAAGCTGTTTCCATGTAAACAAGCCAAAACAGTAGAGCAAATACAAACGAGTCTCAACAAAAGTTTGCAACCAGACGTTGTTATATTCTCACAAAGCAATCAACTCATAAAACATGACCATCACCTTGTCGTTTAATTCTGTGTAAGGTGAATAGTGTTAGGTGTTGGTTTAATTGACATGAAGGGGCCCTAAACTGCCGTCTACCTTTGAGTCCGCCCATGCAAGCTCACCATTCGTGACCGGGATTGGAGCCAGATTGCTCCATGTTCTCGTTAGCTGCTTTGAGGGAGTGGTATAAACGAAAAGCAAACACAAACTAATCCGAACTCACTTTTCCTCCGGTCTGTTTGCCCGACTGTTTCTCTTGAGCTATCATTACCATTACGCAGAATAATTACATCAGCTTGCAGCCACTTCCAGGCATCGATCTGTAACTCGAATCAATCCTCCGGGGACCCAAAGGGATGAAATGGTGATCTATGGTTGTGTGTGAGGGGAAAAACCTGACTTTCAGGCACCGTCGGAGTTCCAGTCTGTGCAATGGTGGGACGGTTCCTGGTATAGCTGCATCTCTTCCTTCTAAGTGCTCTAATGAGATAGTGGGCAAGAAAAAAAAGCTGTCCACGGGATGCAGCGTGTGAGAAACGGGAATATGAAGATGTGCGGCGTATGTGTAACGAGTTTCTAATTAAAGACACAGCAATGTGAGGCCACGAGGGACGACAGCTTCCGTCTGAGAGCCTCAATAAATTGGCGAGAATCGACGGCGAATGTTTGGAGACGTTCAGAAAGTGAGCGGCGCGCGCGCTCAGAGTCCTCCAGGAGCTTTCAGTGGAGTTTTGGAAACATCAGAGAGGAGTCTGACCACTCCAACTTCCCACGCTTGACTATAATAAAGGACGGTTCGCTTTAAAGGACAGCGCGCTTCTCTCTCTCTCCCTCTCTCTCTCTTTCCAGCTCGTTTTGCGAGCATTGCGTGGGGTTTAAATAAGCACCGGACACTCGAGACTCAATAAAACAAACAGCGCGCGCCAAAATCGCCTCAGGCTGCTTTGGAGATTGAAGGACACGACCGTCCTCAGGTATGGTTACTGGAGGATTTATGACTTATGGCGATTCTTTTTTTATCATATGAAGGCTGTAATTTTGTAGGCTTTTCACCAATCCCTCTTTATATACAATTAAATATTATTTTTTTACCAAATAACCCTAAACTGTGATGTTTTAAAGATGAATGGGCTCTTTAGTAGTTTCATAATATTTTGACCTACAGTACTAGTCAAAGTTTGGACACACTGCTGTGTTATTTTTTTATATCACAGAAAGTTTATTTTTTATATATGAGACTTTTAGCTTAATGCAGTGCTCAATTTGGTGTATCGTATAATTATTTAGTTTTTTTTAGCTTTTTATTATTATTATAGTATTAATAACTTTGTTTTTTAAGCAGAGTGATTACTATTTCTAAAACCACAGGTTTGCTACAGTACATATAAACTATGGTTTGTGTAGCAAGCCAAGGTTAATTTGTGGTTACCATTGCTTAACTAGTTTTTTAATCTGTGGTGAACCCGTGGTTAATTTACATAAATGACAAGGAAATGGACTAGTTGAGATATTAAGAGCAGGCTATGAACTATAAAGCTCTTGCACAGCTCAGATTAGCTTCTGATGGGAGATGTAGGCACATCTGAAGTCTGAAAGTTTAGAGAAAACACGTGCGAGCTTCTCAGAAGCAGGAGACTTCTCCGTTTGCTCTTCATAGCCTACTGCTGTCGAGGAAAACAAACGACTAATGGACTAACATAAATTATGCTTACATATCAGTTTCTTTCTGAAGTCTCGACTGATTTATTTTCTCAATGAATGAGTTGGACTGAGTGAAAGAAAATCAGCCAAGTGCCGGGCATGTGAACTCTTTCACTTCAGCAGGGATTAAACCCATCATAGAAGGCACTCAAATTGAAAACTATCCAGAGACAGTTTGGATTTGTCTTAAATTCGAATCGCAAGCGCTACAGTTCTTAAGCTACAATATTAAAAATGACAATAAAAAGACTGAGTAGTTGTGTCCAAACTGACTGGTAGTGAAAGTTAAACAAGACTTCAATTTTAAAGAAATCGTAAAAGCCTCCGAAGTTTATTTCTAACATAAAAGTACACTTTTGCATCTTATTAACCATGCCACTTCTTCTCCAGACTGCGTGATCCTGGACTTGGGCTGTGCGCGCACTGTGGTTTCGGGAGAGATGCGCGCGCTGCGAGCTCCGGTGCTGGTAATGGGGCTCGTATTGTTAATCTGCACTGCCGCACAAAGCGATGCCAGCGCGAACAAAGTGGAGAAAACGCTCAGACGGATCATGGAAATAATGAGACAGGTGGAAAACAGCGCTGACGAAGAGAGCGCGCCTGAGCCGAAGGACACGCACCATCTCAAAACGGCAAGTGGGGAAACAATTTTAGGTAAGTAGGGCATTAAAATATACACATAATGTCAGTGCATTGCATAACAATGTGGGATAACACAAACTGAAATTAAGCAAAATGTTGTCTAATAGGTATTCAAAATAAAGGTTTCAAGAGGAAAGAACAATTTCCAGCTCCCAAAAGAACATTTCAGTGAACATTTCTGATAAGAACCAAGACTTTCTTAGTTTCAAGAACATTTTAATCATCATTAACAGTTTAAGCAGAAAGGAAAGGTTTGTTAAATGATTCTTTGTGGAACCATCAATGGCAATAGTTCCCAAAAAGAAAATTTGCTCTCAGCTTCAAATGGTTGATACTGCATGTTTATGAGTTTATTTATCTGTTGAGCACAAATTAAGTTACAGAAGGATATTTAAAAAACTAGCCATTAGGAATAGGGAGGTAAGTAGCTAATGTTCCCAACATTGTTCAAAATATTTTCTGTTGTGTTCAACAGGAGAAAGAAATTCAAAATGGAAGTTAAATGATGACAGAATTGAAAAGCAAACTGTCCCTTTAATAGTCTAAATAATTAACTCCATGCATCTACTTTAAGTCATACTGAAACAATCTTATTAATAACAAGTGACTGCATGAAAAGGTTCAGAAAATTGGAGAACCATGCTTTAGCGTCATTTGCAGCCAGCTGGTGTTACATTTTGATATGTAATGCAATGACATCTTAGGATGTCATCACTGAATGTGCCATCTTATTTTTGACCTACTTTTTAAAACAATGTGACTTACCCTCAAGTCTTGATTCTTCAAAGAATGAGGTCAAAGAGCTTTGCATCGCACCTGTTGTATGTTGATTCAGACACGTGGAATTGGACTCAGTTTGGGCAGTAGATTATGGCCAACATAAGACTGTCTATGAAAGGGCAAATGTGCAGTCTTCAATTAAATGTTTTTAACTGGCATTGATGTTTCCACAGAAAAAACGTAACATGCATAGAACCTTTATATTCTACAAAAAGTTATTTGGGTTAATAAAAAAGTTATTTTAATGCTATAAAACTATTTTGGAAGCTTAATTTTTAATAATAAGCTAAATTACTGAAGGTACATTTCTGTTGATTGAACTGAATTAAATATTAGCGAGTGTGTGTTGAATGCTAAGAATAGGAAAGTGCAGCTTGTTTTGAGGTCTAAAGTGCTTAGTCGGAGTGTGTTCATTGCTAGGGAATGTTGAGCTGAGTGATTTGTCTCTCTTGAAGGATCAGCGGATATCCAGCATTTAACCTTCGGATGTTTCTTTTTTCTTTGCAGAAATCTTTCCCAGAGACCTCAGAAGGAAAGAGAAAGTTATCAGAATATTAACAGGTAGGAGACTGTCGAATTATCTGTGACCTGAAAGCTGTGTGTTTCAGACTTCTAACCTTGTTGTTTTCTATCCATCAGGTCCTCTTTATTTTGGTCCAAAGTGCAAGAAGGATGTCTACAGGCTTTACCACAACACTAGAGACTGCACCATCCCTGCACGTAAGTACTGTTCCACTCTCCATCACTTCAGATGCTACAGGTCACATCTCTGCCCACATGCACCACCACCCTTTATATTCATGACAGTCTCATGTCGGCTAGGTGCCGCTGATTTACCCCTGCACACAGAAACAGTATAGGCTACAAATTCAGGACTCATCCAGATGATTATCCAACTCATCCAGCTTTACTCCTGTCCTCAGACTACAAACGGTGCGCGCGGCTCCTGACACGACTGGCGGGGACTCCGAAATGTCAAGAGGGTTAACTTATTACCAGGTAAGACACTTACTAACTCCCCCTTTTCCTTTCTGATGTAGGAAACTAACAGTGTAAGAAATAACAGTACAAAAAGGGTCACTGTGCTGGTACTGGCTTTTCAAAAGGTGCACTTTTGGATTTTTGGGACACTTCAGCTATTAATCTGGACATTTAATGTTTGGATACAGACCTTTTTGGTATTGTGTACTTTTTGAAAAGGTGCCGCCACCAGTGACAGCTTTTCTACCCTTTTCTAAGCATAACTTAAACAACAGATGAGGAATGGGGCATAGGCATGGTCCTTGAAAAGTCAGTAAATGAATGACATTAACTGATTTAATAGTATTTCATGCTATATATATAGTGTGTGTGTGTGTGTGTGTGTGTGTGTGTGTGTGTGTGTGTATTGTCAAAAGATTTGGGTCTTTACCTTTAATTTTAAAGTGATAGTTCACCTAAAAATAATAACAATTCTGTCATTATTTACTTACCTTTGTTTCAAACCTATATGAGTTTGTTTCTTCTGTCAAACACAAAGATATAAAAAAAAGCTGAAAACTTTTTTATTATGGAAGTGTTACAGGTTTTAAGCTTTTTTCAAATGATCTTCTTTTGTGTTTAATAGAAGAAACAAACTCATAAAGGTTTGAGACAACTTGAAGGTGAGTCGATACAAAAGTGAGAACATATTAATTTTTTAGGTGAACTATCCTCTTAATGACATCCCGGTCTTAGTCTGTATGGTTTAATATGGATTTGGCCCACCCATTGCAGCTACAACTCTTTTGGGAAGGCTTTTAACAAAGTTTAGGAGTGCGTTTATGGAATAGTTTGACCATTCTTCTAGAAGCACATTTAAGAGGTTAGGCTCTGGGGGTCTCCACTCTAATACATGCCAAATATATTCGCTTGGGTTGAAGTCAGGACTCTGTGCAGGCCAGTCAAGATCCACCTCACCAAACTCGCTCATTGTCTTCATGGACCGTGCTTTGTGCACTTGTGTGCAATCATGTTGGAGCAGGGATACCAAACCATTCCCAAAATGTTGGAGAAATTGTCCAACAAGTATTGGTATGCTGATGCTGAAGTTTCTTTCACTGGAACAGCAAAAAAAACAAAAAAAACAACCCCACATCATAATACCCCTCCACCAAACTTTACAATTGGCACAATGTAATCAAACAAGTACTGTTCTCTTGTCAAACACAAAACCTATTGCCTTTCCAGACAGAGAAGCATGATTGGCCACTCCATATAACTCCAGGAGTCCTAGAGTCCAGTGGCAGCCTCCTTTACACCACATTTTGGATTGCACTTGATGATTTAAGGTTTGGACTCGGCCATGCAAACCCATTTCTATGAATCTCCCTACACACTGTTCTTGAGCTAACCTAAAGGCCACACAAAGTTTGTAGCTGTTGACTCTGCAGAAAGTTGGTGACGTCTTCACAGTGTTCACCTTAGCATGTGCTGATCCAGCTGTGATTTTACATGGCCTACCGCTTCGTGGCCATTGTAATGCCAATAAAATTTGAAATATTTAGTAGTGAACAAATAGACTTGTTGCAAGGTGGCAACCCCAAAACATTACCATGTTCACTGAGCTCCTAAGAGGGAACTATTGTTTCTCAAATGTTTGTAGAAGTGTCTGGATGTCTAGGTGTTTGATTGTACACACCTTGGGCCATGAAAGTGACTGGAACACATGCATTTTATTGACTTAAAAGGGTTCCCCAAAACTTTTGGTAATATACTGCGTGTGTGTGTGTGTGTGTGTGTGTGTGTGTGTGTGTGTGTGTGTGTGTGTGTGTGTGTGTGTGTGTACTTGTTTATGTGGTTTACACATTGTTTAATGACATGGGTATGACCTAGTTGTACTCTATTAAGATGGTTTTACGAGGACATGCCTTATGTCCTCACAATTCAAATGCGTAAAATCATAGTTAACAAGGTCTCTTGACAAGTTTGTTGTAAGGGTTGGATAAAGGGGTAAGGCAAAGGCAGCTCGGTTAGTGTATTCAGTATTGAACTCCTCTGTTATGTTTATGTTTTTACTATAATAAATTCATTATAAAATGCTAAAAATTATACTGCATCATTAAATATGTTTTAAAGCAATGTTTTCTAGTTATTATTAAATGTTAGCAAATAAATTACGAAATTACCCATGGCAAATTTAATGTACTATGGTTTGGTATATTCAACTTCAGCCCACAGCCTGATTCCTTATGTCCTCATAATTCAAATGCTTAAAATCATAGTTGACAAGGTCTCTTGACAGGTTTGCTGTGAGGGTTGGATAAAGGGGTAGGGATAGTCTTAGGAAAAGTTCTTAAACTTAATTCCTGGAGGGCCGCAACTCTGCAATTTTGTGCCAACCCTAATAAAACACAGTTGATCCAACTAATCAAGGTGTTCAAGTCTACTAGAGACTATTGGAGGTGTAATTTGGAAGTGGTTGGAGCTAAACTGTGCAGAGCAAGTATGTGTGTGTGCGCGTGTATGCAAACTACAAAAGTACATCACATTCATAAAGAACACATGTTCTTGGAGGTTTTATGGTTGCAAATGGATTCCAAGATTAGATAACCATTCCAAGCTATAACCTGCATATCTCAGCAGTAAAGACCCCTGGGATGTGATTTAAGCAGGTATACAAAGTTTGTGCCAATGCTTTACGTTAAAGTGCTTCTTTCTAAAACCACTCTGCAGGGAGTGTACATAACAAGCCCCGTTTCCCAATTTTTGGTTCTCAGAGGGAAAAGATTACATCCAAAATGCACACATGTAGATAAACACAGCCAAGTCTGAAACAGCACTAAACTCCACTTCCTTTATCAAGCAGGTTGAAGCCAAACCAGAGTGACCCAGAGAAAACAACAAAAACAGCAGTCAAAAGTGCCTTTGGACAATTGAAGAGAATTTACACCAACACGCAACATTCCACATAATCAGCACATCACGTCCAGAGCACTGCTCGCCCTCTCTGGAGAATAGATGAGGGAAAGAATTGATAGAGCAGTAAATGGACAGAAAAATGGGATGCTCTTGCCCAAGGACGGTATGATGGACTCAGCATGGAGCCGATGTTAAAATACAAGATGTCAAAGAATGAAAACAGAAAATGCATCTGGCAATTTGGGTTCTGAACCTGTCTGCCAAAAAAAAAATCATTTTCCATTCTTTCATAGCGAAAAAGGGATTGCCGTGGTTTTTACGTTGCATTCTCATCAGACATTAATACTGATGTTACGTGCGATGGCCTCAACAGGGTTGCAAACGCAAGGACCTGTAGGTGCAATGAGAGAGAGCTTTAATTTTCTCCATGCTAGTAAACTGCATGAACATTTCCTTTCGCTTCAGTTTGCCAGCAGACAGGTCGAGTTCTGCAGTAAATCTGTGACCAGAAGCTTCTCCATGTTTGTTTGTTTGTGAGACTACGACTGTGGAAATACATTCAGTATATTTTGATATGTAAATATTGTACATAAGAGACTTACAAATCCCTATAACAAACCACATAAGCATCTGGCGTACGAATGCTTTGTTGGGATATGTATATTTAAAAGAAAATATATTTAAATAAATTATGATTGTTTAAACGCTGTGGTGTTTGGTATCGCAAAAAACAGTGTCTCGATCTGGATTAACGGCTTATCTTGGCATCAGAAAACCTGTTTTTGAGGGAGTTTGGGAGTTCTTATCGGTCACGCTGGATGCTTTGGATGCTTCTGAGATATTGAATTTTTTATTTTCCGTCTGTAACCACACCAAAGATAACGGTCATCTTCTGTTGCTAAATAGTTTAGTGATGGGGAAAACTCTCCAGGGAGTTCCTCAAAAGATGAAGATGATGGATGCGAGGAGAAAACAACTGGAGGAGAAAGCGAACTAAAGAGTAAACAAAGTGAGTCATGTGGCAAGTGCAATGAATCCAAACAACAAGCAAACTTCAAAGTTGGCTGAAATGTGAGGGTCTAAAAGCAAAGTATGCTTTTTTTTTTTTGTATTTCTGCGCAAATTAACTACTAATTAACTAACAATTCATTCATTTTTCTTTGGCTTAGTCTCTTATATATCAGGGGTCACCACAGTAGAATGAACCACCAACTATTCTGGCATATGTTTTATGCAGCAGATTCCTTTCCAGCTCCATTACTGGGAAACACCCATACACTCTCGCATTCTCACACACCATACACTACGGCCAATTTATTTTACTCAATTCACCTATAGCGCCTGTCTTTGGACTGTGGGGGAAACCAGAGCACCCAGAGGAAACCCACATCAATACGGGGAGAACATGCAAACTCCACACAAAAATGCCAACTGGCCCAGCCGGGACTTGAACCAGTGACCTTCTTGCTGTGAGGCGACAGTGCTAACCACTGAGCCACCATGCTGCCCTATAACTAACAATTATTTAAGGTTTACAATTAAAATCCAATAAGAGCTACTTGTTTGTTAAATAAAGCCACAGCAGGTCCCTAATACTATACATCTGCTAAAAGGCAGAAAATATTATTTTACAAAAAATATTTATGGTACAAAAATGAACTAAAATGTGGCATATTATTCAATAATATTACTGCAATTATTGTAAAAACTGAATAAATATACACTGATACCCATTTACAGTAAAAGTAAATAAATAGATCAAAGGTGCAGGGTATTTAAGTTTGACACCCAGTGGTTGAACTAGGTATTGCACACCTTGTTCGAAACAAAAGCAAAGCCCAGATCGATGACATCAACAGCAGCGTACCTATCGAGCCTAAAGGATGATATAAGTCATGTTCTAAATAAAAGCAACAGCATGCGATAGAAGGAATAATTTCCGTGTTAAAAGGAGTTTTTGTCCTAACCAACACCTGAAATTTATATTTTAGAAACGGTATCTTGCAGCTGAACAACAGAAAACTGACCATGATCACCTCAGGTACTTCTAGTGTGCTTTATTCAGTGTTAAATGGTAATAATGTGAGTTTGAATGCCATTTTACATGACATGTATTGCCATACCACTGAAAGCAGCAGCAGATAGTTCACCTCAGATCTTTAAAATAAATAGTTTGAAATTGATCTTTAGAACTGTGACTACAACACAGTTCTAACACATATCAGTGATTCATCATCTACATTTAATAACATTAAAGTTATTATATATGTTTAATATGTATTAATCAGATTATAAACCTTATTTCGTTGACATGCAGTAAGTGCACTATTCTGTGCTTCTCAATGCCTCTATTTATTTTTTGGTGCAAACAGCCAAATTGCAATTTGCAGTGCTCTGTTTTGCACAAAGGCAACCAGGAGTGTTGAAATATATTTGGCTAAACTCGCATTGGGCGGGTTAAAGGGACCAAAACAAAGACAGCCGTTCTGCATGTAACACACATTTTCAAAGCAGAACATCTGACTTCAGCATTGTTTTTCTGATAAACAAGAATGTTCACTTAGCATGTTTCTTAAATATCTGCAAACATATTATGGTATTTTTATGCTTTAGAAAAATCAAAAACTTACAGCACCTTTAAATGATGGGCTTATAAAACTGCAGATATCTATAGGTGCTACAATAAAACGATTTAAACCCTGTTAAAATAAAGTTATGAATATCTTTTAATCCTCTCACATCTCCACCTGTCAACACGAGTCTATTGTTTTGTTGTTTTCAGTAATTTGTTGTTGTTTCGTCTCCATTTCTTTTACTTTGTGAAACAAAGGCTCAGTGTTGACCCCTTGTGGACAAACTATATAGGGCAAAAACTATTTAAATGGTAAAATTAAGGTTTAAAAAGGGATTTGAGCATACAAAGCCTATCAAATCAGGGAAAGAAATCTTTAATTAGATTTCTTTAATTAAAAACATTCATTTATTTTCTTTTCGGCTTAGTCCTTTTATTAATCAGGGGTCGCCACAGCGGAATAAACCGCTAACTTATCCAGCATATGTTTTATGCAGCAGATGCCCTTCCAGCTGCAACCCAACGCTGGGAAACACACTGTTTTCACACACATGCACCACGGCCAATTTAGCTTTTTCAATTCACATAGAGCACATGTCTTTGGACTGTGGGGCAAAACGGACCACCGGGAGAAAACCCACGCCATCACGGGGAGAACACGCAAACTCCACACAGAAATGCCAACTGACCCAGCCGGGACTTGAACTAGCGACCTTCTTGCTGTGAGGCGATCGTGCTATCCACTGCGCCACAATAACGCCCCTTTAACCGAAACATTAATACATTAACGAAAAAACAAACAAAACAAACAAAAAAAAGAGGAGGAAAAATTAATTCAGGCTTAAGTAATTCCAGCATTTTCATCTGGTTTATTTTGGTGAATCTCCTCTTTTCAGAGGCAATGGTCAACAAAAGCAGTTTACAGCTGCTCAAACAAGCATCCTGTGACATTTCATTACAATTTATTTTACAATTAAGACAAAGTGCTTCTCTTTATGCTGCTGTCAATTGGTTTGTGTGTGTTTTGCTTGAGAGGACACTTGATTCGTGTTTCAGTTGGTTGTACACTGCAAGAAAGGCTTTTCTTACCGAGTTTTTGTCTTGTTTCTAGTCCAAATATCTACAAATTCTTAAATCAAGATGCATTTTCCAGACAAGCATTTTGTCTTGTTTTAAGAATTATATACCAAAATTAAGCGAGTTTTTTTTCTTAAAACAATCAAAATAATCTGCCAATGGGGTAAGCAAAATAATATTATTTCAAAAGGAAAATCAAGATTATTTTACTTACTCCATTTGCAGAATATTAGCTTGTTTAAAGGAAAAATTCACAACATTTTAGCATATTTCTGGAATGAAGACATGCTAGTCTAGAAAATGCTTCTTGATTTCTTTAGAATTTTTAGATATTTGGACTAGAAACAAAAAGACCTAAGCACAGCATTTTTTGCAGTAAATATATTTGATTAATTCATGAAGAGGCCTAGCAGAATTCAGATGCTGTTGTGTGTGTGTGTGTGTGTGTGTGTGTGTGTGTGTGTGTGTGTGTATGCGTTACGAATGTTGCTCCAGGAAGGCTTTGCAGCATCTCGCACACTGTTCATACACCGTCTCAAAGTCTTTATCACTGCCCTGCAAGCAAAACAAACAGACACAATTAAAGTATGATCAAAAGCAAAGAGACATCATCTGCAAAAACACAAAAGAAGACCATTTCAATCAAAAGACATAGAAATATCAGCTGAATATCATCTGAAAAGTGTGCTAATGGCTGCTGAATTGGACTATAAGAAAGTAACAATCCAGCACAGAGGCCAATTTGCTATTCTTCAATGGCACAAAGAGCTGCCAGCTTCTACCAGCTGGTTGGCACAAAACAAGAACTGTTAAGGAAGCTCAACTTCACACCTTTCAGAAGGATTTATCTTCAATCAAGTCTATCCTGTATGTGTCCCACATGTTCAGCCTGGTGAAATGTGTCTTCAATCAGCCCTTAGTTGTATTCCAAAACCAAAAGCTGGTGGGATCGGGATGACCTGACGATGTTTGAAGGAGAAATGCTAGAGATCTCTGTTGGGGTGGCCCTTTCTGGTTCTTTCCCTGTTTCTATTTCACAACATCCTCCCCTATCATCTCTCATGATCCACACGGCTCCTTTCCAAACCTCAGTTTTGCGGTTTTACCAGTTGGATAATCATCTTTTGTGTCATAACTGGGTTCTTGTGACAATAAACACTTCTGTTTAAAACACCAAATAAATGCTCTTACATTGGCTTGATATTACCAAACAGGCCTTGAAAAACCGCAATGTGCACACTGATCCGCCTAAAGAGTCATGGATGATTCGTTTTCATCCCTGCTGCCAGAGTTATTTGTGGAGTGGAGGAATAGAGAAGAGACCGATACACAACAGAGCCTTTGGATTCAAGTTTAATTTGCTCCCTTTGGATTAAAAGCATCAGTGTTTTTCACAAATGCATGCTGATATTCGCCATTACATGCAATATAATTATTGTATATTCTTCATGGCTTTAAACTCACAGCATAGTCATTTGCATTTTTTGTTCAATCGGCAGTGAGCATTTTGCGTGCCATTTAGCTAAATAAATAAAATTTGCCAGATGACACTGTTTTTGTTTTCTACTGTCTAATCAAATATATGGAGAAGCAAGCTTTTTGCTGTGGCACAGTATAATCTTCACCAAATATTCACAACAAACAAACATGTAGTTCGTGACTGAGTGTGGAATCATGGGTGTATTAAATCCTACTAGACTCCTGCAGAAATCATGCTGATGGATGAGCTACATTATTCAACACTTATTATCATGACAGTATAGAGTAATGCTGTGTCCACACTAGATGGGGAATGCGCGAATAAATCGCACTATTCGCGCGTAAATACACGCGTGAACATTTTGAGTTTACTCGCTTTGTTCGCGTCATGGGCAGGGCTTCTTTCTGCCCGGTGACTCTAGCTTCACTGCTAAATGGCTAACATGGATTTTATTGAGAGAATAGCTGTGTTTATGTGCTTTAGGAATGCTGAAAGACAGCGTATATTTGTTCGGCGTTGTGTCTGAGTGTACTAGATCTTTACAGAGATGCAGCCAGCTCTGCGAGCTCACCAACTCCTCCAGAAACTATACCTGGATGATGGAGGCTTTCAGCTGTGCTTCCAACTGAGCCGAGCCCATTTGATGAACAGTTGTCTGGTGTCTGCAAGAGGAGTTCTCTTTTGGAACAACAACAACAACCGGCACTACGTCATAATCACGCCCCTACAACAGAAAGCTTCTGATTGGCGCGAACATCCGTTGAAGTTTAGATCTTCGATTTGCGCATTAAGCGTGCAAAATGTTCAACTTGCGGCGCTTCATTCACGTGAACTGCATCATTAGCACCACCTCATTCGCTCGCGCCACAGGATGTCTATTCACAGAATAAGGCTAAAAGATGGTGAAGCAAAATGAGAGCACTGAAGCAATTGCTGATTAGAGATGCGATACAGAAGCAGGAGAACTTTTATTATGCCAGTCCACAACATCCAGTTCTTTTGCTCATGATCAAATTAACAAGTAGCAGTGCTGTTTTATCATACTAAACACATTTTTATTGTTCTGGTATAATACTGCTTTATGCAGTCTAATAAAACACACATATTAAAGTGTCTTTTGTTTTTCGCTGTTTACTCTAAAACCAAACCAGAAATCGAGAGTATAAGATGTCATTAGCAAAGTACTCATTCTCATACATGCCATTTCTCGTAAAATGCACCAGAGGGCGCTGTACACATTTCTGCACACATATAACGTCCTTCTCATTCGTGTCCGTGAGAGAAGCTGGTCGGCTTGTCATCGTGCACAATGTACCAGCTCATGCTGCTTTTTTTTGGGTTTAGTTTTTTCTGGTTTCTGGAACCATCCTTCGTTGGACTCAAACCCCGGTCTGCTTCAACTTCCAAGTCTGGCGCCATTCGTGGTAAGCAGTCATGCTGGACAAACCGTCCATACGGAGGTAAGCAATCAGCGGTAACGCCCCATAGCATTTGTTTTACATATAAAATGCAGCCATATGTACCCACAAGCACATATTCCTCAGATCTCAAAAATGTTCACCAAGGCACATTTTCCCAATCAGTCTGTGTTGCTCATTTCTCCAGATTTAAACATTAGTGTACATTAGATACATTTATACATTAGTATACAAACATTAGTGCTAATATTTAGCCCTGCTCTAGTGATTTTAGGATATTTTACTGAAAACAAATCGTATATGGCGTGCCTTTAAAGTTGCTGTGACAATAAAATATTAAAATTAACTACAAAATATCATAGACAAGTACTGTATTTATTGCATTTTAATTTTAAAAAGCTAACTTTCTTATATTCTAGAGTCACTACACTCAAAGTGAAAGATTTCAAGTTGCTGATTTTTTATGGCATAATGTATTTGCTGTTTTTTAGTACTTTTAAGGTTGTCTAATGCTTGTCTTAAGTGCGTGGTATGATTTATGTGTTGTAAATCTAGTACACTGCAGAACAAATTGCCCCAAAGAGGGCAATAAAGTTTACAGTACAGAGTTTTTGATGGATATAATGGTTTGGATGCTTAAGAAAATAAAAAAATTCTATATCTCCAAAACTATTTCAATTATCAGTGAGTTGTACCGACTTAAATTTCCAACTGTTACTCAAACATTTATTTAGACATCAGCGTAATATTACTATCAAATCAATGAAAATTACGCTTTTATGATTTTCTGGGTTTGAAAACTACAGCCCAACAGAAACTGAAACTGTACTGACAGGAACGACTTGTACTTCTTTATGATCCAAAGAAGAAAAATGATACAGGCTTCGAATAACATGAGAACAGATTTTTCACATTTGAAAACACTCAAACTTGTTCTAACCCACAAGATGTTGGACATGCAGAACGTGTTGAAAAAAGAAAAATCTGTAAATGAAGTACGCCTTAAACACACGCAAAAACATTAGCTGAAGAATCCTCAATCTCAAACATCAAGCCAGGACCACACAATGCATCAAATTCTTATTTTTTGTATAGGAAGCCCAGACAGAGGACATGATTTATTGGTTTCTTTATAGCCTAAGTACATGATTAAGTCTGTCTAAGTAAACCACAACCGAATAAGCAGCTTGCAGCATTCCCAGAAAGTTTTCTGTACGCAATCAACAACAAGCACAAATAAACTCCCCTCATGTAATCCTATAAAAGTGAAATAAATGTGCATTATTTCAGGCTTACTAGATTAGAAAAATAAACAGAAACAAATTGTGTCCTGCCAACAATCATACTCTGGGATAGTAGTAGTCAGGATTTCTGTAGGTTGGTGGAGACACATTTTTAAAAACCTTTTGAGAACCAAGTAAATGTAATCTAATGAATACTCTGAAGGGAACTCCAAATGTAAACTTATAAGAAGTATTAGCTATCTATGTGATTTTTACAATTAACTTCTTATTTGTCTATTGACCTTTGAAGTGACCAAACATGAAAGATTGCAGTTAATTTTTAGTTTTCTGAAAGCTAAACATCTAATTGCGTGTCCTTGGAAAAGAGAAAGACAGTCCTAGTGTGTCTCAGGGTGCTTTCACACCTGGACTTTTGTTTCGGAACCTGGAGCATTTCCCCAGTTAGTGGGGTTCATTTGGCATATGTGAATCCATCAATCGCGCCAAAACAATCGGTCCGAGATTGCCTGAATGAGATGGTCTCGGCTCGACTGAATCGAACTCTGGAGCGGATCGATTGTAGTGAGAAAGCAATACAATCCGAACCAGGCAATATCACAGTGTTTTATGGATATGTAATAGGCATATGGCTATATGAAGAGAGAATTATGAGTAGGGCCGGATGTCATTCCTACCGGTAAATGTGCATTTCATGTCAAATACGAGAGTGAAAGCATGTTAACTATTAACGAGAGCTGTTTATCCGTTAGGAAAATTGACCAAACTGAAGTCTTGGTTTATCTGTTATTTCTCTCTATAATGTAAAGCCTATAATGCATAAGCCAACTGCTATGTATGAGAAAGTCCTACCTCTGATTTATATTTGGTGACGACGTTTGTGGGTGTCACCATTCAAAATGAAAGCACAGCTTATCGCTTATAGCGTCTTATTGCTCATTGTCATAAATTAAAATAAGGACGCATGACAGCTGAGCGGGACTCTAATTAAAATAAACCGTGAAACTCTGACCAATGTGAGGAGAGTTCACTCGCATGTGACTTGTTTTAGCTCTTTTGGTCCATTTAGAAACTTTGCCGTGTAAAAGTGAACCGCACTAAGAACAAAGAGCAACATTGTAAGAATTTTAATCCCTATGTCGGAACAAGAGAATCGATCCACAGGTGTAAAAGCACCCTCAGTGGATAAAGGGGATGACCTTTTGCCTTGCCTTAGAAGAACATATTTTTTGAAAAACAAAATTCATATATTTTGGAAAGTGTTTTGACTTTTTGGAGAGTCTAGATGGTGACTCTTTCCTTTCTGGTTATTTTTTCTCTGAAGGGTTTTTTGTAGAAGCACAGCTCAGACATCTCTCTCACCCAACGTTTAGTAACACTTTATTTTATTGCACAACAACTAACTGTTTTTTTTGGCTAAAAAAAAAAAATAAAATGTGGGAGATAGTAATGTCTTGCCCGCCAGTGGGGCATTCCCTGGATGGTGTGACAACATGTGAAAACTATCAATTAATCTGTCCATGTTAATTCACAAAAAAAAAGTATTTTTTTGGTAATCTTCAATCAAAATCTGAGCATTTGCTTTAGCGTTTGGAGTGACGGTGCTTTTCTGTTGACATCAGTTTGACAGCTTTAGCCATAATATTATTTATTTTAATTTCCAGGTTCTGCTGGTTGACAGTTTTGTTTCCCAAATTTTCATTGCCAATCTTAAGCCAATTGTAATTGTTATGTTAGTGCTTCAATTTGGAATTTCCACAACCATTGCAGAGCCCAGGGGATCACAGAGAGACTCCGACTTGGCCCCACCCTGATCCAAGCCATAATATTCTTAACCACTCCCCTCTTACCGTTAATATACTACAATAAAATGATGCGCAAAAAGAAAGCCCCGCCCTCTACTCAACATTCTATTTCAGTTGGATTCCAGAATCAGCAACTTCTGATACACATGGACTTTAAGGTCCAATCCCAATTCTACCCCTTAGCCCCTTCCCTTTACCCCTTCCCCTCATTTTGCAAATTCACATGAAGGGGTAGAGGTGTCCCAATTCCCTTCTAAGAGAAGCGCTAGATAGCCCTTGAAACAGATATTTTTCAGGACCACATTCTTAACCAAGGAAGCAGCCGGAAGTAAGGAGATACACAAATTAGTATTTTATTATATTATTACAAATTTTTACAACAAACTAATTTTTATGAATGTTTTAATACATTCATAATGGCGTTCATATTTTACTGTCATGCTTAACTATTAAAAAAAAAAATTAAAAAAAGCAAAATTTCACTATCTATAATCCATAATAATAACTCCTGTATAGTAGTCTCACAACATTCTGTCACTCGATGACACTCGAATACCCTGTCAGAAACGTTGCTGGGAATGACCTTTTTACTGTCTGCTATAATGTTAATGTTGTTTTTGTGTGTTTACATAGATAAATATGGCCATGGTGTAAACGCACAGTACAGTTACAAGCTTATCGCCACATTATACTGTTATGATAACATGATATCATAGCCTTCAGTGATTTCCTGAAGATAAACGCCAAAAAAATAACGCAACTGGAATAACTACAGCAGCCACCATTGTCAATCTCAAGATGCAAGAGATCGTGATGACATATGATAATGTGTGCAGGTGCTGTAGTGGTGTCGCATTTCTTAGGGCTAAAATTTGAAGCCTTTCCCTTCACACTCAAGGGCCAAGGGCCAAGAGAAAGGGTACAAAAATAAAATTGGAATTGGGCCTAAGGATGTTTAGATATTTCAACTGGAAAACTCTAAGGAGGATATAAATTTTTGAGGTTGACAAAGAACATTGATTATCATGAATTTGACTTTAATTCTATCTGCTTTATGTATTTCAACATCCAACGAAGTGATATTGAAAATGTGAAATAACAAATCATCATGAATCACCAAAGAATTTTTCTTCCAAAATATGACCGCATATGAAGATGAATGTTAAAAGGGAGTGATGGTTGTGGGAAACATCGAAATAATCTAACAACACTAGGCTGATTTGAAAGGTTTCCCACACTAGTAAACAGCAGGAGTCGGACTTAGATGAAATACAGAGTATGAGATACAGAAGACATCCTATAAATGCACCATAGGTTTATAGACCATAGGATTTGAGACAGTTTCTGGGAAATTCATATAAGATTTCAACAAGATTTTTTTTTTTGGCCTGATGCCACTTTCATTGAATATTTGGCAATGAGTGTCCAGGGCTTGGGACGGATCCCGCTGAGTGCATGTGTGTACACTTACATAGTACGGGTCTTGGATAATAAGCTGTTTTTCAGGATCGTAGGAGCCGAGCAGCTCAATCTTGGCTTTGCTGTTTTTCACGCTGCTTGCCTTCTTGTTCAGATCTCTGTAAAATAAAAAAAAGACACTTTAGATCCTGTGCAGCCAGTGGACGGTTGCACAATCATATCAATGATGCGATTTCTTCAGTTCTTTCAGGCTAATTCGGAAATATGATTTAAGTAGGAATGAAACTTGACCGTATATGCCTGTTTTTTTTTTTTTTTTTGCAACTCTCTCCCAGGACAAAGACATTGCACCACACACACATAAATGAATAAATAATTCATAAAAACACACAAAAATGCCTGGGTAATGACAGCTAGTGAGGTTGATGATGTATGACAAGAATATTAAAAACAAACGACTTCTAGGGGTGCGCAATATTATATATCATCAAAGCAGGCGGTTGGTGCCTTGAAGTAGGGTTGTTTGTAACTAAAAAGAAAAGTAGTGGAAAAAAATGTAATAAATAAAAGGGTGGCATGGTGGCTCAGTGGTTAGCACTGTCGCCTCACAGCAAGAAGGTCGCTGGTTCGAGTTCCAAAGACATGGAGTATAGGTGAATTGAATAAACTAAATTGGCCGTAGTGTATGACTGTGTGTGTGAATGTGAGATCGTATGGGTGTTTCCCAATACTGGGTTGCGGCTGGAAGGGCATCTGCTGCGAAAAAAACATATGCTGGATAAGTTGGCGGTTCATTCCGCTGTGGCGATGCCTGATAAATAAAAAGACTAGGTTGTAAGAAAATCAGTTATTGAATGAATAATAAATATAAATAGGGCCCTGTAATCATGGAGATGAAGAAAATGAAGATAAAGCATTTAACTTTTTTATATGAGTAAAACAACAACATACCATTTTAATTTTCCACAATATTTTGCACTACACCATTTTGAAGCTTTGAGGGATGTTTTCTTTTTACATTTAAGGCATTAATAATGTTACAAAAATGTATGTCAAATAAATACTTTTAAAAAACTTTCTATTCATCAAAGATATTAAGCAGCAGTTGTTGTTTTCAATAGTATGTGGGTTTCTATCAACCTGTGTAATGGTACCGTACAATTTGGTACGCTTTTAAAGCCATTTCCACTGTCAAAAGGTAACTAAAAGCAAACCGTACCGTACCACTTTTTGGCTACCCTTTTGAAAGAGTTCCTAGCACAACAAAAGGGTACCAAAAGGCGGAGATAGACACGCAGCTGAACGCTATTGGTTTACAAAGAAGCATCACTACCGCGTACACAAGCCAGGAGATTGAAAACAAAGGAACTGCCATTTTCAAAGACACAGCCGAGACATTACACCGTAATACCATATACATATAATAACAAGCCATGGTCGACCCAAGCTCAAACAAACCTTGTCGTCGTCTTGATGAACAGCCACAAAGCCAAGAAAAACTAAATCTGCCATGTCCTGTTTACAAGGTCATCTAAAAGCACAAGTGGTTTCACTTTCTCTAGAGAGCTCTCGTGCACTCGTTGCGCTTCTATATTTGAAATAACAAACTTCTTGAGCTGATGATAATAATGTGCGCATGATTATTAAAGCGCTTCTCACATCCGATCCTTTCAGAAATGGACAAACGTGGAAGTGAAGCGCTAAAAAACAAAGGAGCAAATGATTCTTTCAGCAACCTAAAACATATACATGAACTGCCATGTTTAACTATTATCATTGCCTTTTGGAGTATTATGAACTCAAAATGACTGAATTATTTTCTAACAAGAGGTTACATGTGCATAAAGCATCTTTTTTGTAAAAAGTGCTTCTCATATGATATATGAACGACCTGTACAGTTTTACTTTGACATTTCCTCGAGCGAGAATGACGTCGACTGAAACTTTCATCATTGGTATTCATCAAGGGTATCATTGGTACCCTTTTGGCACTGGAAACACAAGCCTGATAAAGGTGACCCATACTGACCCGGACCATACCACTCAGTGGAAATGGGCCATTATGCAAATTTTGAAGTATCGCACGAGAAATGAGTGATAAAATACCAATTTTTAAATAAAAATCTTTTTATGCTAACATGGTGGTTTTGGACCAGGGTTGTTTAAATTTTTATACGCGATCAAAAATACTACCAATACCACACAAAAAATTCAGCCATTACAAGACACATAGTTACGCTGATGTAATTTACAAATCCAGTCAACCTTAAAATCGGCTGATCAAAAGCTATTTTTCATTACTTTAAAGCTAAACATTGAGGACTGTCTGTATACATAACATTGTGTATTTACATATGAAGTGCAAATTCAAATGCGTAATGTATAAAATAGCAGGATAATTGGTAGATGGATGACATGAAAGCCCCTTTATTACTTCCTGGAGGGCTCTTCCTGGAGGGCTCTGCATAGTTTAGCTCCAACCACTTCCAATTCACACCTATTTAATAGTCTCTAGTAGACTTGAACATAGGGCTGGACGATATGGCAAAAATTTATATCACAATATATTTCTTAATTTCGGTCGATACGATATAATTCCAATATTGATATGAACAATAGTAAAAAGACAGAAAAAAAAAACTGCCAAGAATGCGCACAATGGATGTCTGTACCTACAAATGTTTGCAAACTGAACTTGCAAAGTGTATAATACCTCCAGGCTCTTATAACATTTTTTTATATATAAAAACAGTACAAAAAATAAATGTTCACTTTTTATTTGTATTTTTTACAAACAAGAAATGTGAAATAAACGATCAAATAAATAAAACTCTTATACTCTAAAATAATATACATAGTTCGTGGGAGTTAGCTTGACTAATGTGATGAACAGAAACTTCTATCAGCATTTTTTTCTTGTTTTTTTTTTTTGTAAATGCTAAATTTTTAACAATCAATATAATGCCAAAATCTTACAATTATGACATCCACATCATTAAAAGCATAGATAAAAAATAATAATTATAATAATAAAGAACTCAAAAAGAGTATACATTATTATTTGCAATAGAAAAGAGTTGTTTGAGTATATTCATAGTTCTGGTTGCTTTTCATCTTGAACGTCCTTTAAGGGTTCTATCTGTCTATTTATATTTGTGTATAATTACCTAAATCAATTAAAAAGTTTAACAAAAAACAATTTCTTATATATTTTATATAGTCTATTTATATAGACTAATATTTTATATTGTTTTATAAAACACATTTTCATTATTTAACTGATTTAATAGCTCTATTAATCACATTATTTCTATTTCAAAGCTTTGCAAACCTGATTACTGATAAATATGTTTGTGAATTTGAGTTTGTAAGTGCGCAAGTGCTATATGCCAGCATGCAGTGAGTTTATTTGTATGTGAGTGTTAATGTGGGTGTTTATGCGAGGATGGTGTATATGCAAGGATCAGGTTTATATGTATGTGCTTGTGTTAAAGCTGGAGTATATGCAAGGATCGAGTTTATATGTTTGTGCGTGTGTTAATGCGGGAGTATATGCAAGGATCGAGTTTATGAGCATGTGCGTGTGTTTGTGGGTGTATGCATGCATCAAGTTTATATGTAGGCTATATGCGCAAGTTTCATACCTTTTTTGAACATTCAATAGTATAAGTTTATATGCAAGTAATTTATGAGTGTATACGCATGAGTTGATTAGCGAAGTTTGATTTAAATCCTACACGGCGGAGGTGGATGGTGGTGATTGTGAGGCAACAGGTTGGCTTAAACTTTTTTGATGCCTCATCTTTTGACTCTTAGTGTGTTTTATCAGGAGGACCTTGATTAATTGGATCAGCTGTGCTTGATTAGAGTTGGAGCAAAACTGCAGAGCTGTGGCCCTCCAGGAATCGAGTTAGAGACCTACGCTTTAAGACATTATTATATTATATGATATTCTATGATCTTTGATTATATGCTAGTACATAGGCTAATTAAAACAACAGTATGTAAGAGAAATGCTTGATTTCACAACCCATGCCTAGTTATTCATCAGTATATCAACAGGGTCACTTGGGGACCTAGGCGGAGCCGATTATAGAGGGGAGAACTGGATTTGTCATGTCAATTATTGAGTTTATTGCTGTAGATGAAGAACTGAAATACCTTTTATTTAACAAAATTGGCTATGAACATTAGGTTTTATAGAGATTTTTCTAATATCATTCATACTGAATTTATTTGATATATTTCTAGATTTGTTGAACTAAATACCCTTATCAGTTTACAGCATTTTAAGTTGTTTTTTTTACAGTGAATAACAGTATTGTCTGTTAAATGTATATTGGATAATAAAAATAATACTCTAGTTCACATTTATTTGCTAACGCTTTATTAAAACATGAAGCACACTATTAAAAAAATCTACAAGGTCATACAGTGTTAGTATATACAGACATACATCAAAGTATTGAATCAGTACTCTGTATTGGATGATAGCATGAGTCCAGAAATCGGAAACGGTATTGGGATGGAAAAAGGGTATCAGAACATCTTAATTTTGGACTTAGATAATGTGAATGATGGGAAATGGAAATGCATTTGTAAAATAAACTCTATTAACTTTATTAAAAAAAGATGACCAATCAGCTGTTTCTGCTGATACTGCCATGTTTACTGTTGATGGTTACCAATAGCCACTCTAACAACGTCACGTAAACTCACCTAATTTGCATTAAGCACATATTCTTTTTATGCAAACTTTGAAAAGATCTGTCTTAGAATGGAAATCTGGTTTACGACATAAAAAAAATCTGCATAATGATTTCTAAAGGAGCATGTGGCACTGAAGCAGGAGTAAATGCTTCTGAAAATGTAGCTTCGCAATTGCCAGAATTAGTTATATTTTTATCCTTTAAACTTTAGGAAGTACCTCACTGAACGCTAATCATATTTCGAGGTCAGTGGCATCTAAAAGTTTGCAAACCTCTGGTCTGTATGAAGGCTTGTTTAATGACCATCTCGGCGTCTCATTAACTCTCTAGTTTAGGGATCATCTTTTCCAGGTTCAAACCTTTGACCTTTAGGATTACCAGCTCAGACCAAATACCATCGTTAATATAGAAGGAAAAACACAACAGTCCATGACCGTATGTGTATATTTTTTACGTCAATTAACCCAAGGCAGAGTCATTGCTAAGCATTATTATGAGTTATATTAAATCTGTATGTCAAGCTGAGCTAAAGAAGAGAAAAGCCAAGTCAGAGCAAAGACGAAGAATCTAAAGAACTCGGTAATCTTCTTAATAAGCGCTGGATCTAGCAGAAACATGTGATTCTGACAATATTCCAGAAAAAAAAATCTCCTTCCTGCACCATTGACTTCACATTCAAATGATGGGGCCACAGACTGGTTGATGCAAACTTCACAGTGTTGACAGATCCATAATATAATTCATTCACTCAGTTTTGGAATCATCAATCATCATTGTCCTGTCAGAGAGACAGGCGGAGGGGTAAGGTGGGAGCCCGAGGCTATTTAAACTGTCAACAAAAAAAGCCAAGGGCCTCACTACCGCTCGTCACTTTTGTGTTTGTAAACTCAATGAGAAGTGAACTTAGTCCCACTTTTCGCAACCAACATTTTTCCTGCACGTGCATGTTATTATCAATCAGTAATATTTGACATTCTGAATAGGATAAGAATGTGAATTCATATTCATTCACGTCTCCTCCAGTTTATTCATACTCACAGAGATTCACTAAACAGCATCCATTACGGCTTTTAAGTCCAAAAGTGTGCTTATTTGCAGAAATATTGATATATTTACTAGGGATAAGTAGGAATAAGTAGGGCATTTTCATTTTAAAACTGTTAAAATTGTGTTTCAGAGAAATCTCCTTCCAACCTAAAATGCATGATACATGACCAACCATGGCCATTAGGTATGTGCATATTTTGCCTGCATCCATACTTGCAGTATTCCAGTTGTGTAATGGTGAGATAAGAGGGTACTGACAAATCAGGGAATAATATCCAATACACCAATCAGAGAGCGTTTGTGGACAGCCATGCCTCTGCTTTTGTATCAGTCCATCTATATCACCCTGCAGCCAAAGACCAGTTACTCACTAAAGCTAAGCAGGGCTGAGCCTGGTCACTACCTGGATGGGAGACCACATGGGAAAACCAGGTTGCTGTTGGAAGTGGTGTTAGTGAGGCCAGCAAGAAGCATTCAACCTGCGGTCTGTGTGTGCCCTAATGCCCCAGTATAGTGAAGGGGACACTATACTGTCAGAGGATGCCCATTTTCGGATGAGACGTTAAACCAAGGTAATTTAAAATACCATGGCACTTCTCCGGTGTCCTGGCCAAATTCCCTCCATTGGCCCTTACCCATCATGGGGAGGCCGAGGTTACACCCCTACTCATCATTCCCACCCACCAAATTGGCTCTATCACTGTCTCTCCACTCCACCAATACCTTTTTAAGACCTCTTAAAACCTTCTCAGAAAGATTTCATCACCCCTTCAAATTCTAATCAGTGTCAAACCTTTAACTTAATAAACAGTTATTAATATTAAATGCCAAGCTCTGTACACTTGGTTTGTATCCTATGCAACTAACAATCGGAAATACAAAAATTTCGGATTTTGGTTTTCTTCAAGCTAGAAGGGCTATTGCATTATACTGGAAACACATGGATGCTCCATCCATAGAAATGCGGGAAAAAAAAATCTTGAACTGTATTGGACTGGAGAGACTAACATGTATCATTAAAGGCAAGCAGAAGAACTTTAACTATCTTTGGGAACCATATACGAATATTATGTAAATGAATATTATGTGTGTTTGTAAACATGTATTTTTATTTATTTATTATTTATTTTTTTGTATTATTGTTTTTGTTATTTTGTCTTTTTTATATTTCAATTCATTATTTTTATTTACTGTATTTGTTAACATTTATTATTATTATTGTTATTATTTATTTATTTATATATTATTTGAATGTGTATATGTGTGTATGTATATGTGTATATACATATATAAGAAGGGTGTGGAGATGTGCTGTTTTAGGCTGCATTGTAGTTGTATGCCTAGTTGATGGGGGGGGAAAAGGAAAAAAATCAATAAACATATTTGGGGAAAAAAACAAAAAAAAACTGTTATTAATAAACTGTTGTAGTTAAATGAATCAATGGAGCACAACCATGCAACAGAACTCAAATAAGCTTGGAAGAAACAAAGCTTGAAATAATAAATTTGTTTTGAAGTTGTTTTCAGCGACAGGCTTCAGACAAACTAAAAAGAGTTTAAACTCGTCTTTCTCCAACCAGGAGTACACAAACTTAGATTTTCTTATTTTGCCGTCTATTTTGCTCTATGGTTTCGCTATATGTAGAGAGAATCACATCACCTTCCCGCATTTGTCGCAAATTACGTGACATCACCTGGATGAAGAAGCTTGGCCGGATGCTCCACGGCCCGAACTAATCGCGTGGATCGAGCATGCCGTTACTAATATTAGGAGGAAAATAAATATATTTATGCTTTTTTGGAGTCAAACACTTTGAATAATGCTTGAAAAAAATTTAAGACCTTGTAAAAATGCAATTAAGACTTGTTAAGGGCCTTAACTTTCTCATAATTGATTTATACAGGGAGTGCAGAATAATTAGGCAAGATGTATTTTTGAGGATTAATTTTATTATTGAACAACAACCATGTTCTCAATGAACCCAAAAAAACTCATTAATATCAAAGCTGAATATTTTTGGAAGTAGTTTTTAGTTTGTTTTTAGTTTTAGCTATTTTAGGAGGATATCTGTGTGTGCAGGTGACTATTACTGTGCATAATTAAGCAACTTAACAAAAAACAAATATATACCCATTTCAATGATTTATTTTCACCAGTGAAACCAATATAACATCTTAACATTCACAAATATACATTTCTGACATTCAAAAACAAAACAAAAACAAATCAGTGACCAATATAGCCACCTTTCTTTGCAAGGACACTCAAAAGCCTGTCATCCATGGATTCTGTCAGTGTTTTGATCTGTTCACCATCAACATTGCGTGCAGCAGCAACCACAGCCTCCCAGACACTGTTCAGAGAGGTGTACTGTTTTCCCTCCTTGTAAATCTCACATTTGATGATGGACTACAGGTTCTCTATGGGGTTCAGATCAGGTGAACAAGGAGGCCATGTCATTAGTTTTTCTTCTTTTAGACCCTTTCTTGCCAGCCATGCTGTGGAGTACTTGGCGTGTGATGGAGCATTGTCCTGCATGAAAATCATGTTTTTCTTGAAGGATGCAGACTTCTTCCTGTACCACTGCTTGAAGAAGGTGTCTTCCAGAAACTGGCAGTAGGACTGGGAGTTGAGCTTGACTCCATCCGCAACCTGAAAAGGCCCCACAAGCTCATCTTTGATGATACCAGCCCAAACCAGTACTCCACCTCCAACTTGCTGGCGTCTGAGTCAGACTGGAGCTCTCTGCCCTTTACCGATCCAGCCACGGGCCCATCCATCTGGCCCATCAAGGCTCACTCTCATTTCATCAGTCCATAAAACCTTAGAAAAATCAGTCTTGAGATATTTCTTGGCCCAGTCTTGACGTTTCAGCTTGTGTGTCTTGTTCAGTGGTGGTCGTTTTTCAGCCTTTCTTACCTTGGCCATGTCTCTGAGTATTGCACACCTTGTGCTTTTGGGCACTCCAGTGATGTTGCAGCTCTGAAATATGGCAAAACTGGTGGCAAGTGGCATCTTGGCAGCTGCACGCTTGCCTTTTCTCAGTTCATGGGCAGTTATTTTGCACCTTGGTTTTTCCACACGCTTCCTGCGACCCTGTTGACTATTTTGAATAAAACGCTTGATTGTTCGATGATCACGCTTCAGAAGCTTGGCAATTTTAAGAGTGCTGCATCCCTCTGCAAGACATCTCACTGTTTTTGACTTTTTCGGAGCCTGTCAAGTCCTTCTTTTGACCCATTTTGCCAAAAGAAAGGAAGTTGCCTAATAATTATGCACACCTGATATAGGGTGTTGATGTCATTAGACCATACCCCTTCTCATTACAGAGATGCACATCACCTAATACGCTTAATTGGTAGTAGGCTTTCGAGCCTATACAGCTTGGAGTAAGACAACATGCATAAAGAGGATGATGTGGTCAAAATACTCATTTGCCTAATAATTCTGCACTCCCTGTATACTTTTTTAAACCCCATGGACACCCTGCTTTGCACATACCTTAAGTTGCTTTCGTCCATGCAGAGGATGTAATCAAAACTCATGAAGTCATCTTTGGTGACCTAAGAAAGAGAAAGACAGCATGAGTAACGTATGCAATGCTTCATGCACATTGTCCTGCAGTGACCCTATAAGCACGGGGCAGTGCTTTCAGCCACCATCAACCCCCCCTCTCTAATTCTTCCTGTCTTTCATTGAAAGAGGCAAATCTGCAGACCAAAGAGCATGTCGTAAGCTTGGACAAACTCCAGAGAACATAAGGAAAAGTCTGGAGAGCGAGCAGACGTGCTGTCTATGTCTGCTCAAACATTCGCTTCCCTCACTCAAGACGTGAAGTAAAGAAACAGATCAAAGCACATCTGTGGCTGTACATATGTGTGCGCATATATTGAGCAAGAAAGCATGATTCATCTGAGACGCCACTGCCCAGAGTCAGTCAAAATAGGATGTTTCCAATTTATAAAAACAACAGAAGAACAAAAATCTAAGTTTTTTTTAAACGTAACATGCATGAGAGGTGAAAAAACTAGAGGAACGTCTCTTTGGCTATACCTTTTTGCCTGTATAATTGTTGATTTGTGTGAGGTCAACTGGACAAAGATGTCTTTGGTGTAAGCTCAGCTCTGTCAAACCTGACCTCAAAAGGCCAAACTAAAGCTCGCCCACATGACTGAAATATCTGACTGACGTCTGGAATATGGGGGAGGAAAGCACGCAAGTTAGGAGTTTTTTCTTAGTTTGACAAGTAATAGGTTAAACCGTGGATATTTCAGGCAAGGTGATGCAGTAGGCGACTTGCTTCAACATTGTGTGCTCTATATATTGAGCGTTTTTATTTTTGTGCTCTGCTAATATGCTTTTTTAATCAAAGAAATGCCATAGAATGTCCAGCAACAAAGCGCAGGATGCAAACTAGTGAGCACATTTGTTTTGATCGTCTAAAAAGAGCCTATGATCAAGGATGATTGTGTTCTGTCAATCGTTTTAAAAGAAATCTCTTGTGAAAATTTATATGGAATTGGATGATTATAGCAACATATCTGCAGTTTGTAAGTTATGCATGGCTAAAATCTTGCAAGATGTAACATCAGCTAAAACATTTAACACAGCTAATATAACTGTAGACTTTAAAGCATAGGAAATAAGGAATATGAAGAATTTGAAGAAACTAAAGCCTATTCAGAAAATGTTAACATGAATTAATAACATTTAATAAGTTAGAAAAACATCAGGATGTAGTTGAGTTGAATGTTTATTTGAGTTATACATTTTATGTATAATGCCTAATGATGTCTGATTTTGATATATCAGTATCTGCCGATGAGTGCATACTTTAAATGTTATCTGTCTTTTGTTGTTGCAATCAGGCTTAAAAAAATGAAATCTAGACTTGTATTTATTGCCTAATATATCAATCACTAAATATAAAGACTTATTGGTAAATGTATTTCACATATAACACATAATTTCCATATTGTTACATCCCTATTTATGACTGAGCATGAGAGTATGAGGTTTATATTTGCATTTCTTTAAAAAAAAAAAATTATATTTAAAAGGGACCACCAAACTAGAGCTGTACAATATATTATTTCAGCATCGATATCGCATTGTGCATGTCTGCAATAGTCACAAGATAGTGCAAGATATGCAATTTTGAGTCTGAATTATAATTCTATAGAATTATAGTTGACCAGGAGCTACAGAATTGTATTTAACTACTGTATTTATATGAGATTTATGCAAAAAAATATAATTTTTGTCTTGTTTCTAGTCCAAATATCAAGCGAAAACAAGATTATTTTACTTAACCCACTGATTCCCCAGTACACTCAAAAAAACTTTATTTTTACTTGTTCAAACTACTTAATTAAAATGAGCTAAAACAACACAATTCTTGAGATTTCATTGGGACAACTTAATCCATGTAAATTTGTTAAAAGTGTTAAGTTAACTTAATCGATGTGTGTTGGGACAACATGAATGAATTGTGTGGAACCCTGCATATTTTACAGTGTAGATTACTTAACCCACTGGCAGATAATTTGACTTGTTTTAAGATTAAAGCTCTTAATATTGACTTATTTCTTCTGAAGTTAAAAACAAAACAATATTTTTTACTTGATTTAACACTTTTTTTTAAAGACAAAGCAAAGTAAGAAAAGCATTTTTTGCATTGTAATTATTAATTTTTATACCTGAATACTGTTAGACTCCCCAGAAAACCGTCAAATTGTGTTTTTCAAACTCTCTTCTGAATCACAGAAAAATAAATTATTGCAATGTCAGATTTTTCCAATATCGTGCAGCCCTACACCAAACTATTGGTCTTGGTAGATTTTACTCAACTGGCTAGTGTTACTGTATCTCAAACATTAACAAATCATCTTTCACATCTAGAACCAACATTGTGCCAAAATCAGTGTATTAGACCTATGTATTAGCACTTTTCATTAGATGATATAAACCCCAAAAATGATCATGCTCATTTTAAAAGCACCCACCCCGATCTTAAAATGAAAATTAACCAATTTAGTTGCTAATTGGCACCTTGGTCAAATGATGCTAAGCACAGCATAAGATGTTCTGTCATGGTTTTTCATGTTTTATTATTTTTGAGAATTAACTATAATAGGGAAAGATGCTTTAAATCACTTTTAAGCACTTTTATCCAAGAAATATTATCTTATATGAGGCCTTGGGGGCCAAAAGGTTGAGGACCACATTATCTTCAGGATATACGCCGTAGTTTAATTATTTCTCCAACTAAACTGAAGACTAAAAGTAAGGTAGAGAACATTTAAATAACTATTTAAAGAACTACAACAGCACTGAAATAAAAATGATTACTTGAACTTACTTATTTTTTAAGGTAAGTTAAATTTAGTAATGTTCTTAATTTGTTTAAATTCAGCCCATATAAATTGTTTGCAACCAATTACCATAAAAAGATTTAGTAAATCCAATAAATATGAAAAATGAATACATAATCCAATTGAATATTTTTTGTGAGGTTCTAAGTAACGGTATTGGTGCCTTATACCATCTTAAAGGAACACTTTTTTTTTGGAAATAGGTCCCCTACAGTTAAACAGTTGCATTTTGCCAATTTTGCCAAACTTTGACTCTGAAGAGATCACTTTTATGTTCATTTGAGTTATGTGTTTTATGTATAATGCCTAATGGTGTCTGATTTTGATATATCAGTATGTGCCGATGAATGCATACTTTAAATGTTATCTGCCTTTTGTTGTTGTAATCAGGCTTAGAAAAACTTAAAACCAAGATTTGCATTTTTTGCCCAATATATCAGTTATCAATCTCCAAATATAAAGACTTATTGGTAAAAGCATTGGTAAACCTTATTGGTAAATCCAATTTATATTTTTTCCAGTGAGATTCTTAGTGGTGGTATTAGTGCGATATACCACCTTAAAGGAACACTTTTTTTTTGGAAATTGGTCTCCTACAGTTGAACAGTTGGGATTTACCAGTTTTGAATCCATTCACTGATCTCTGGCAAGAGCACTTTTTAGTATAGCATAGCACAGATCATTGAATCGGATTAGACCATTAGCATCTTGAAAAGTTAAAATGTCAAAAAAAGACTTCCCATTAAAGCTTGACTCTTCTGTAGTTACATAGTGAACTATGACTGACGAAAAATAAAATGTTGCTATTTTCTAGGCCAATATAGCTAGGAAATATTCTCTTTATAACCAAAGTGTAATAATCAAGGGACTTTGCAGTCAAACTATGACTTCAACAGCCACAATGATATTATGCAGTGTTTTTCCTGGCCATAGACCTAGAAAATAGCAACTTACAATGTTTAGTCTTAGTACACAATGTAAGTATAGAAGAGTCAAGCTTTAAAAAGAAAAATTATCAAAACTCTTTTTTGAATTTTTTCATCAAGATGCTAATGGTCTAATCTGATTTAATGATCTATGCTATGATAAAAGTGCTTCTGCCAGGCCTGAAGATTGGCAGAATGGATTAAAAACTTCTAAAAATCAATTATTTAACTACAGCTGGCTTCAAAAACTTGGACTGTTTCTTTAACAACCCATAGAACAGCTAAAGAACTAAACTGGATTTTATAGGTTCTTATAAGGTAGCACAACCACCGAAAGACCACCCCAATTTTTGTGCACATGTAGTGAAAATCCCCACCATTATTATTAAAAGAAGCTATGTTTGTAGGGCAGTTGTTACATCATGTACTACGACTGACAAAAATGAAAAGTTACTGGCATAATAATCAAGGAACTTTTCCGTCATACCATGACCGCAGCAGCCACAATGATATTCGGCAGTGCTGTTTCCTAGCCATATAGACCTAGAAAATAGCAACTTTTAGTTTTCTGTCAGTCTTAGTACACAATGGAAGTATAGAAGAGTCAAACTTTAAATAGGAAAATGATCAAAACGCTTGTTGGAAATTTTTCATCAAGATGCTAATGGTCTAATCCGATTCAATGATCTATGCTAAGCTAAAAGTGCTTCTGCCAGACTTGGAGATCGGCTGAATGGCTTTAAAACTGGTAAAACTCAACAGCTTAACTAAGGGTGACTTAAAAAAAATGTGGACTGTTCCTTTAACAACCCCAAAGAATGGCTAAAGAACTAAACTGGGTTTTAACAGGTTCTTATATGGTAGCACAACCACTGAACGACCAATTTGCGTGTATATGTGGTGAAAATCCCCACAATTATTAATAAAAAGAAGCTATGTTTGTAGGGCAGTTGTGTTTCCCACCCAGCAACAGCACTGCTTCTTGGGAAAAGGTTATAGTTCTCATTAAATGATCTATTTGTGATTTATGAATATGCTACGAAGGACAAGTTGATGATACATTATGAAGCAACTGTGTTTTATCAAAATACAGACCAAACACTATTTGGAAGCCAATTCAAAACAACAAACTCTACGGAGAATTTCTTCAGGAAACATAGATGATAGATGAAAAACGGCAGAAAACACAGAGGGAGATTGAGAAGAGGGGTCAATAGCTGACAGGCAGAGGACGCCTGTCGAAATCAATTTATTGGAAAGAGCTTAAAAATAAGGGGAAAAGATAAAACCTCTATGGTGTGAGACAAAGATGAAGTACGTTTGGCTGTAATTTGTGGTCCGATAATATTCATACATGCTCTCTCGCCAAAAATGACTTAATACATGCATGGGCAAGGTTTCATGAGCGACACTGACTGAAGTTATTGAAATGATGATAAATGTGTCGTTTAGTGTAATGCACATCGATACTGTGCTGAAAGCTTCATGCGCTCATTCCTCTCCCACTATCTGCCTTATTTTTAATGCAGTCTTCCAGTATTATTAGCTTTTTAGTAAGATTTTAGTTTTCTTTGTCATTTCTTTGCGGCACAAAAACTGCGATATTATCTTATAAACACAGGTTTGAATTTTAATATTAACATTAACTGCACTTTGATAATTATTTATTTACACATACCTGCCATGTTATTAAGTATACCAGTTTAACCCAATATAAATAACTAATGAACCAACCACATAACAGTGATTCAACGCATTTACATTTGTTGACATGGTTAAGTTGGTATGCCGAAATTCAACCTGAGCATGAGAATGGGGAAGAATTGAAATGACTTTGAGGATGACATGATTGTTGGCTGGTCTGAGTATTTCAGAAACCGCTGATCTACTGGGATTTCCATCAACTGGCATCTCAAGGGTTTACAGTCAGAGAATGGTGAGAAAATATCAAGTGAGTGCAGTTCTGTAGGTAAAAATGCATTGTTGATTCCAGAGGTCAGAAGAAAATGACCAGAATAAGTGGTTTGTGTTGATACAGGGTATATGCAGGAATCCTAAAGGTAATTTCAATACCTTTTTAAGACTTTTTAAAGACCTCAAAATATTTTTATATTACATATAAAATATCGAATATTTTTATTTTTATGTTATAATATTTTTATATTTATATCACCACTTCTAATCAGTGTCAAACATTTAACTTAATAAAGAGTTGTTAATAAACTGTTGTAGTTAAATGATTTAATGGAGCACAACCATGCAACAGAACTCAGATAAGCTCGGAAGAAGCAAAGCTTGAAATAATAAATTACGCAGTTGTTTTCAGGGACATGCTTCAACCACAGTTTAAACTCATCTTTCTCCAACCAAGAGTACACAAACTCACATTTTTTTACTACATGTGGAGAGCGTCACATCACCTTCCTGCATTTGTCGCAAATTACGTGACATCACTTGGATGGAAGAGCTTGGCCGGATGCTCCCGGACCCGAACCAATCGCGTGGATCGAGCACGCCGTTGTTAATATTAGCAGGAAAATAAATATATTTATGCTTTTTTGGAGTCAAACACTTTGGACAATGCTTAAACAAAATTTAAGATGTCGTAAAAACACGATTAAGACTTTTTTAAAAACCTTTTAAGGGCCCTAATTTTCTCATAATTGATTTTTCAACTTTTAACACATTTTAAGAGCCCACGGACACCCTATGATAAAAAGACTACAGTCGCTCAAATAAAGGCTCAATTTAGAAGAAAGGGAGCTCTGAAAGCAGAATACATCAAACCTTGAATCAGATGAACTACAACAGCAGAAATAGAAGAGCAAAGTGTTGATGCTCATAACAGCAAACAACAAAACAGCTCAACAAAAATGGAGAAAAGGTAGAGAGTCAGAATTTGTATGTTATTTATAAGGGATTTATTCTGTTCTACATTAAAGAGATGGTGGCGGCACGGTGGCTCAGTGGTTAGCACTGCTGCCTCACAGCAAGAAGGTCGCTGTTTCGAGGCCTGGCTTGGCAAGGAGGTGTTTCTGTGTGGAGTTTGCATGTTCTCCCTGTGTTGGCGTGGGTTTTCTTTGGGTGCTCCGGTTCCCCCCACAGTCCAAAGACATGAATTGGTGAATTGAATAAACAAAATTGGCTGTAGTGTATGAATGTGTGTTTGAATGAGTGTGTATGGGTGTTTCCCAGTACTGGGTTGCAGCTGCATCAAACATATGCTGGATTAGTTGGCAGTTCATTCCGCTGTGGCGAAGCCTGATAAATAAGGCACTAAGCTAAAGAAAAATGAATAAATAAAAGAGATGGTTCACCCCAAAATGACAACCTACTTACCCTCAGTTGTTTCTTTCTTCTGTTGAACACAAAAGAAGATATTAAGATAACACCCTGTAACCGTTGACTTTCTTAGAGAAAAAACAAATACTATCCACCTTATTCTCCGCAGACGGGCGGGTGCAGCCATTTGAATCATTTTGGCTTGAGACTTCCGGTCTCATTCACTTTCATGCATGTTTAGATATTAAAAAAAAGCTTGTTTTGCTGCTTGATGTTGCAAACTGATATTTTCTTATCTTATTCAATGTTTTTTTTTTCTTATTCTATGTTCTATGTTATTGTCTGTACAGTATAGTCATGCAAACACTTGTTTGTAGAGCAAGTAGTTTGATCGTTTTCTGTCGTTTATTATTTTTAGTCATTTATCCCATAGGCAACTGAATCTGAAGTTCTAAAACAATCGCAAAAACGAGCGCACTTCCGCATTAAAGAATAAGGTCAATAGAAGTCAATGGTTACAAGTTTCCAATGTTATTTAATATATCCCGTTGTGTTCAACAGAACAAAGAAAAATTCTAACTGATTTGAAACAGGTAAAGAGTGAGTAAATGATGGCAGAGAAATATCCCAGAGATTGTTTTTATGATTTGTTGAAATTGGTGTTTTTTTACTTTAAATGTAAATGAGACGTGAATAAATGTAAATAAATGTAACCTTTTTAAAAGAGGTCGGAGCTTCAGGCAGCAATCACAATCATACTGTCAGTAACTATGATCAGCCATAAATGTTCAAAACAGAATCAACTTTATTTTGCTTTCACTGCATTTTTTTCTAAAGGTGTATTATTTTGGCATTTGCCTTTATTGACTGGACAGTATAGCTAGGAGAGAGAGGGCATAGGGTCTGTAAAAAAGGTCCACGAGTCAGGATTCGAACTTGGGACATTCGAAGTGCATTGGGGCCATATGCCGGCGCATTAACTACTATTTTCACCTACACTTTCTTGTACAATTTAACTACATTCGTATTAGTAATTCTGGCAACATGTGAATGCAACATCAGTGAAGACTAGCATAGGCAATAGCAGCTTTAGCAATATTAACCTTACAGAGTGCCAAGAAGCTCCTTCAGAAAACGCAATTTGTGAAACAAATGCTCAGATTGAGAGTCGATAGAGACTCCTCCTATCTTTGTTGACGGCTGTGTTTATGCTAATGGCGAAGAGATCAAGCCAAGTGTCAATTTCCCTGACTTTCACTAAATAAAAAGCAAAATTTCCATGATCTACAATGAATAGAAAAACAGTTGGTTGTGTTGAGCAGACCCTCCAGAATTTAGTGATTCTGCGATTGCAATGCAAATTCAAGCAAATACGGGAAAAAAAATGTAAGAAGCTAGCAATGTTTTGATTCCTGCAGACTTTGGCCCTTTCCCACAGACTTTTGGCACTGCTCTTCTCCTGAGGTGTGTGACCCGCTTTAGACACTAAACCCTTTCTCTCGTTGTTTCTTTTTATATAAATTACAGAGAGGTCCAAAAGTAACAGATTACTAAGATGTGTAAATTTGCTAACATTTTCACAGCAAAACAACACAAATACCTCCTGCAAATATTGATGTAAATGTTACAAAAGGTTGCAGCAAAAATCATTTTAGGCTACAAAAATCTGAAAACCGGTTGAGCATGGAGTGAACAAACAACAGGCCATAATTTAAGAGGTACAGCCTGGTGAGTGCATTTGATTGTGGATTGCCATGTGGAAAAGGAATAGGGAAATAAAAGGGCAGTGAAAATAGCCTATCCATAACAACAAGCAAAACATTTTGAATTAAATGTTTTTCAAAAGATATTCTATGACTATTTGGACAAAAAGATATATAAAATTCATAGACTTTCTATGTTTTTTTCTAAAATGTATTACCATTCGAGGCTGGCTGCTTTCAAACATCTTATAAACGTGATTTATAAGAAAGTACCATTGGTTTATATGAAAGTTACTGAAAGTAAATTGGTTCAACCTGGTACAAATGAGGTGTATCTAATAAAGTGGCCGGTAAATGTTTAGTAGTTATAAAATAGCATTCTTGCCCAAAGAAAATAGCTGACCTCCAAGTTTCATAACACACGTACAAACCAAATCCCACATCTGCAGTACCTGTCTTGCCCTGTGATCTGTCTCTATGCCATGTTTCCTGAGGCAGGCCAGACCACGGGCATCAGGAGTGCTGCCAGTATTCCAATCAGAGGTGGCACCAGAGTCTATAACCCACTGTAACACACACACACAGAAAACACAGCTCTAATGTTTAGTGCTAATCAAGTCCCCGCCGTACCTGCCGCGCCACGTGCCTCATGGAAACGCCATGCTTCTTCATGCAGGCCTGGCCACGGTGATCCGGGGGGTTTCCGATCTCATAGGTGGACGTGGCGGCACTGTCTATTCTCCACTGAAGACACACACATAAAGCATGACAATGGCATATTATACAAACAAACATGCATAAACACACAGGAACAGAAGAAGTGTATAACCTAAAGACCTACATTAGCAGGAAAAAAGGTTTGGGATCAGTAGGTTTTCTTAACCTTATTAAAAGAAGCCTATTATGGGCATTACTCATTTATTTGATCAACAATACAGTAAAAATTTACATTAATGAATTATATAAAATTTATTTGATTGAAAATACAGTACAAAAATGTACAATTATGAATTATATAACATTTATTTTTATCATAAATACATTAACAACTGCACAATTATGATTTATTATGATTACAATTTAAAATTCATTCATTTTCTTTCGACTTAGTCCCTTTATTCATCAGGGGTCGCCACAGCGGAATGAATCGCCAACTTACCCAGCATATGTTTTACACAGCGGATGCCCTTCGAGCTGCAATCCAGCACTGGGAAACACCCATACACTGTCATATGCGCATACACACTTATGCACTACGGCCAATTTACCTTATTTAATTCACCTACAGCGCATGTCCCTGGACTGTGGGGAAAACCCACACCAACACGGGGAGAACATGCAAACTCCACACAGATATGCTAACTGGCCCAGCCGGGATTCGAACCAGCGACCATCTTGCTGTGAGGCGACAGTGCTAACCACTGAGCCAGTGTCACCCAAAATTTAGAATTGTATGGGTTAAAAAATTTTATTCAGCATAATTTAAAATTGTTTTTATTTTAATAAGAAACAATTTTTCTGCATTATTACTCTGATCTTCGGTCTCCCATGATCCTTCAGAAATCAATATTATTGCATTATTTTCATCAGCTATGATACAGTACTATTCAAAAGCACCATTAAAAAAGTGTGTTTTATTTATCAAGGATATATTAAATTGTTAAAGGGTGAAAGTAAAGACATGTCAAATGTAAAAAAAAGAGAGTAAGAGCTAAAGAAAGATCTGTTTTATTTTTTTTATTTACTTGATTTCACACCATATTAAAAATACAACAATTAATAAAAATACATTTTACTCAAGCCATTTTGTAAATATTAGTTACTATAAATACTACCTTTATATACTTCTATAACATTCTTATAAAAAGCTACATCAAAATAGATTCTCACTTTAATTAAACTCTTAAAAACTTGCATCACATCTTGACAAACTTCACCCGCTTTCTTTTCTTGTTATGCAATTTTGGTTTTTCCTACAACAAAATAAATGATTAATAATAAGCAAGAGAGAGAAAAAGAACAAGTGAGATACATTAACTTATTTTGAGCTTTCTTTTCATCAAAGAATACTGATGGTTAGTGGGGTAACGGATCACAAATCTCACGGTTCAGATCACACTATGGTTTTTGAGTCTCGGATAGGACCTTTTTTCAGACAGTTCGGATCACATTTTCTCACGGTTCAGATCACACTACAGTTTTTGAGTCATGGGTCAGACCATTTTTCAGATCAGCAAAAAAGGAGACAAATGTCCTTTGCTTTAATTTTATACAAAAATATTACTGCAAAAAACATTGGTTTTAACAAACAGAACATAGAACCTGTAATTTGAATAAAAATAAAAATCAAGAAAGAACCAGCTGAAAAAAAAGAAAAATATTCAATATAAAAAATTATCTTTGCTATTGTTGCCGATGATAAATATAGAAATCTTGTACAACATATATTTATTTTCAATTAATGATTTAACAATTCACACATAAAACTTCATGTTTTATTGCTAGATGTATAATTTTTGAAATCCTATTAAGTGACATAAATTTGGTGGTTGTTTGTCACCACCTATTGGTTAAACAATGTAATTGCTACTACATTCACCAGCGTCAAGTTCCATTAAACATTGATTTCAATCTTTACTGTAAACATCAGTGTTTATTTCTGAACTATAAACTGTTCTCCCAGAACTTATGTGTTATTTAAATGTTATTAACTACCTGAAAAAATGTAAAACGGAATCTCTCTCGATCAAACGCAGATTTGAATGCAGCTCTTCGAAGGATTAATAAATATGATAATCATTATCATTTATAGGTGACGCAGTGGCGCAGTAGGTAGTGCTGTCGCCTCACAGCAAGAAGATCGCTGGTTCGAGCCTCGGCTGGGTCAGTTGGCGTTTCTGTGTGGAGTTTGCATGTTCTCCCTGCGTTCGCGTGGGTTTTCTCCGGGTGCTGCGGTTTCCCCCGCAGTCCAAAGACATGCGGTACAGGTAAATTGGGTAGGCTAAAATTGTCTGTAGTGTATGAGTGAGTGTGTGTGCATGGATGTTTCCCAGAGATGGGTTGCGGCTGGAAGGGCATCCGCTGCGTAAAACAAATGCTGGATAAGTTGGCGGTTTATTCCGATGCGGCGACCCCAAATTAATTAAGGGACTAAGCCAAAAAGAAAATGAATGAATGAATGAATTATTATTTATCATTCATGTTATGCAGGTTTGAACTGAGATCTTGATATTTTAATGTTTAATTGTGCAGCTTTACACTGAATGCATTAATGCAGGCTAAACAAACAGTGAAAGAAAACACCTTTAATTAAACTACAACTTTTTCCATCATCATTATATTTTACAGGGAAGCCAAAATGCTTTAATACACGTGATTTGAATGACGCGGGAGGTGCTTTCTTTATAATTGTTATAAATGTTGCATTAACCTACAAGTTAAAAAAAATAAAAAATCTGCGGGTCATGTGCATTCGGAAATGTGGGCTGCAATCCGCACGGTTCACGGATCAACCATGATCCTTTACACCCCTACTAATGGTAAAATGTTTCACAGTTTTCATAAAACTCTCAAGCATGAAAAATGCTTTTTAAAAATAATTTAATTATAAAAAACTATTAATAATGACCAAGTAAAAAAAAGTTATTGATAATAATAGAAGAGCATATTAGCATATTATTATGATTTCTAAAAGACCAGGTGACACTGAAACTAGAGAAATAATGCTGAAAATTCAATACATTTAATTGCAAACCACATTCAATAATAAAACCATTTTAAACTGTACTACAATTTAACAATTGAAGGTTTGTGCTGTATTTTTCATCAAATTAAATCCAGCCTTGCTGAGCAGAATAGTCTTTTAAAAACATAAGAAATTGTACTGATGCCAAACAAAGCTGTGTAGGTTCAAAACTCATTGTATGCATATATACATTACTATATAGTGGTTTGTTACAGCCACAAAAAATGCAAGTTAAACATATCCAATGAGATAGTGTTGGCCCAGCATCCACATTTCAATATATCTGGCCTTAAACTTAAAGGCTGGAATCAATCTGACAGTGTTTCTCTCCATTTTGGCTCATGAGGCTAAGGTTTCCACTTTCAAGCTTTTGAACAGCAAGAAACATGCTTTGTGTGTGTGTGTGTGTGTGTATGTGTGTGTGTATGTGTGTGTGTGTGTGTGTGTGTGTGTGTGTGTGTGTGTATGTGTGTGTGTGTGTGTGTGCGCGTGATTTTCATGTTTGTACCTTGTGCAACCACAGCATTCAAGTCAAACCTCCACAATAAAATTACCATGATACCAATAATCTCCATTCTAAAAAACACATGAGGTGCTAGGCTACAAATATTTATGAAAAGACATGAATTCTACAGAAAATAGTTAAATTATTGAACATGTCAAGTCTTTTCCTGGGAATAATATTTCTTAAGGAGCTGTTGACATGGAATTGAACCAAATTTTGGTAAAAACCTAAACAATACAAACATAAAAATAAAATAAAACAAACAAATCTGAAAAATGAGTTATGTGTAATAATGAAATAACACAAGGAGAAAGTACTAAACCACTCAAATGTATTTAATACTTTTAATGCTTTTTGGTGATGACAGCTTATAGACGCCTTTCATATGGAGAATGAACTCCTGTTGCTCAGGTGTGATTTTTTCACAGACTTCAACAGTGTGTAAAAATTGTGATGGTTCTGTGGGTCTCGTCCATTAAATCTGATCATTATATTGTATTTTTTATTGTATTCAAGTCAGGTTATTGGCTGGGCCATTCTACAGCTTGGTTTTCTTTCTCTGAAATCATTTGAGAGTTTCCTTGGCTGTGTTTTGGATCATTGTCTTGCTGAAATGTCCACCCTGGTTTCATCTTCCTGCTAATGTAAATGTTGGACTGAAGCAGCTAATATTAATTTACAATGAGGAAGGGCAGAGGGTTGCTGAAGAACTACTGAGAGATTTCAGCTGCTGTCTGGGCTTTCACTGCCTTTCTACACCTCCCTTTTTTCATGTGTTTAATAATTTTGTGTGTGTCATTTCATTTTATTACGCATAACTTAATAAGTTAACTAATTAGATATATTTTCTTAGCATATATGGAATTCTTTGGTTGTTACCAACATCCAGGGAAATTTTCAAGTTAACGGCACCTTTAGAAATATGTTTTCTGAGAAAAAAAGGTGACGTGTTCAATACTTATCATCGACTAATTGTATTTATCTATTATTATTTTACTTTCTTATGTATTATTTGTATATTGTTGCTTTTATTGTTAATTGTTGTGTAAATGTTTGTTGTACCAAAATTTGTGAGCCAATGTGTTAGAAATTTAAAGAAATAATAAAGAAAGTAAAACAAATCTAGGCAGTCATATATATGCCAATAAATTGCACACATTTGAATAGAAAAAAAGGAAATATTTATGAATTGCTGTTGCTCTGGAGTGCAAACATCACTTTGTTACATACCTGCTTGATCACTTAAAGTCAGTGAACTTCAAGACCAGCCAATCATTTTCATCCAGAAGATGAAGTGTCACAATCAATTCACTGAAGCACATGCTGTTTGATTTTTAAGTCTTCGATAAACAAAGCATGACATCACGTGACTTACCTTATCCACCACTCCGTTGTCTGTGGCCATCTTTCTGAAAACAGCCTCTGCGATTGGAGATCTGCATATATTTCCTGGGTATCGAGGGGAAAGTTAAGAATTATATTCATTTGGCAGGCAACTTTAACAAAGTCACATTAACTTTGATTAAAACACTGTAAATTGTGAAAAATGCACCAATATTTAGTTAGTAATTTTATTATTTTAAGGCTTTTTTTTGAGAAAACAAAGCTCTTTTTTTAAGGAAAAAAAAAGCATTCTGTCAAACATTACATTAAGGTTTCTTTAATGTATTTGCTAACATGGACTAATAATAACTAATGCATGTACAGTATTTATTAATCATAGTTCAACATTTACTGAAGCATTATTAAAATCCAAATTTATGTTGGTTTTATATTAGTTTATGCAGTGTGAGTTAAGATGAACTAACAACTTTATTTCCATTAAGCTGCCTTAACAAAGATGAATAAATACTGCAATGAATGTTTTGTTCATTGTTTGTTCATGTTAACTAATACAACCTTATTGTAATGTGTTACTAATCGTTCTAATATGATGATTTGATTAATATAAAAAACGACAATTGTGCTGCTTAATATTCCTTTGTGAGATCTGGGATAAAATTTCTTCAACATCAGTGTCCGTGACACTGTCTGCCGAACAGCGCCAGAGCCACGCTAACCGTTAATGCCAATCGCAGCCTTTTCTGTTGAGTGCATGACCAATCATAGGCGCTCATCGCTCAGCAACACTCAATAAGCAAGCGGGATAATATTTACATTAGTTTATTTGCTCTAAATGCTCATGTTGTTCTGTGCATGTACTTGAGTTTTGTTTGAAACATTCAAAAAGAGTGTTTTCTTTGAGCAGGTAAATTAGAGGTACAGTTCATATATCTGACCGCTTGTATTAAAGGACAAAATTATATATAAATATATTTATAGTACATTTTAATACAAGAATCACTGTGTTGCTAAGTAAAATATCAAATTGTTTATGGAAAGCATCGCCAATGCACCGAGATATTAAACTGAAACGAATCAATGGCATCATGACATGATAATAGTAACCGAATCGAACCGTTAAACCATTGTAGGTTCACACCCCTAATGTGCCGTCACACTATTGTCACCGACACTTTCCTATACAATTATTGACAACCACATTCCTTATTATAATAATTCTGGCAGCATGTGAATATGCTTTCAAGAACAATGTTTTCTTAGAATCTTCAATTATAAGAAAAAACACAAAACAAAATAGCATTGATGTGTTCTGTAATAAACAATAAATACATTTTAATTCAACTCATCTTTATTTCTTTAGTGCGTTTACAATGTAGATTGTGTCAAAGCAGCTTAACACAAAAGACTATAGTAAATTGAAACTGTGTCAGTACAGTTTAATGTCATTTTTAATTTTAATGTAGTTTTTTTTATAATTTTAATAACACATCCTTAAATAAAAGTAATTCAAGTATAAAAGGTGTTCTGGGTGGGAGATGGAAGGGATGGTGCATAAAAGGGGGTAGAAAAGTGTAAGTTTGATTTAAGAGTTCTACAGTTTTCTTGTTTTTGTTGCTACATATTCAATGTCATCTCTTTGCTGATAGGACTTCTATTTTTCATATACATTTATCTTTGAATATTATCTGGAAAAATGCAATAAAAATATTGAAAATAAAAGTGTTCTATAAAATTCTAAAATTCACATGAGCATGGTCATATTTGGGGATCTCTTACATAAAAGTTTGATGATCCAGGGACAAAGTTACCAGCACAAAAACACACCGAGAAATTTTTTATTTAATGTTGGTTATTGCTATAAAACATCCTCTTAGTAAAATTAAGCACGTGTTTAAACGTGTATAACTTTTGGGGAAAAACGTAAATAAAACTATTTACAGACAATAAAGCATATTATCTTGCAAAACTGCAGGAAGGATATTGACACATTTTCTAATGACTTAGAAAGTATATGAACACTCAACTAATTTGCTTAGTTTGTGTGTTGAGATGACGCAATAACTTAAACAAATATGTAAACATGAGCTATTGGTGCTGAGAAATACATATATAGCTTGTTACGGTTTCTATGAGCCAACTATAACAATAAGTGCTACGATATAATAACATATTTAGAAATTCCTGTATTGATTGCATCAGAATGCCAGTGTTTGAGCTGACGATGACAGCTTTCATTCCCTGAAAGAGTCGACTATTGCTGTGTGAAACACTGGTAACAGTTTAAACGTTTACTTCAGCTGTAACATTGCTTCGACAGCTGGCTATCGAAACGCCAAACTGACATTAAAAGAAGGTCTGGCGATATTTTATAGCATTTCTTACCCAAGCACACGAATAACACCGACCTTCCGCTGGAAGCCGCCATATTGGTCACTAACAAAGGTCCCCGCGCCACCGCTGAGGGTTGCCTAAGTTCCCGCCTGTTCCAAAATTAATCAAAATAAAAACTACAGGTAGATAAAATGTTACGTGAGTTTTAATCTAAATGTATGAATTTAGCGGAGTAAATAGACATCCAAATAGTGTGAAAACATGATCTATATGCACTCACTTTCACTTTAATTATCTTCTACACACATTTTTTTTAATTGTAAGTTCCAGTGACAAGAAGAAACTGTAAAGTCCTGATATCTACAATGTAAAGGCAGCACCTAAAGTAGCATATCACATCACACCCAGAGCTCAGCGTTGAGTAAATTACCAGAAAGTGGTACCATAATTATTTATGTTTCTTTGATGTTTTTCTAGGCTTGCATAAACCTAATCATCCCTGAACTCTGGTGGTATTACTATGAAATGAAACAGCATATGCATTTCTAGGTGTATGGCAAGCTGTTTTAACATTTAAAAAACACTATAGGTTTTATTTATTGGATAACCTACTAGGCTACTTGTTCATCAAATGAATTGTATTATGAGACCCTGATTTTTTAAAGGTTTAAACTTCAACAACTAGAGTTTAACAAAGTGACTTTTAATGCCATTTTAGTAGTTTAAAATAATATAATGTATAAAAAATAACATAAAAATAAGTGTAAAATGACAGAAAATATACTGGCAGTTTATTACAAGGTTTTTATGCGCTAATATTCAACACCAACCCAGATAATATATCACTTTAGACTATTAAAAACGTTAATAAAATTCTCTTTTTTGAATTTTTTTATGTTAAAAGTTGTTTAAAGAAACATTAAAGTCCCATAAAGCAACTCAAAAACATAAATAAACAGGGAAAAATATAAACATGAATCACAAAATATGTAAAACTGCTAATTAACTGATATTTCTGTGTATCAATTTTAATGTAATTTCTTCCTTCATTACGTAGAAATAGGGATTTTAAGCAATAGCAACTGATTCTCCATTTGTTTTATACTTTGCAGATTAACTTGGGGACTATTCATTTAAAGGGCACATAGGTTACCACTTTTTCCAGATTTAATATAAGTCTTTTGTGTCTCCAGAATGTGTCTGTAAAGTTTCATCTAAAAACACCCATCAGATTTTTTATTATACCTGTCATAAGTTCCTTTTTTGTAGCATTAAGCAGAAGCTAGCTGTTTTTGTGTACTGCGCCTTTAAGGCTAGTCCTTCACGCCCACCGTTTCCACGTGCCTGGCAGCGGCTACCTCGGCTGCGTCAGACAACAGACAAACACGAAGGAATAAGATCTCACGTAACATTTGTGAGGAAAAACAACAGTAAAAACTTTACCAATGAGTATTTGATGCATGTTGTGGAGTTGCAGGATGAGTTACACACAATGCCGTTACAAAGTTCACGCACACACACAAATACACACACACACACACACAGCGCTGACAGGCACACACAGACAGCGCGCGTTTAGCTTTGCACTTTTTTGCACGCAAATGTGACAGAATACAGGTTAATCTCCACTGCTGTATGGATGAAGTAAATCTGAAATAAATCGCTGTAATTCATTACACACATGCACTGTTTTAAAACATTTAAAACTTGTAAAACTCACTCTTGATCACATTTGATGATGATTGATGATCTTAGCAAACTGAACAGACCTTTTATTTAGGGTTGCTTAGTTTGCTCACGTCCTGGTGCTGTGTCTGTTTGATATGATTACACGCGTTACTACGGAGACATGTTAATACGCAGCTGTCAATCAATTCGGTGGGCGGGGGGACCGCAATCCTACGTCAAGTTGCGGTCGGTCTGAAAACCGCTCCAATTGGTCCACCGTTTTTATGTTGCTAAATTGAAAAAAAAAGGACTGGGTGTGTTTATATCACCCCAATATGACGGTCTATACACCATACATACACATATGTCTGTCCAAACAGCTTGAAAAGTAGATTTTTCACCATAGGTGCCCTTTAAAATGTAAGTAATTTAATTGATCTTTGTAATTTAATTTACCCATTTCATTGTGAGCAGATTATTCTTTTAAGTTAATCTTAAATGAGTCATTTCTTGTTTTTAACGAAACCAAACTGGATACATCTGGGGTGTGTTTTCCCAAAGTATCCTCATTAGCTAACTGCTTGTTAAATTACATAGAAGTAATGAGTTGCATTTGCCGTTAAACAAATCTATTTCCCCATGGGCAAACTAGGTTGCTGTTGGAAAAAGTGTTAGTGAAGCCTGCAGGAGGTGCTCATCCTGTGGTCTGTGTGACCCAGTATAATATCCCAGTATAGTGATGAGAACACTATATAGGCTACTGTTCAGTAAGCACCATCCTTTGAATGAGACATTAAATTGAGGCCCTGAATCTCTGTTGTCATTAAAAATTGCAAGATGAGTTTCAAAAAGAGTTTGTGTCCTGACCAAATTTGCCCACTGTGTTCTGTTCATTATGGCCTCCTCACTATCCCCATATCATAATTGGCTCATCACTTTTCTACACCAACAAGCTGGTGGAAAGGGGTCTGGATCTAGACTTGGTGCAGTTGCATAGTGAGCTGCACACGATGCTTTTCAATGCACACACTAAACCCAACCCCAACCCTACCCCTCACAATGACGTCACTAGCTCCATTGAGTGCATTGTGTGACATTGCAAGTCTGATATATGCAGTCTCATCTTGCACATCCAAGTCTGCATCCAGATAATATTGGTCTGGTGTGTAGTGTGTGTGATCAGCCACAAAATGGCTACCATTGCGTCATCAAGGAGGATACTTCAGACTGTTTGTGGTTGAGGAAATTCTCCCCAATATTTTTAAAGCATTTTGAGCGCTATGCAAATGTGAGAGACTATTGGAGACCTTTGCTAGCTGTTTGGCTACTTTTATGATATGTTTGGTGTGCTTGGGTTTGTTTTGAAGCTTGTAACCCAATTAATGTGTTAAATAGCTTAAGTTTTTCAAAGTAAAAGTTGAGTAATGTAATGAAATCCATTACTGATTACTTTTTAAATCATGTGTTTTGTAATCAGTGGAATAAACTCCCTGTCCTGCTAGTCAGATCTGCCTTTTTGCAATAAATCTAAATGTCCACAGTTCAATAATAAAAAAAAGTTAAATATTTTTCTACTAGTAATATTTTAAATATGTACAGTAGTGTCTAATAAACATATACTAATATTTACTGAACATATACAGTTGCTAAAAAATATGAAATGGTTTCAATTTAAAAAATGAATGAATCAGGACTAGCAACTGATAATAAGTACCAGTGCCTAATGAATAAATTCTATTATCTAATAAATAAATATTAGTAACTAAAGAAGAAGCACTAGTATAGCAATAAAAGTAGCATACAGATAGATACTAGTATGGTTTATAGATTAAATGCAATAATGGCTTGCCATATTAGTGGTCAGGTTGTGGGAAAGTCCAGTTTTCCAGACCATATTTAGAACAAGTTTATACTTATACAACTCTCTGTTATAAAACCAGATTAAAACTCAGTGTATTGATTGTGCACACCAGACGAGGGAAGTTACAGCACACCAAATATATGAGTGCTCACGTCTGACAAAGTAAACATTGTCAACTCAGGGAGCTTATGTGGAGTTGTGCCAATGAAAACAGAGTTGAGACCGTTCATAAAACGGTAAAAATGGTAAATTTATGCTGTGTCTCATCATTGACATAGTCAAAAAATTGAGAGTAAACACAATTACTTTCACTGTAAAAATGCCTGCAGTTGTCGACAAAGCTTTCCTCTATATAAACATCTCCTAAATGTAAAACATACTGTACAGTGAAGCAAAGCCAGGCATGTTTATTTAACAAACATACTTTACATGTTCATAAAAAAGCTCTTATTAAACTCTTATCCCAAATAGTTTGCCTTAATCTACATACGTTTTTACACAAGGTAAAACTAAACAGCCCAATAGCTGAATTACCAAAATAAGTTTCTATGTAGTTCTATAATAATTTAATTAGGGCTGTTTAGTAACTATTTTGGTTAAGGGTATGTCAATAAATAAATAAATAAAAGCTTTAAAGATTTTTAAGATTTAAAAAATTGTTAAACATTTTGAGCAATCACATTTTGTTAAATATATGTGACATACAAGAGTGTAATGTAATGCAATGTGTGTATTTATATAGTGCATTTATTGTGTATGGTCATAAAAATTACTTCACAATTATGAAGGGGGGCTCTCCACACCACCACCAGTGTGCAGCATCCACTTTGATGATGCGACGGCAGCCACAGGACAAAGGCGCCAGTGCGCTCACCACACACCAGCTATTGATGGAGTGGTGAGACAATGATACAGCCAATTTGGTGGATGAGGATGATTGGAAAGGGACAATAGAGAAAATTTGGTAAAAAATATGTTAAATGTGATGTTTTTGTGCAAAACTGCTAAAATAATTTAATATTTGTATTCAACAGTGCGTTAAATTCTGCACTGTTAACGATTTTTGAAAAAGTTGCACAGTATTTAACTGTAATATGAACTGTATTTTACTGTAGGACAGTTATGCAGTTACCGTATTTTAAAGTTGCCTTATGATCAATATGGTATATTTTACAGTAAAGATATACATAACATTTTGTAAATACATCTACAGAAAGATCAACAATACTGTAAATGTAAATACAGTATTTTAGCTGTACAGCAAGTTACTGGCGACCTACTGTAGATTCTACAGGAAATTGTTAGTGTGTATCAATTAATTCATCCTTGACTTGATCCAATCTTTTATGAGTTTCTTTATTTTGCATAAACACAATGGAGGATATTTTGAAGAGTGTTTGTATAAAGGGCAGTACAATGGCTCAGGGTTTAGCACTGTTGCCTCACAGCAAGAAGGTCACTGGTTCGAGTCCTGGCTGGGTCCCATAATGACGTGGGTTTCCTCCAGGATGCTCTGGTTTCCCTCACAATCTAAAAACATGCACTATAATTTATTATTGAATAAACTAAATTGGCCATAGTGTATGAATGTGAGTGTATGAGTGTTTCCCAGAACTGGATTGCGTCTGAAAGGGCATTTGCTGCATAAAACATATGCTGGAATAGTTGGTGGCTTATTTCACTTGTGGCAACCTCTAAAATAAAGACTATGCTTAAAGAAAATAAACAATTGAATGTGGGTATAACCAGACACTTAAAGGTATATCCTTTAATTTCCATATTTCTCCTACAATTTAAGTCAATAGGTACTGATGACTATCTGGTTACCAATAATCTTCAAAATATGTTCTTCTGAATTCATCAGAAAAAAAGGAACTGATACAGGATTTTGGAAGAACTTTATAGGGTCAGTAAACGGTGAGCAAAATGTTGTTTTTTTAGGTGAACTATCCTTTTAAATTGATCAAAAGTGACAGTAAGGACTTTTATATTACAGATGATTTTGATTTCAAATAACTGTTGTTCCTTTGAACTTTGTAATCCCGCAAAAAAAGTATCACAGTTTCCAAAAAATATTAAGCAGCACAGATGTTTTAAAATGTTTACATGAGCAGCATTGTTTCTTTATTATATCTGCCGTGTTCAGATTTGACATTGGAGGAATAAATCAAATGAAAACAGCATAATATATATATATATAT
>CAIGQZ010001345.1:21690426-21703569 GCA_903798205.1 Danio tinwini | reverse complement strand
ATATATAAAATAATGAACAATAATATTACTGAAATATTTATCGAATGCAGCCTTGATGGATATAAGAAACTCTCACAAATACAATAAAACTACTTGCCGCCTCTGAACGTTTGTGAATGTGCACACAGAGAATCCTATGCATGGTAAAAAAGCCAACAATCTGGTGAGTCACAAAGAAAAATATCAGTATCATTTCGCCATAGAACTATACTTACATTTTTATCAGCTTTCCACATTTGGCTTTGATGCAAAGCACTGTCAAAGAGAATGACCGGTGAGAGATATAATGAAAACAATACTTCAGGGTCAGTGACTCAAGCTGTGCCAAACTTTAAGGGAGGTGATCTACAAATCCAACTTACTGAGAGATCCAACACAGCTTCTCTGTGCAACAACAAAACTGATATCCATTGACATTGTCGATTTATTTTAGATTTGATTGACAGGATTACGAAGCACAACTTTTCTTCCCCATAACCCCGCCTAGATGTTTAGCATTAAAGTGTTAATTCACCTAAAAATGAAATGATTAATTACTCATCCTCCTGTTATTCAAAACTCCTGGGACCATTGCTCATCTTCTGAACACAAATTAAGATATTCTAAACAAATCCTCCATAGACAGCAAGGTTCAAAGTCCATAAAAGTATACCAAAAAATCCTCAAAACAGACCATATGCCTTAAGCTATGCTTTTCATTTATGTGAATACTTTTGAGAGCACATAAAACAAAAATCATGACTTGATTTATTAGTTTATACCCCCCATTGTCAGTATAGGGTGTGCATTTATGTGTCGAGCTTCTGACGATTACCTCAGATGTTTTGCTTTAAATTTAGGAGGTTGTATGCAGCCAATATACTGTACAGTATATTGCGCAATATACTAAAACTGAGGACTGAATCTGTTGAATAATGTACAGAAAAGTATATTTTTGGATCCCCCAGGGTGTGGGTTTAGGCGTCAAGCTACTGAAAATTATCTCAGATGCTTTGCTTTAAATGCAGGAAGTTGTATGCAGGCAATATACTGTACCGTAAAATGCGCAATGAACTGAAACTGAGGACTGAACTGTTGAATAAAGTACAGAAAAGTATATTTTTGGACTGTCTGGAGGATCAGCGTGCTCTCAGATTTCATCTAAGCCTGACTCACACTGTGCGATTTTTAATAATCCTGAATGATTGTTGCATGTCAGACTGCATGACTCCCATGTCACATTGTAAGATTTCAGCTGTCATAATGTAAGACTGAATGACAATAAAGATGGACCAAACATAGAAGAAAACCTGGAGTTTGACATCATCCATCCGTGATGCTTTCACTGTCCCTTGTTCTCACAGCAAACATAAACAATCTGAAGCTGCAATTTTGCACACAGCGTGCCTCAATAATAAAACCAGGAAGAAAAAAAATGTTTTGACATTTCGCTGTGGTGGTTTGAAGTACACTGTTAACAATTTCCTGTAGAATCTACAGTAACCTACTGCCAGCAATTCCCCAGTAACTCACTGTAAATCAATTACAGCAAAATATTGTATTTACATTTACAGCACCATTTATCTTGCCCTATCCACTGTAAAAATATCACTAAATTAGCAGTTTTCTGTATTTTATGATTCATGTTTTTATTTTGCCCCATTTATTTATGCTTTTGATTGCATTATGGGTCCTTGATATTTCTTCCAAAAACTTTTAACCTTAAAAGTTAGAAAAAGTGACTTTTATGAACATTTTTATTAGTTTAAAGTGATATATTGTTTGGGTTGCTGTTGTATATTATGGTAAAAAAAAAAACTTGTAATAAACTGCCAGCACATTTTCTGTTATTCTACAGACTTATTTTTCAATATATTACTTATTATACACTATAATATTTTAGACTACTATAATGTCTTTGAATTTTCAACATCAAATATCATAATGCAATTTGCAAATAAAAGTAAAACAAAATACAAAAACTGTTACTTAACAGGTATTTTTTTGGCAGTGTATGTATTTAAAGTATGGACCCTTTTCACAAGCCTGTTATGACGCATTTAATCATGTTCTTTTTTTAACGCATTTATTCATATTCACATTTATTCATCATATTCTTAAATCCTTGAAAGATTTTAATATTTAGAATTTTAAGTATATACATTTATATGCATTTATAAATGTATAATATCACTTTTGTGTCAAATTACAAAAAAAAATTTTAATTACCACTTATGCAAGGTGTTTCTAATGCAGCGTCTATGGGGCTGAGAGTAAATTTGACGTTATTCTCTCTTTTGGCTGCCATCATCAGTCTCACACAATTTTTTTCCCTTTTTCTGAAAGTACTGATAACACAATCGTGGAGTTTTGGAAATGTGAAAAGGGTCTATTGTATATCTTCATTGTAAAATTACACAGTAGTTTTCACAATGAAACATCCAAATACAGTAACATACTGCATAACTGTCCTACAGTAAAATACAGTTCATATTACAGTTAAATACTGTGTCATTTACAAATATCGCAAACCGTGTCACAAGGATTGCGTCATCATAATCGGCGCTCCTATTGGTTGCTGGTTTGACACACATTGGAGCTGTTGTCACATTGTAGAAAAGTGTCTGAAATCTTCTAACACTGTCGGAACTTCGCTTTAGCCATTAAGCAGTGAACGTCAAACCAATGATCAAAGATTTTAACCTTTAGATTTCAGGAATCTTTTAGGATTTCCCAAATTTGTCTCAGATGACCAAATCGTGGTTGAAATCCCACAGTGTGAGCTTTAAATATCTTAATTTGAGTTCTGAAGGGACGTCACGATTGCACAGTGGGTAGCACGATCACTTCACAGCTGTAAAGTTGTGTATGTTCTCCCCGTGTTTGTGTGGGTTTCCTCCGGGTGCTCTGGTTTCCCCCACAAGTCCAAAGATATGCTCTATAGGTGAATTGGGAAGGCTAAATTGGCCGTAGTGTATGTGCGTGAATGAGAGTGCATGGATGTTTTCCAGTACTGGGTTGCAGTTGGAAGGGCATCTGCTGGATAAAACATGCTGGATAAGTTGGCGATTCATTCCGCTGTGGCGACCTCAGATTAATAAAGGGACTAAGCTGAAAAGAAATTGAATGAATGTGTTCTGAAGACAAATGAATGCTTGGGGGTTTGACATATTTGACAATTAACAACTTAATTTAAATTTTTTGATTGAACTAACCCTTTACACAAGCTAAATATTGATCTATACTTACAGCTGTTATTCACAGTTTGAAATTCAGCTGGTCTCCAGCTGCTTCATGCATACATCTTCTCAGGGTTTACTTTTCGGTAATGAGCAAATCTTTGAAACTTTCATTAATTATGTCTTCACATTAACATCCTCAGCCATGCATACGGACGCAATATGCTGTCCTCAGGAAATACCTGTCAAATATGAGTGAACGCTAAACTTGAACTTTCTGTGTTTGCACAAATTGTCAGTGCAGCCTAACAAGATCTTTAAAAAAAAGATGATTATTTTATCCTTAACATCGGCAACCTAAATATCCATGCCAATGTATGAAGGCTGTGCATTCAGAGACTGACATAATCATACCTCACTCCAGACCCAAATGATTAACCCTGGAGGTCAGTACTGTTTCCTATCAGAAATCGTGTCTGGAATCATTCATACGTTCGTCCAGAAAAACCTTGAGAGATCATTTTAAGGTGTGGAACGGGCACGTCCCGACCCTTTTTCTTTGTGCGATGTGTAAACAAGGTCAGTGGAAGGTTGTGGTTTTAGTTGTAATTTGTCATGCTGTGGTTTCAGATGTTAAAATATGCGATGAAGGATGGCTAGGGGGGTGTTTTGGAGAACTTCTCAATGTGGCATTGAGGATTTAGACTGAACTCACTATTCAGTGTCATTATAAGTGAACTATCTGTATACAATTATAGTTATTAAGGGTTGTAAGTGATGCAGAATGCTGAAAGATGTTCATGTGCTTCGAAGCAAACCGACATGATAATGATTCCCTCCCTGTCGCATCTGGATCTACAATTTTGGAAGGCCAGAGAAAGCCGTATATTGGTTTTTAATGTACGGCTATTGGATACTTTCCAGCTCACTGTACAGCAGGCCTCTTCACGCACATAAATTACATCTGCACAAATTCTTGGTTAAGTGAAGAAATGAATTCTGGGTTATACTTTGAACAATGCACGAACACTCCACAGGAATCCTGTCAGGAAAAATCTTTCTAAAGTGTTGATATGCTGGTGTTACTGTGGTTTCTGATGTGCTGCTATGCGGTTGCTAGGGTGAAATGTTTGGCTGCTGGTCAGTCATATTTATTGGTTGTTTTATTGTCTGCTATTAAAACTACATGGCATGACAATACTGATGGCTTTAGAAAAGTCAAGCAATTTAAGGTCATTTTATCGCTTCATTTTATAATTAGTTGTATTAGGGTTTATGAAGTCAGCACTCATCATGTACTGGCTTTCATTCACACTTCCTCTAGTCTGCTGCCATCTAACGTTTTCACAGAGATCCTGCATTCATTTCGACCCCCTCCCAAAAGTCTTTCTGTCATAAATCTAAATCTATATGCTTTTAATTAGAATAGATGTGTATAAGCCAATTAAATTTTACGTGCTGTACATCTGCGATTCTTTCATATATAAACTGCTGCCACATGACAATACTTATATGACCGCTTATGCACAAATACAAGGCAAACAAAAGTTCAGCAGGTCAGATCTGTCAAAAGAGTTTTCCAATTTTTTGGACTTTGTTTGACAACATGGGCCTGTACAAAGGGTGAAATATTATTGAATCGGGACACACGATGCATAAACAGATGTTGAGAAAAACAAGAATCAGGTCATGATTTAAAGATTTTTTAAAATATATATCTGTTGCCACAAATGATTAGTATAAGCTTAAACTTCATTAAAATGCTCACAATATGAATATTATTATAAATTATGGTTTTTTTTTTTTAAATAAAGAATCTTTTATTTAAAGGATTTCATATTTTTAAACTAAATCATATTTTAATATTTCATATTTTTAACTAAATTTCATATTTTTATTTTCATATAAATAAATATAAATATTTTTTTCATATAAATAAATAAATAAAGATTACCAGTATTAACCATTTAACTGCCTGCTCTACCAATTGGTTGACCATATTTTTACTGCTTTAAATAATGACTGTAAAAGTCATTTAAAGAATGACTGTTTTAAATAATGGTTTATACTACACATCATTGTTTGTTTACAAAACAATCAACTACACTTGATTTTGGTTTCATTAAACTAACAAGAAAACATGTTAAATGAAAATCTTAAATATTTTAAGGCATACTTAAAAAAAGATGATTTAGTATTCAAAAGTGTTTTAATTTGATTATTTTTTTTAAATAAATTGGTCTTATACTTCATATTTTCTGATTTTTTTATAGTATATGTATTAATTCTGGTACTTTTACCATTAACTGACATCTCAACCATTTAGTAGAGGTTAATATTGTAGAAATTATGGGATGTGTTGAAAAAATGCATTGAGTGTGCTAACTAGTGACATTAGGAGTTAAGAAATGTAATCCAATTATTTTTTTCTTGATGTGTCAGTTAAAGGGTTAAACCCATTACAATTTATTTAGTTATACTGCTTTAAATATAATTAATAATTGCATAAAAATAGTCTAAATGAATTTAATAGGCAATATTTTATATCTAAAAAACTATACTTATTTTAAACAAAACACCAAAATACTCATTTTCAAACAAAATACATTCATTTTACTTGCATTTTTGTTTATAAATGTGACCGCAATGTTTGTAAAAATGTGTACAACATTCGATTCATTAACAAAACTCAATTTGAAAGTGTGTGACAAATAGAGAAATGGCTAAATATATTTAGTTTTTACATTTTAAAGTTTACTGAACTATAACTTCATAGGCAATTTAACAAAAAATATTTTAACAAAAATCTATGAACAAAATGGTTAATTCGTACATTTAAAAAAAATCACCTCCAACAAATTGTAAATAAAACATGGAATAGCATTAAATAAACAAATGTCATTATTAGAAATGTTGATATTTTAAATATGCGCATGTGCTGTTGGGGTTAATACCGTATTTTTATATTTCCTGGAATAAAAATAATAAAAACCCTATCACCAGCTTCCACTTACTTAATTCTTTCTGCTTATACAAAACGCCATCATATTTTGAAAAACCCTATTTTGAAAATGTTATAGTCGATGTTTCCTGAATGTCTTCCTCATCTTTTCCCAGACATCTCTCATGTCAGAGCTCGCATTGTCTTGACCTGTTAGTGGGTGGAGTAGGTGAGTATGAACAGGTAAAGGTGTGCGTCAGTGCTGCATGCTTGCTCATCTACCGGACCCCAAAACACATTGAGCAACACAGACGTTGTGGATTTAGCACGCAGTAGGCTACTCACCTGTTCATACCGGAACAATGTTGAAGAAAACGCAGGGATCGTTCGAGGTGGACCCGTCACGCATACTTGTGAAGGGGCCGGAGTTTTTGAGGAAACAAATGGAAAGAGAAAACGAGGCGAATAAAGGACGCGTCAGTGCGGTGGAGAGGCTGGCAGCCACTAAGCCACAGTATGTAAAATGCCAACAAGAGGTCGGTTCCTCTCAGGAACCGGTTATCAGCACCGAGTCTGCCTCTGGGAGCAGTCAAGGGTCTTCAAAGGAAGAATGTTCCGTAAAAAACAGAGTAAATGTCGATTATAAAGAATTGCCTGAAGAAGATAGCAACGTGGTGAGACGGAGCAGCTCGAAGAAACGAGACTCGATTCTGTTATACAGACAGAAGTGTGAACTCTTGAGAGGAGCACCTGTACTGAGGAGGAGACTGGTCAGAAAGCCGTTACTTACCGTTAGAAACAAAAGTGGAGAATCTGAGCTTAGCGCCACAAGTAAGGAATGTGGAAAAGAGTCCTCACAGGTAACTCTAACCGCAAGCGGGACGAACGAGGTTCAGAGAGCGACTCCTCACAGGAGAGTCCTTGAAACAAAAGAGCAGGAGCGCAAGAGTCGCACAGGAGTGGCGCGCTCCAGCTCGGACATCAGCTCGCGCTACTCGAAAAACTTCGCGGACTTCGACGTGTTCTTCAAATATTGCGGGCTCGACGGTGACATCATCGAGTCGCTGGGCAAAGAGAATTTCTCCGCGCGCTCGGACGATCTCAGCTCTAATATCAGGAGCATCAGCGTGTCGACGTCGGATGACGGATTCTCGAGCTGCAGCGACGGTTTGCAAGAGGAGGAACTGCAGGAGACTGTCCGACAAGGGTCGTCAGTGATCGAGCGCAACGCTCGGATTATCAAGTGGCTTTACAGCTGCAAAAATGCAGCTGAGTCTGGAAAGACACTTCGAGATCTGGATTAAATTGTATCATGTAACAAATTACTTTGTTTTGGCTACTGTCATCAAAAGCATCTCTACAGTGTCGACAAAGAGTTGTTGGAGACACCGGCGCATTATTGGCCAATCAGAAAATTAGCACTAAATCCACTCTTCTTTACTGTTCTAGGGCCTACAAATTACACAATTTTAGAAGGTCTATCCTGTTTTTTTGTGAGCATGTAAAATAAGATATGTGGTTAACATTTTGCTTTACTACAAATATTTGTACTTCACATCTGGGAGACGTTCAAGATGGTGTCCAACATTTTGGGTAAAGATGGGATACAGCTGTGGATACTCCAATAAATATAGCCTAATTTTTGTCACACTGTACAACAATAATTAGTGTTATTACATTACTGTAGCTGTTTGGTTTAGGGTTGGGGTTAGGGTAGGGGTACACGTTAAAATACAACTTAATAGGTCATCTCATAAATAACATGAATAATACTTGGTATTACTGTCATAACTGTGATGATTTGGGTGGGTTTAGGGTAGGGTTAAACATTAAAAAAACTAAATTAATGGATAATTATAAAAATAATCTAAATCATTCTCATTATAACTTCCAGCCCAGCTGTATCTCCTCTAGCAACAACCAATGTTTGCTATGGTTTTCGGAAGCAACTTGTATATAAACCACATGGTGTTAAAGAGACAGCTCACACAATGGGTTCAAGTAAAGTCATATCTCTTTAATTTTGGACAACTAGAACAGTGACTAACACTGAGCACATTTTGCTGTATTAAACACATATTTATACCGATTTTATCAGGCTCTGAATTTTTTTTAAAGAACACAAGAATGGTCTGCTCAGCTGCCTTATATTTGCAGCTCTTGTGTCATCAAAAAAAGATGTTCAACCAGGGGTGTAGCAACCGGGGGGAACGGGGGATATGTCCCCCTTACTTTTAGAGCCAGACCATTTAGAAAGAGTTGATTTATAATTATATGAATATAAACATTTGGATATCATTCAGCTGTCCCTGCTACTTTTAAAATATCCGCTACACCCCTGTGTTCAACCAACTCCGTTACCATTTAAAAGAACGTTTTGCAACATTTTGAACGCAGCCCTGAATTTTAAAGATAGTTTCTTTATATAGCTTAACATTTTCTATATCGATTGTTGTGTTTAATTTAAACATGAAGAACAGTGTCAGTTAGAAACGGCTTTTATGGCTTTTATATTATCCTCTTAAGATGCAGCATTTTGATTGTACCACTTCTACTTCCTCGGCATGTGATAACATTTTTATTACTCTTTAGGTCAAGAAGGTGTTTGAGTTACTATTTAATTTAAATCACTTGCTTATCTTATTCTTGGTGCAAGTGGTAAAGACACTTGCACATTTCACAAATGGGCACTTCAATCTGACAAAGGCAAGTTAATCAGTTTACATGCTGTGTAAAATCAGCGTAAGGGGCACAAAATCAAGCCGTGACGATGACTGATAAAGAATAATGGGTTACTGCATATACATGACCACAATGTCGACATATTAAGGATATTGGATTAAGTACTTGCACTCATAGTTTTTCCGAAGCATAAACAGTATTGTTTCGTCAAGCATGTACACATCCTTTTGGTGGTAGTAATCTTTATTTATAGCACAGTTTGCATAATGTATGTTGAGGTGAACATTTATTAAAAGAATACTAATTGCAGGTTTTATTTTACTCATAAATCCAAAACCACCATTTAAAAAAACTCTATGGGAAATTCCAGAGGGATCCCACAGTTCAGTTTTTGGGCCTCAAACTGCTGTATTGTTACAAGCCGTTTTTAGTTAAGCCTTTTCTTCATGTCAGTACTTGAAAAGTATTATCTACTGAGAGATATCGTGTTACTTGACTTTTACTGTATTAAATGCCAGTTATACAGCATTTTCTTTGCATTTAGTTTACTGTTAGATGTGAAAACTGGCTTTGCACATATTCATACATTAGTTTACAGAGACAATTGTTGGTTTTAAGCCATCATACAACCTTGCCAGCTATGGAATGCAGAGGTGGCCTATAAATATGGCTTCAGATATGCAGTTTTGTCTATTGTTGGGTAACAACGGAAATGGTGAACAAAAAAACAAGGACAAACACACCCAGTGTGGGTGTATATAAATTGTGCCATTGTCACTTCAGTTCAAAGATAAGTGTTTTTTTATTCTGACTGAGTGTTATCTGTACCTTCCTGACTCACTGAGCATTGAAAGGGTGTTTGATCACTTCATCAGACTGCCTGACATGCTGTGTGAAAAATGAATTTATATTTACTTTTCCAGAACTGTTAGTGTTATGACTATTTTTGATTTAGCTTTGCTGACTTAAAAGCCGATATTTTATTTTATATACAATATTTTCACATTTTATTATTAAAACACACAGGTTTTACAAGTGCGTATGTTCATAATTTTGCACATGACAGAATTTTTGGCAGGTTCTTTAACCATTGTATGCAGTGTTTTCACATGCACATAAAAACTTACCCCTCTGGCCTCTCAAATGTAGACTGTAGGGCAGGTTAGATCTTGCAGAGGGAGTGTTTGTGGCCTTTACACTACTTTAAATGATTTTGGACATGCATTCTTTCTTGAATGCATGCTAGAATGAATTGTTCACATTTTAACCTTATACTTACATCTGTGATGTTTTTTAACACCTTACAAGGCAGATTTATTGGTAACTTGCTATATGTAGAATTCAGAAACTGTTAATAAAGTGATATTGATGTAACATTTAATTTGGTATTTGTGTCTCAATGCTTGCCATTTTCTTATGGCAAGTATTCTGCAGCTCAGTTTGGACTTTCATCTGGGTGGAGTTTTACCTGACACAAATATGGGTCAGATGTCACATTAAGAAACTGTAAAAAGGCCTATATACTGTATCAATAGTGAGTGAAACTCTAGCCTTGCCATAAATGGTAGTTTTCTCTGGCATTTATGATCTATGCTGACTTCAAATGCCTATTTAGGAAATTGTTTTGAAGTCCTTCAAATACACAAATCAGTCAAAAACAATCCAATATTGTCATGTTTGGAGATTGCCAATGGGAAAAGCAAACAAACAATTAAACAACCCTGACACACATTCAGGTTTAGGTTTTAGTTTATTTGTGTTTTCTGTTTTGTCCATGAATGCCAGGTGTGGAGAATTGTATTTTAGATATCTTAGAAATATAATGTAGAATTGTCATTTAAAAATAAATCACATGAAAGATTATTAAATGTTCATCAAAAATATAAAGAAGATATTTTGAAGAAAGCTGAAAACCGGGAAACTATTGACATCCACAGTATAGGAAAAACAATGGAAATCAATGCTTACATGTTTCCAGATTTCAACAGAAAAAATTAAGTCAAACAAGTTTGGAACAAGTAAAGGATGCATTATTTACTGACAATTTTCAAACTGTAAAAAGGCCAATATAGCGTATCAATAATGAGTAAAACTTGCTTTGCCATAAATGGTAGTTTTCTCTGGCATGTATTACCTATTTTGGCTTCAAATGCCTAATTAGGAAACTGTGGCGAATATAGTGCTTTAAATAAACAAATCAGTCAAAAACAATCCAATATTGTCATGTTTGGTGATAGCAAATGGAAAAACAAACAAATAAACAACCCTGACACACATTCAGAAAATGGTTGTTTAACATTGTATCAAGCATGTTTAGGTTTTAGTTTATTAATTTTCTTTTTTTGTCCATGAATGCCAGGTGTATAGAATTGTATTTTAGATATCTTAGTATTGAAATATATAATTTTCAATAAAAAATAAATCACATGAAGGATTATTAAATGTTAATCAAAAATATAAAGAAGATGTTGACATCCACAGTGTAGGAAAAATAATGGAAGTCAATGGTTACAGGTTTTCAGATTTCTTCAAAATAAGTTATTAAAATATTTAAAATATTAATATTACTAAAATATTATTTTCAACAGAAAAAATAAAGTCAAACAAGTTTGGAACAAGTGAATGATGCATTATTCATCTATAATTTTCAGTTTTGGGTGAACTATCCTTTTAAAAACGTAATTTTAAGTAAATTAGTATTAAATTGCAATTATATAAAACTCGATAAAATAAAACACTACTTCTTTCTAGGTCCAGTGAATTGTCTTAAATTTATTTGTGTGTTTTAATATTTGGTCTAGTTTCTATTACACAAAGATGCTGACTGAGATGATTACAAAATAAACCTGTTTAACGTTATTCCTTATATCCAAATGCGAGCAGAGGAAACGTTTATTTTGTGATGTTATTATCCAACATGATCAGTTTATTCCATCGTTCATTTGATCCATTTCCCTTCCCCCATGGCAAAATCAAAACATGACAACATGTGCAGTGTCTGTGTCACGTGTAAGAAGCTACCGCGACAGAGAGCTAGGATAAATCTGCGAGTGACGGACAGGCCCGAGGGCCAATCAGCCCGGGTATTCCGGGTAGCAACAAAATAAATACAAACACGACAGCCAATCGCAAGCGCCGGGGGGCGTGTCTTACATTCTCATTTTCTGACTGTTTACTTCCGTCAATATTCAAAGAAAAGAAGAAAATTATCAGCATAACAAAGAACTCGCAGTAAGTAAAGTTAAATATACGTCCGTTATCAACACCAATACGTGACTTTGCGAGTAAAACGTAAATAGAGTTAGATACTAGAGCTGTCTTTAGTGTTTTGTCGACGTTTAAAAAGATAAGCTTCCTGGTAGGCTTTGCGTTTAAGCAAATTAACTGGCAGTAGTTGTTTAACAAGCCAGAGCTTATACACAGTTTACAAATTGCGTCATTTTTGTTTTTAGAAATATAGTTATTTACATCAAGATTGTTAACTCTTGACTGTAGTACATTGTGCGTTGTCATATCAGACCATATTGATATAAATTCTGATGTGTGATAAGCCTCTGTTGTGTTATACTGGTTTGAGATAACAGTCTCTTGTGTTCATGTCTCTGGAGCAAGTGGAAGAAGATGCCTTTCTTGGGTCAAGACTGGAGATCTCCAGGCTGGAGTTGGATCAAAACTGAGGATGGCTGGAAACGCTTTGATTATTTCAGCCACAAATTGGGAGATAACATCAATGAACTTGGCTTGGAAGAGTAAGACATGCTTTAAATTATATCACTCATGTAGTTGTGTCTTGCTCTAAGGGGAATCGGAGTAAAGTTTGTTTTATATTTGCACAGACTTCAGACTTTCTCCTTCATAATATTATTTCAGAAACGTATTGTTTGAGAATTCTAAATAGGAAAATCTTATTAGCAGCCATTGACTATCAAAGTACGACATTGTTCACAGTCAATTAAACAGTGCTAATGTTGTTTTGAAGTCATACTTGCATGCGATTTCAGATCGAATATTTAAAGTAGAGTGGAAAAAACTATAGGGACCGTTTTACATGTCGCCACTGTTAAAAAATGAACTAATATGTGAATATAAAACCAATTTTACCTCAATCTAAGAGGATATAACTGGGATTTGAACCTATAATCTTCAACCACAACAAGACTACAAAACCCCAGCAAAGCATTGAGAAATCAACAAAAGAGGAAGTGCGTGTGTGGCATGTGGGAAGTCAGGTATCCGTGTTTAAAATTGGTGTGTGTTATTGTCACAAGGTTATTTTCTGAAGTGATGTTTTCCTTTTCTTTATTTCTATCTATCTATCTATCTATCTATCTATCTATCTATCTATCTATCTATCTATCTATC
>CAIGQZ010001345.1:21658566-21680370 GCA_903798205.1 Danio tinwini | reverse complement strand
ATTATTATTATTATTATTATTATTATTATTATTATTATTATTATTATGAAAACCTCAAAGAGTGTCTTATGCCTCCAAACTCCACTGGCTTTCATTGGGTGTCAGCATTGTTTTTCGGAAGCACAAGTAATTTCTTATATAAGTAAAAGACTCACGCAGCTTCTCATATTTCAGCAAATTTAGTTTTTCTTTGTGATATTGGGTGCCAGATTATCAGGAAGTGACGATTTTGTTCACTTTGACACATTGGATGGAAAGCATTATTTGCAAATCTTTTATGCGATATTGCAGTTTTGCTCATGACTCTAAATAGCATCTTTGGATAAAAACATAGCTAATAAATGAAAGAAGCAGTGACGCATTTTGTATTTGCTCAGTTCCAGAATAGTTTTTTTTTTATTTGTTAAAAAGTTACATCCACAGCTTTAGCAGAAATGATGACTGAACACATGAAGGCTTAGTTCCAACATGTAACCCCATTTCCATTTGGATAAAGTTTAATTTTAATATTTTTGGGTTCCATCTAATTAATTTGCCCTTTGTAAAAGCAGCTCCTTTTCTGTACCCTTTCAAATTTAACCTTTGATTCTTTCCCTGTTCTCCTTCTGGTCTCTTATCTCCTAAAGGACAGACACTTGGCTTTGATCTTTAAGGTACATGCTAAATGTTCACTGTGCCAGCTTTCAGAAACCAGTGTCTGTCAGTGAAACTTGTCTCATCATTCATTTTTGTTTTGTCTTTTTTTGGGTTCTGTCTGTCATAAATTGTTTGCTTTTCATACAGATAAGCTAAACTTAATTTATTTATTTTTAACACTTGACTGCATGTATTTATTTGAATGTCTTTATTTTTCATGTTGTTGCCAGTGTGTTCCACGGTTTTAGATGCATAACAATGGTTAATAGAAATACTGTCATTTTGCAGCAGTTTTTATATTTGAACAAAAACCTTTAAGTGAAATGCACCCTATAATGTTATAAACTAATGCTTCTCTTTACTGGTCACACAAACATGCACACAATGACTATGGTATAAAGTTAAATAATACTACATTTTAGTGTTTTTTATTACATATTGTGATACCCCAAATATGAATCAAATATTTAACAATGACATATTTTATATTTACCAAATACAATTATATTATATTTAACAATAACAACTAAATTATATTACTTTAATAATTTACAATATTGCATTATTTTATTATGTTTCTTACCTACCTGGCAGATGATTAAACAACACAATCACCAAAGACTTAAGATGATTTCACAATGTGGCACAGAATAAAAGACCCACTTTTTATTGCCATGACTTGACAAATTCACTTTCAAACTACAAAGCATTTCATTGGTCAGTACAATCAATTAACATGACTAGTTTCAACGTGAGCTAAATCTGCTTATGTTTTCCACTCTCACATAAACGTCTGACTTCCAGTATTTACATTAGCAAAATTAACACAGGCTCATTGGAAATGTGTGACTTTTTGCAAAAACCTACACTCGAATTATGATTACAGGGACAAAATGTTAATAAATAAGCCTTATTCTTATAAAATGCTTTGTACATAACTATAAAAATGCCTAAAAATGATAAGAATAATTAAATGAATACATTTGTGTCACATATCCTCACCTAGATGGCACATGTACATCTGCAAGATGTATTTAATAAAAACATTTGGTCTGAAAAACATCTGCTGTGTTGAAAGGTCTGATAAACATCTTAAAAAGGTCTGTTTGATGAACAATTTAAACCTTAAACATCTTAAACATATTCTAAATATTTAACATTCAAAAGGAGATGTCTCATATATATATATATATATATATGCTGCAGATGAACAAGAACAAGACTAAAAAACACTACATTTTTGACCTAGTAGTTCGAATAGGACAATATTTTATTGTGATACACAGCACTCTAGTACAAGTACTGTGAAAAATTGTACAATAAAAGAGCTCTAAGCCATGTAAAATAGTCTAAAAATGCTTCCGCAAATGCAGATGTGATTTATTTGCTTTTGTTGACTCCATTGGTTAGGTTGTGTGTATGATTAACATAGGCGATACATACGACAAACAATGCCCTCTTGTGGATGTTTCATAAGAAAATGTTTTAAGTATTGCATTTCATAAGCAACATTTTTTTTCAGAAACGTAGCCAGAGTCACATATTTCCAATGTTTGCAAAATTTGTTATGTAAAAAAGACAATACACAGAATTCAGTATTGGAGACTTTGTTGTGGGCAAATTAGCAAAATTGAAAACTTTAAGGGAAAATTCAGTTTAAAAAGAAAAAAATCCATAAACAAACTGGCAACCACCTTGACTCAGTAAAGCAATGCCCTGGCAATCATATATAATGTTTGCTAAATTTTGCATGTATAAAAAGATAAATTTTTCTAATGCGCTATACACAGAATTAAGTATTCGCAGACTTGGTTGTGGTCAAATGAGCCAAATTGAAGCTAAACTTTAAGAGAAAAGTCACAGCTTACCAAAAAAAACACCCAACAACAGGCAACCACCTTGCATCAGTAAAGCAATGCTCTGACAGCCATATATAACGTTTGCATGAAAAAAAGTCAATTTTTCTATTGCGATATACACAGAATTCAGCATTCGCAGACTTTGTTTGTGGGGAAAATCAGCAAAATTGAAGCAAAACTTTAGTTTTTAGTTGTCGCAGACTAAGTTTTGGTCAAACTAGCTAAATTAAAGAAGAACTTTGAGAAAAGTAACAGTTAAAAAAAAAAAGGAAACAAAAAACAGGCAACCACCTTGCAACAACAAAGCAATGACCTGGCAACCATATATAACATGCTTGCATGTTAAAAAAAAAAAGGTCCATTTTCTGTTGGGCTTATACAGAGTTCAGTACTTGCAGACTTAGCTTGTGGTCAAATGAGCAAAAATGAAGAAAAAGGAAACAAAAAACAAGCAACCAGCTTGCAACAGTAAAGCAATGACCTGGCAACAATATATAACATCCTAACAATGTAGTGTCAATTTGTTGCATGTAGAAAAATGACTCCTGTTTTTCCAGTAAATGCTTCGGTCTTGTTTTAACCTTTTTGTTATTTTTTCTCGGCAGGACTCTGGACATCCCTGCACGGCCAACGATCCTGACAGCTGCCTCACCCCTGTCTCTCCTCAGCACTTCATAGACCTCTTCAAATTCTGAAATTAGGAATAATCTTGGGACCTCTCGCCTTCTGATCTCCTCCAGAACACCTGCAAACAAACACCTCTAACAACATGTTTTTTGCCTTCTTCAGCTCTGTGCTACAAACTATACCCTTCTTTCTTCTCCCATCTTACACTCCCCAGACGCTCGTTCTACGATTAAAAAGTCTGAAACCTCCGACGATGTAACGAATGATTTAATTTTCCTTTTTTGCCTCACCCCCAAACTTAAGGGCTTATGGAAAAGATGTCATAACATTAGTGTTTCTTTGGTGTTGTCCTTTATTTTTGTTCCTCAGAGAAGTTCTTGAAGCACGGATAAACGGGAGATGAAGTGGTATATCGGAAGGATGGTTTCAAAAAGGAAAAAAGCAAAACGAATTTGCTTTCGGGATGAACTGATCAAGTGTGGGAGATCCTGAGCGGAGGTTGTCTTGTCTTTTTCATGTACTGTATGTATTTTCGTTTCTATACCAATGATATGCACGTCAGAAGTAGCCGTAGGTTATCGTTTACGTGACTTCTTGTGTCATTTCGTCAGTGCTGTGCGTGCGTATTTGATGCGTCAACACTAAAGTATGCATTTGCATCGCATTTGCTGCACAAAACCTTTATACGGTACACTTTTTGCCGAGTCTGTCCTGAGGACGGACAGAAATTCTAATGTAAGCTTTGCTATTTATGAAAAAACAAATGTATTTTATATCATTTCTCTGAACTTTGTAATATTCCTTTACTATTCCGGTAATATAAATGTCTTTGAAATGGCTGAACTGTAGGATGTGTTTGGTACTATTATTAAGCATTTGCAAGAAACATGATTACCTAAAGGAATTAAAACTTTTGGGAAAAAAAGGGTTTCACTTATTCGTTTATATTTCTGACAATCTACGGAAACTTTTAAACATTTAAATAATTATGGCATAATTAAGTGGGATGATAATTCAGTGATTTAGTTAACAAAAATCAGCCTTTTAAAGAAATCTTTACTTGATTTTTTTTAGCTACAGGTATAAACTTTAGGTAAAGAAGTGAAAAGACGACAGAAAGAATGATCTTCAACAGTTATTTCTTAAATATCTCAATAGCATTAGCATCATTTAATGTTAGCAAGAATTAACATGTTGCTGTCATTTTTATGGGCGACTGGTGGCTCAGTTGTTAGCACTGTTGCCTCACAGCAAGAAGGTCGCTGGTTTGAGTCCCAGCTGTGTCACATGGCATTTCTGTGTGGATGTTTGCATGTGCTCCCTGTGTTAGTGTGGGTTTCCTCTGAGTGGTTTCCCCCACAGACCAAAGACATGCGCTATAAGTGAAAAAACTAAATTGGCCATAGTGTTTGTGAATGTGTGTATGGGTGTTTCCCAGCAGTACTGGGTTGCAGCTGGAAGGGTATCCACTGTGTAAAACATGCTGGTTAAGTTGGTAGTTCATTCCACTGTGGTGATCCCTGATTAATAAAGGGACTAAGCGGGAAACAAAAAATGATGAATGAAATTGGCCGTAGTGTATGAATGAATGTGTTTGGATGTTTCCCAGTTCTGGGTTGCGGCTGGAAGAGCATATGCTGGAATAATTGGTGGTTCATTCTGCTTTGGCGACCCCTGATAAATAAGATACTTAGCTTAAGGTGAATGAATGAATGAAGTCTATCTTCAAATGTTGTAAATAATAACAAATTATTCAATAAATGTGTATGGCTTTAAAAATAATACTTTTTTTTCGCTTTAATATTTCTTCTCTTTTAAAGTATGAAAGTATTAAGTAATTTTTCTCTTAAGTTTTATTTAATGCCCATTTACACGTATGGAACAAGAATTCTCCATAAATAATGTGTTAATTCACAAACTAAATAGTACATTCATTTATTCATTTTCCTTCGGCTTAGTCCCTTTATTCATCAGGGGTCGCCACAGCGGAATGAACCGCCTACTAATCCAGCATATGTTTAACACAGCGAATGCCCTTCCAGCTGCAACCTAGTACTGGGAGTCACCGATGCACACTCATTCACATACACTACGGCCAACTTAGTTTATTCAATTCACATATAGCGCATGTGTTTGGACTGGGGGAGGAAACCGGAGTACCCAGAGGAAACCCACGCCAACATGGGAAGAACATGCAAACTCCACACAGAAATGCCAACAGACTGACTCAAACCAGCGACCTTCTTTTAACATTATTAAACATTGCATAGATAGAGAGATAGATAGATAGATAGATAGATAGATAGATAGATAGATAGATAGATAGATAGATAGATAGATAGATAGATAGATAGATAGATAGATAGATAGATAGATAGATAAATAAAATCATACCAACAAACATCACTGTATTGTAAAAGAAAGAAGAAAAAAACTGGTCTGAATCTATAGTGTAACTTTTATTCCGATTCACTCACCTGAACTCCTGGAACTACATAATTTGAATCATAATAATACAGAAAGAGCTCATTCAGTAGTGTCAAGATAAAAACAAAATAAGGATCTTGCAAAGGCCCCAGAGAAAGAGCTGAATCGTTAATCATCTGTCAATGTTAAACAGTTTTGGACTAATTCTATAAAGCTACTATGACCAACCAAGAGCAGCAAACCCACTTATAATCTGATTACCTCTATAAATAATCTCCTAAAATCAGCAATAAAACCACTCACACACATTCTATAGCAAATCAAAGATCTTAAAAGGCCAGGGATTTATATATAAAATGCATATTTGACTTTCCATATTAGACTAAAGTGATGGTTGTCTTTTTTTTACCATTTTAATGGTGCTGGAAAAGAAGAATTGGCAAACATTTCATCATGATCACACTCTGAAATGACTTAAATTGAGCTACGGCAAAGACAAAATAAAATAAAAACTTTATGAGCTTAAATGGCACAGCATCTGAGGTCTTTGGAAGGCTTTAAATATGTTTAAAACAGCAGTCATTACTAGATCCTCGTCCCATTTGTGGACATCCAACCAACTTTACACAAGAAAAAGGTTGTTTTTCTTCCAAATAATCTCTTAAGGCAAGAATCAGTGAGCATATACATACACATTCAGTTTGAAAATGGTTCCCAGTACGTCTTAAAAAGCAAGCTTTCTTCCGTGTGATCAGGAAATGGCACTGAATACAATGTCTGCATGACCAATATATAGTAAATAGTTTGGGATTATAGCGAGAAATCATTGCATAGAGTTATTACAGTATGATTGCTCATCAGCAGGCAGTAGCGATCTAGGTGTTTCTACATTAGTTTTACATTCAACTCTTTTATTAAATACCAGAATAAATTAACCACGACGGAATCTGAGAGAAATAAACACTTTATACTCTTGTTTATAATCATCGATCTCTCCTTCAGGTGTGATTGGGCAGAGTGAGACGCGATGCGCCATCTGTAGGTGATGATTAGTATTGCAGCTTTACTCAACCCACTCGACACGGATTTAAAAACGCGAATTCGAAGGGATAATTCAGGTAAATGTTTACATTCTGTCATCATTTAATCACTTAATATATTTCAAACCTGTCTGGCTTTCGGGTATGGAAAGTAGAAGCGTAGCAAAACGTCCTGACAGACATTATTATGCAATGAAAGTGCGGTCAAACCTGGGTCAAATACACTTGTTCACTGACGTAACTTAAACAATACATTTCTACAAATTAAGAACACTTATAATATAACACACCAAATTTCTGACCAAATTTCTGGACTATATTTCTGTATTCACGATATTTCTGAAAGTCTAGCAGCTACTATTTTATTGTATGAACAATAACTAATACTCGAGACATCGTGCTAAACTACTACTTTAGGTACAGCAGAAGAAAACAAACAGATTAGGAAGTAGACGAGGGGGGTGAAACAATTACAAGATATTAATTTAAGCGAACCATGTAATTTGCTGTTAATTTACTCTCCCTCAGGCCATCCACGATGACTTACTTTCTTCAGTAAAACAATGAATAAGATTTTTAGCTAAAGATGGGTCTGGGGGATTCATTCGGCTTAGTCCCTTTATTTAATGAGCGTTTGCCACAGCAGAATGAACCACCAACTTATCCAGCATGTTTTACACAGTGGATGCCCTTCCAGCCACAACCCAGCACTGGGAAACTGGGGGATTCCTAAAATGGAAGAATACATATCATAGCAGCTAAACAAAATTAATATCCATGTATAGATTCTGATTATATAGCCTATTGAGTGCTTATGAAGCAAAACAATCGTCTTATGCAAGAAACTGAACATCATTTATAATACCTAATAATCCACTGTGTTCACAGTACAGTTAGGGTGAACATCTTGTTACATAACGGTGTTTAAATGTTGTAAATCAGGGATTTCCAAACTTTTTAGCCTGCACCCCTATACCCCCCCTCCCAAAAAAATAAAAATAAATAAATAATGCCAGTGATTTATCATGACCCCTAATACACTCTGAAGTGGTTATAAATAGGCAAACCTTGCATGCAATGGTGCACGCACGCACGCACACACACACACACAAAAATAGGCCCAAGTCTATTTTTCATTTGATTTTGGGGAGAACGCCACTCTGAGATCATCCAAAATGTTCAGTTTTTTTAATTCATGCGAGTGCCGTAAAGGTGTAAAGTTTAAACTGGTGTCATAAAATTAATCTGCTGCATCTGATCCTATTGCTGTGTCTTTAATTGACTGTAATGACCCCAGAGGTTGCAATCTAATCGGGAAAAAATCATGTATTTTTTATGTAACTACTAATTACTTTAAACTTCTTAGTTGTGGATAAAATATGGCTATAGTAATAGTTTAATTACATTAATTTGATATTTGGAAAATCACCAAGCACCAAAGCCCCTCATTATTCTGCAATCCCCTGAAAGGGTCCAGAGTCTTGTAAATAATAGTATTTTGCTTCATAAGACCACATCACAGAGTATCACCAGGAGCCACATGTATTAATTTTGTTTTGTCTGTATATGATTTTTGGACTCTGGTAGCCTTTTATAAAAATCACCAAAAAATAATTTCAGCAAAACAAATAAATAAAACAATCTTTAAGTGGTGTTAGTGAGACCAGCAGGGGGAGCTCAATTGATGGGGACTCTATACTGCTCAATGAGCGCCATCTTTCGAGTGAGACGATAAACCAAGGTTCTGGCTCTCGTGTTCGTTAAAAAGTACAGGATGTTTTTATTTATTTATTTATTTTTTTAAATAGGGATTTAACCCCGGCATCCTGGGCAAATTCTGTCCATCATGGCCTCCTAACCATCCCCATATCATAATTGGCTTCATCACTCTGCATCCTCCTCACCAATCAGCTGGTGTGTAGTGTGCAGCCTGGCGAAATATAGCTGACATCACGTCATCCAGGTGGATGCTGCACACTGGTGGTGGATAAGGAGATCCCCCCCCATGTGTAAAGCGATTTGAGTGTTTAGAAAAGCGCTATATAAATGTAAGGAGTTAAATAATTGAATTATTGTTCTACTAAAGATTAAAGGTAGCCTACATCTGACCTGAGAGCGAATAACTTGTCAACTATTCATTTATTTTGATATTGATCATTGATATTTGATATTGATCATTGATATTTTGATATAATATTATATCATTCGCTTTGAGTGGCTTTTATTTCGGCTAATGCCGAGTTCAGACTGCATGATTTAGCCCCGATTTTGACTCGCCGACAGGTTTTGAGAAATCACCAACAAATGCCTAAAATCACAAGCAAATTGGTGCTTGTTTACGCGAGTGACAATCACACAGTGTGAACTCTTAAAGACGTAATCTGAAAGAATCGCCAATAAATCGCCAATGCTCGTGAGATATTTGGTGTGCTAAATATCTGAAGCAGTCAGTGATTCAAATCATGCCATGTTAAATGTGTTCTGGTTGAAAATAACACCGGTGATCTCCTACAGCCAATGAGACAGCAGCATCCACTAGTATGGGTATCTGCAGGCCAGCGGGAGCTTAGGGGAGAAGATAAAAGCGCTCATTTTTAGTTTATTTGGACCCAAGAAATGGAGGAAAAACTTTGGCAGGAAATTTGTCTGTTTGACCTTTTATCTGAGCAAAACCACAACCGGGTTGAAAAAAAAGAAAAAAAAATTGAGGAGAAATTACTAATTGCCTTCAAACCCAGGTGAGCAAATAAGTACATTTTCTACCCCATTAAAGGCTTCTTTCTCATTATGTAGTTAATAACAAAAGATATACTACGCGTTTTTAGTTGTAAGATGTAGTTTGGACAAAGTTGTCGGCAATTCTTGCTATTGTAAAGTCATGCAGTGTGAAAGCCCCTGTCGCCGATTTATCTTGCGGTGTAAAAGCAGCAACAAAACGCTAGCCCAGATAGTCATGCAGCGTGAAAACATCTGTGACACGACTATTTTGAAAATCATGCAGTCTGAACTCGGCATAAATATAAACTCCGATATAAACGGCCCTGGGAGTAAGTAGGTAAGTAAGTAAGTATGAGGGAGAATTAAGGATGTGGTAATTTACATTTCTGGGTGAACTAACCCTTTAAATTAGGGCTGGACGACATGGCAAAAATGTAATCTTGATGATTATTTTCCATATTGAACGATAACAATATATATTTCGATACAAGTTGTTAATGCTTCCAGATTTAAGAGTATGCCAATAATGACTTAAGCCACAAAAATTAGAGGGGCCATTAAATGGCATAATATTTTCTGCCAATTAATTTGTCAGTGGCAAAAAATTCGCTGCATCTCTAATATCAACACACTTTTAGATTCCCATTGTTGCACATTTGTGCTGTGTGATTGGCTCTTAGATCAATATAGAGTAAAAAAGTCTCGAGCTCATCATTGTTACTGACAAATTTTATTGCGATTTGATATAATATCATTTATCGGCCCAGCCCTACATTAAAAAGTAATCTCTGAAACATCATGTGATCAGTCAATCATTAAAATCCAGTGAATTCTCTAAAAAAAGCTTCAGTCAAAAGCTGAAAAGTCACTTATAGCAAATGGAAAGGTGAACATGATTCATTGACAGGCATTAAAGCAGGCACTCTTGGTCTGAGAGACCTACTCATCGGTTCAATTATTGGCAAACAAATCACTTAAGCCCCTCCCATGTGCTCTCTGATAGGTTGGCTGGACTTTTACGACGGACAGCCGCAAATTTATCTCGTGCCCGTGCCGCCCACTGCGCAGGACCACCCGTCTGAGACTCAGTCAGACTGGCGTAGCGTGACGAGTCCTCCTCCAAACCTAAACCCACCCAGGATGGCAGGCCCAGAGAATGTGGCAGAGAAAGTGACAGAGGCGAGGACAGCGGGGACAAGTCGCTCCTCTTCTTCTCCAGCTCAGTTTTGTCCTCCTCCATCTGTCCGTCCGTCAGCTGTGGCGGCTCCCAGCCCTCCATCCTGTCCATCTTCCTGGTGGGTGTGATCTGCTTCATGGTGGTGCTGATGCTGTCCCACAGGCAGTGCGCTTTGTCTTTCTCTGGGTAAGTCTTGATCTTGTCGTCCTCCCAGTTTTTCTTAGCAGATCTGAGAAAAAGAGAGTGATTTATGAATGAAGAAGAATCACCAATGCTTTATCCCCAAAAATTGGGTACTGCTCTTAGATGGCTAACAAAGCAATCAATAAATAAACTGCAAATTACAATACATTTCAACAAATTTTACAAAGTATTAGAAATTTATTTAATCGATTATTAATTGATCACATAAATAAATAAACTTAGGCAGCACAATGGCTCAGTGGTTAGCACTGTCGCCTCACAGCAAGAAGGTCGCTGGTTCGAGTCCCAGCTGGGCCAGTCATCATTTCTGTGTGGAGTTTGCATGTTCTCCCCATGTTGGCGTAGGTTTCCTCCGGGTGCTCCGGTTTCCCCCACAAAGACAAAGTGCAACAAAGATAAGTTCATTGGATAACCTAAATTGGCCGTAGTGTATGAGTGTGTTTGTGTGTGTGTGTGTGTGTGTGTGTGTGTGTGTGTGTGTGTGTGTGAATGATTGTGTTTCCCAGTACTGGGTTGTGGCTGGAAGGGCATCCGATGTGTAAAAACATACGCCGGAATAGTTGGCGGTTCATTCCGCTGTGGTGACCCCTGATAAATAAGGGACTAAGCTGGAAGCAAAATAAACGACTTAATAAACAAATGAAACACACAGCCAGTCTACAGCTGAACACAAAATTATTAGCCCTTTCTGTAGAAAAACATGATGTTTAACAGAGCAAGGACATTTTTTTTACAATATTTTAGTTCCAAACCACTGTTGTCCAATGCCTTAATAATTTAAACTAAATTAAAAAATAAAAATAAACTTGCTAATTAACCTAATTAAGCCTTTAAATGTCACTTTAAGCTGAATACTAGTATCTTGCAACATAACAAGTAAAATATTATGACTGTCATTATGGCAAAACACACAAAAATAGTTACTATAAATGAGTTATTAAAAATATTAGGTTTAAAAATGTGTTTATAAATTTTTTTCTCCTTTAAATGCATGTGGGAAATACATTTTTTACACGAGGGCTAATTATTTTGACTTCAAATGCAGGCTTGTGTTTTTCTATTTAAATATATATTTTTCATACTGAACTGGTGTAGTTTCATTATTATATAACTTTAAATAAATCTATTATAATTTTTTAAACATATAACTATTATTAATTTAATTCTTACACTATTTATTTTACCATAACTATTATATTATGGGTTAAATATTTAAGATTTCTACTACAAATAATATATCTTAAAAATATATTTTACATGTTTTTATGTACATGTAAATTTTATTTTTTTCTACATATTTAAATGTAGTTTTATCATAATAATGATAATAATGATAAATAACAATAAATAATAAACTACTACTGTAATATATTTGAGATGTTTTATTTTTTTAAATAAACTTGATTAAATTATATAACTATTATATAACAATTATCATTCTATAATTTCTATTACTGTTATATAACATTTTAAATGAATGTATTTAAAAAAAAAGCAATAACTGCATAAAAATGTAATTTAAAGGGTTAAAAATACAGTAAAAACTGAACTATTGCACAATATTATTACAAACTAATCCCCATTTCCCATGTTTAAGAATCACTGCTCTTAGTGTGTCCTTGTGGAATTAAAAAAATTCCATAAATAAAAACAGTAAAGTCATTATATCCTATGCATGCTGTCTGCTTATGCGTCATAATAAGCCACTTATTCTTTAGCAGGAAAGACGGCGCTCGAGCCACAGGGTGCGGTTTCCATTTCTGACACTCACTTGATAGTTCAGTGACTTATTTAAACCTACACTGTTTATGCACAAAACCATACAGCACACATACAATTTTGCATTTCAATGTAAAGATAAAGTTATTTCTGTAATTAGCTCTTATAGTATAGACCTTTCCACACATAAGATACACTGTAAAAATTGCTGGGTTCCCAAGCAATTCTTTCATGTTGTCCCAACACAAATCGATTAATTAAAACTTGTTTTTACAAATCTTAAGTTGTCCCAAGAAAACCACAAGAATTGTGTTGATTTAGCTTATTTTAAATAAGAGGCTTGAACAAGCAGCAAAAAAAAAAAGATACTCTTAAATGTTTGGTGCACAGTATAGTATTTATGGGTGAACTAGCCCTTTAAAATATTTTTTTTCTCTTCCAACTTTAATAAGCACAGTCAATAAGTCGTCATTGGCTCATTTCCATACAGACTAAACAGATTAAACATAAAATAATCAAGTTGTCCCAAGAAAACCTCAAGAATTGTGTTGATTTAGCTTATTTTAAATAAGAGGCCTGAACAAGTAGCAAAAATAATTTTGAGTGTATTTTCAGAAATGCTGAAACCATTGACTTGCATGGTATGTTTTTCCTTTTAAGCATGTCAATGGTTACAGGTTTACAAATCAAAATATCTTATTTTGTGCAAAAAAATACTCTTAAAATTTCTGCAAATTGTTGTATTTTTAGGTGAACTATACCTTTAAAAAAATGTTCTCCAAATTTAATAAGCACAGTCAAGAAGTCGTCATTAGCTATGTTTCCATCAAAAAATGCGAATGAACTTTATGCGCAAAACTGGATTATTGCATAAAAGACGTGCGAATAAAGCTGCATTTCCATCCAACAAGTCAAAGCAAACAAAATGGTCACTCCTTGATTAACTGGCGCCAAATATTAACAGTAAAATCTGAATTTGCTGCAGTAGGACAAACTGCGTCAATCTTTTCTTCATCTAATAGATGACTTGCGCCTCAGAAGGCAATCCTGACACGCAGTGAACGCGCAGTGGCGTTTAAAGGTATCAGACGCGAAGCACAGACGCTCTTGATTCTGGAGGTCATTAATAATATAATAACACTAATACTTAAACGGTAAGGCTTTTTAGATTGACCAAAAAACATATCAGATGGTTTCAGATGTGCTCAGCCTGCTGGTTTGTCCATTCACACACATTTTTATCATCACATGATCTCTTAAAACAAAATCACATGACCTTTTTTAATGCGCTGGAATTTGTGCGGTAAAAGTGTTTCCATCGTAGTTTATGCTCATTATTTCTTATCGAATAAAAAGTTTATCCTACTCAGTTATGCGCACATGTTTTACATATGCGCATTTAGAAATGTATGCGCATCATGGCGTTTCCATCAACCTTTTTTTATGCGCATAAGCAAAATGCGCATTAAAAATAGGTGGATGGAAACATAGCTAATGGCTCATTTCCTCACAGATTAAACATAAAACAATCAAGTTGTCCAAAGAAAACCTCAAGAATTGTGTTTATTTAGCTTATTTTAAATAAGAAGCCTGTACAAACAGCAAGAAACATTTTTTGAGTGTATTTGTGAGAAATGCTGGAGCTATTGACATCCATAGTGCTTTTCCTTTTAAGCATGTCAGTGGTTACAGGCTACAACGTTGTTCAAAATATCTTGTTTTGTTTAAAAAAAAAAAGAAGTTTGGTGCAAAATTTTGTATTTTTGGTTAAACTATCGCTTCAAAATATTTTTCTCTTTTAACTTTAATAAACACAGTCAAGAAGTCGTCATTGGCTCATTTCCCCACAGACTAAATAGATTAAACATAAAACAATTAAGTTGTCCCAAGAAAACCACAAGAATTCTGTTTATTTAGCTTATTTTAAATAAGAGGCTTGAACAAGCAGCAAAAATCATTTTTTGAGTGTATTTTGAGAAATGCTGGAGCTATTGACATCCATAGTATGTTTTTCCTTTTAAGCATGTCAATGGTTACAGGTTAACAACATTCTTCAAAATATCTTCTTCTGTGTTAAAAAATACTCTTAATTTTGTATTTTTAGGTGAATTATCCCTTTAAAATATATATTTTTTCTCTTTCAACTTTAATAAGCGCAGTCAAGAAGTCGTCATTGGCTCATTTCCCCACAGACTATAAACACTGCGGCTCTGTGGTGCTTTTACAACATTGCTTTGTTTGTTTCAGCATGTTCATTTCAGACTGGAGCAGTGGTGTGAGTTTGGGGCAGAGCAAAAAGATTTACATAATGTGGTTTCGAATCCAACAATGCCTATAAAGAGAAACATGTAATCCGGAAAGCGTTGTGCTCTAATTTTAGCATCTATTTTGTGTGCAAATGTCTGGTTAACATTTCAACAACATGGGATTTACATAAATTCAGTTGAATCGACACGTAGAAACGTTTTCTGAAAGACATTCTAACATCTACGGGGAATGCTTACGTCACTAAAAATGACTAAAGGGCCATTCACAAAAAGCATGATAACTGCTAAGATGACAATGAAGACATCATTCTGAATGTGAAACAACAGCCGAGTTCAGTCCACAGTTATAATGATAAAGATGTAGAGAAACAACATCACTGGAATCACTTTCAGGACAATTGTTTTCCAACTAATAGTCAATAAAACACTGGCATATTAAAATATAAATGGCTTGGGCAACTTTAAAGCTACAGGCAACATTTTAGAGAAGCTTAGCTTGATGTTAAGCCTTTTTTTAATATTATTTAAAGATAATGTATATGATAATGACTAGATAATTATAAAAACAGCATGTTATAACGTGAGAGGAAATAATACAATTTATATGGAAGCTATGCAAGTCAGACCAGCAAATTAAAGTATAAAAGTAACTCAGATATACAGTGCCAATTTTGATGTCTTTATGTTGCCTCCAAAATGCTGAGGAAAATAACTTGCATGTTTTTTTTCCACTACACTGACTGCTATTGCTAAATTCACTGCTTGATTAGATTGATTACCACACAAGCTGGATTCAATGGTCAGATGCTCTATAAATGTAGCACATAGAGGCCGTCTGCTGGTTTCAAGGGGGAACACTACTTTGGTCAGCTGCTTCAAACTCAGTGCAGTTTATGCTAATGAGGGAGAGATCATCACTAATGGGCGGGGCTTTCCCCCTTTGATGACATGTACAAAGGGAGAATGACAATCAAAGTGTTTCTGCAGGTTGTTTTTATTAAGTGTGATTGTAGAAAATAGAATTAATTAATCTTGAAAACAGCATGTTATAACGTGAGAGGAAATGCAAAATTCACTGCTTGATTAGATTGATTATACGAGCTGGATTCACTGGTCAGATGCTCTATAAATGTAGCACACTGAGGACATCTGCTGGTTATAAGGGGGAAATCCAAAGAGAAAAGCTTAAAGGGTACATAACATGCCCCTTTTTTTACAAGATATACACACTCTAGGGACATCAGAGACTTATTTTGTGTTGTTTTAGCTCAAAATACACCACAAATATATTTTTAATTAAAAAAATTCTGCCCCCTTTTAGGCTTCGATTTAAATTGTGCTGTTGTGGTGACTAATGTCTTAAATTCAAATGAGACTGTGCTCTTTTAAAAAGGGGGCGGAGCTACTAACGCCTAATGCCTCAGCATAGTGGCAGATTCAAACAGGACAACCGTTTGCCGTCAGAAAAACTGAAAATGTCAAAAGAAGTGGCTCGGAAGAACATAGTCTATGGAGTCTACGATGTTTATTTGTATATCCTAAAGGTCTTCGCACACTAAAGTCCGAAATTTTATTTTCATATGCGTTTTTTCGTATTCATATGTGAAAAATTCATCATGTAAACAAACCTTGCACATTGAGCCCGATGCATATTAATCAATTTCTGCAGGCTGTTTTTATCAAGATGTATTGTAAAAAATAGAATTAATTAATCTTTAAAACAGCATATTATAACGTAAAAAGAAATAATACTATTTACATAGAAGCTATGCAAGTCAGACTAGCAAATTGAAGTATAAAAATAAAAGTACCTCAGATATACAGTGCCAAATTTGGTGTCTTTGTGTTGCCTCCTTTGAAAATGCTGGGGAAAATAATTTGTTGTTTTTATTCCACTACACTGACTGCTATTGCTAAATTCACTGCTTGATTAGATTGATTACGCAAGCTAGATTCACTGGTCAGATGTTCTATGAATGTAGCACGCTGAGGACATCTGCTGGTTACAAGGGGGAAAACCGTAATGGCAGACGGCTGCTTCTCACTCTGGGCTGTTTATGGTAATGAAGGAGAGATCATCACTAACAGGCATGTGCACACATGGGGCTTAACCTGTGCAGTGCACATGCCCTTTTTAGTCTGGGATATAAAGTGCCCTTCCGAAATGAACAGAAGTGGCCCCGCGATCTACCTAACCTCCCTTGGAGGCCCCTTGGAAAGCCTCTGCACGATACTGGTCACTAATGGGTGGGGCCTTACCCCTCTGATGACATGTACAAAAGGGAGTGACAATCTAAGTGTTTCTACAAACTGTTTTTATCAAGTGTAATTATAAAAAATATAAGTAATTCAATTTTATCATTAGAGGCTGGCTATATATTTACACACTGTTGCCTTTAAACTAAAAACAAGTCAAGTTGAGCTTTATTGTCATTCCGCTACATGTGTCCCTTGCAGGACAACAGTGCTACATAATTAATCATAAATACAAACACAACACCGGATAAGAGTTATTTTAAAAAAACATTTATGCATAACTAACATATACCATGGCGACGCAGTGGCGCAGTAGGTGGTGCTGTCACCTTACAGCAAGAAGGTCACTGGTTCGAGCCTCGGCTGGGTCAGTTGGCGTTTCTGTGTGGAGTTTGCATGTTCTCCCTTCGTTCGTGTGGGTTTCCTCTGGGTGCTCCGGTTTCCCCCACAGTCCAAAGACATGCGGTGCAGGTGAATTGGGTGGGCTAAATTGTCCGTAGTGTATGAGTAAGAATCAGTGTGTATGGATGTTTCCCAGAGATGGGTTGCAGCTGGAAGGGCATCCGCTGCGTAAAACGTGTGCTGGATAAGTTGGCGGTTCATTCCGCTGTGGCGACCCTTAATAAAGGGACTAAGCCGAAAAGAAAATGAATGAATGAACATATACTATAAGATACTTATGCTTTAGGTGTATGACCATACACAACAAATGGGCTATATAAATGCACATTACATTACATTAAAGGTTGAATATTGTGCAAAAGAGTTATTTAAGGTTGAAGTAAACAAGTAAACATTATTTTCCTTTTTGAGTCCTTGTAAGATGGAGTTTAAATAAAGTGTCAGGTGCATAAAGAGAGAAGAGTGTTTCTACAGGGGGTTTGTCAAGCCAACTCACCTGTGTGAAGCACAATTTGAAATGCACAATGTTTCCAAGAGACATAGAGTAAATAAGAAATTGTCTATTGTGCAAATGTGCAACCTGGTGCAAGAATCAGAAAGATGAGATGTTACATTTATCATTATAGTTACTGTGCTTGGTGTGAACACACTTTAAAAGTGCCAGAAAAAGATTACAAAATTCTCCTCATACTTATATTTTCATCTGGAAGTTTTTAATAGTAATAATAATAATAAAAAACCTCTAAACAGAATTTTATGTAATACATAAAACATTCGGCTAACCCTTTAGCAAACAAAAAAATGAATCCTCATCCTCTCCATATCAATTTAAAGAGTAAAGGATCTGTCATAACATTCAGATTTTGTATATTTTAAATTTACATCATTGACTGAACTTAGCTTTAGTATATATATTTCAATAATTAAAAAACTTATTGATGACAAACAGGTAAAACCCAGTAGTTTGAAGGATAGTGGCATAGCATTATGATTTAAAGTGATTTCTATGTAGTTTGGGCTTGTTATCCTAAAATATAGTCCTTATTGTAATAATGATTTTTATATTATACTTTAATAACATATACTATAATTAAAAAAGGAATAATATTATTGCTTAAAAATGTGATAAAAAGAATACAGTCTAATGTACTGAAAAACTTTGTATTACATGTTTAATATTTTTTTGATGCTTGATATTGACTTTAAGCCCCAAAAAGATTTACCCTCTTCTTACCCTCTTCTGTGAGAAACAGTGACTCCTGTCAGCAGGATGTGTTCATCGTCCTGAGACGGAAACAACTTTTTGTCTCCCTTTTCTCGCTTCGATTTGACCTTCTTTAACTTTGAATCCTACAAAAGGTCAAAACCAGAGTCAGAAAGCATACAATGACACAACAGTCTGCTTGTGTGTTACAGTACAATAAGTGTCAGAAGGTGCAGCTTTAGTTTCTCAGTGTGATAGAAATACAGATGGTAAGTTTAGATAGCAGGTTAATCCTGGCACAGATACAACTGATCATCACAAAGCACACTTTATACTGAATAGAGGAGCAGAATGTGTGTGTGTGTGTGTGTGTGACAGACTGAAAACAGGAAAAGCCTGTGTTGATTACAGCGGATATTTGAGCACACACATGCGTTTATAAGTGTGTGTGTGTCTGTGTGTGTGTGTGTGTTTTAGGTCAGTTGGCGATCGAAAACATTCCTTCAGACTCCCTCCTGCCTGCGTCCAGTTTGACCCTCAGGATTTGAAATGCCGGCCCGGCTTTGGAGCTTATTATATAGGAAAAAACCTTTGGCACAATTTCTTGCTCTCTTTCACAAGTTTGGTACAGAATGTTCTTCCCTCAAATTGAAACAGAAAAAAATTGATACACCACAGAAGTGAGCCATAAATCACTCCAAAGTGATCGAATCAAAATGGAAAAAAGGAGAGATTATAATTTGGATAACAAAAAGAGAGACAAACTTTTTGTTTTGCATTATGAAATCATTTGAATAAATTGACAAAGTAGTTTTGACAGGAGTTTTTCATTTCCATTATCAGGATTTATCTAATAGAACAATTCTCATTAAACAATTCACATTAATCCATGAAAAAATCTGGTTACAAATAAATATGTTATCACATAGTTTTTCCTCTCCTCACCACCACCAGATGCTATATTGCAGGTGCAGGATGCTATACTGCAGCCACAGGACAATGGCACCAGTGTGCTTACCACACACCAGCTATTGGATACAGCAAATTCGGTGGATATGGATAATTGGGAGGCCATGATCGGTAACGGCCGACGGAGGGAATTTGGCCAGGATATCGGGGTTACACTCAGGGCCGGAGCAAGCCGAACTGTCGCTCTAGGCAAAGGACCATCACGCCACCCTCAACCCGAAAGTGAAAACGAAACTGACCAGTTCGTGAAGAGAGGAATGTGGTGTGAATGGAGGGGGGGGGGGGGATTAAAGTTAGTACGTTGGGTTGGGTGGTGGGGCGCGTTTGCCGCCCTCACCATTATGCCACCCTAGGCGGCCGCCTATGGATGCGCCGGCCCTGGTTACACCCCTACATTTTACGAGAAGTGCCATGGAATTTTAAGGCCATACTCACACTATGTACAGTTGCCTTGAACCGGGCCAAAGCACGCTTGTCCCCCCTCCTGTCTCCCCCGACGGCCCGCACTCACATTACATTCTGGCCTGGGTGCGCTTACGTCATTGATGATGCGCTGTTCAGTAAACGCTCTCGCTCTGCACAGTAGATATCTTTAGTTATATCGTTTAAGTTGTTTGATATGCGGTGACACGGAGTCTAATATTTCGCCGATATGCGATATGTACACTCACACTGTAAGCGTACCGCGCCTGAGCCCAAGTGAACCGCGCCTGAGCCCGATTCAGAGCACTCAAACTTCTCAAACAATCTGGGAAACAGGCCTGGGCACGGTTCGGATAGCATAGTATGAGTAAGCCCTTAATGACCACAGAGCGTCAGTTCTAAATCATTTATTAATCATAACACAAATTTTGACTTTAATAAATGTAGTAATACGTTTTTTGGAACTGAGCTAAGATGAAGTAACAATGAAGGACTGTCTTTTTTTAGATAAAATCAACAAAATGTAATACATATGGTAACAAATGTATTGCTCTTTGTTAGGTAATGTATCAAATCATGTTAACTAATTGACCTAATGGTTTTTTCAATTTTTTTTCGATTCAATTTTTTTTTGTAATAATATTTATTTAACTTTATAGATTTACATACTTTGATAATTTAAGCATTTTGCAAGCATTATTTTTTCATTATTTTATATTTTTTCTTCCTTTTCATCTAACAGTGAAATAAAAGCAAGGAAATTGTTATGAGATTCAACTAAATTCTGGGCTCCACAAAATTGATTTGTGTTGGGACAACAAAGGAATTAATAGAACTTCTTAATTTCTACAAACTTAAGTCGATTGAACATAAAACAATTAAGTTGTCCAAAAAAAAAAAAGAACTGTGTTGTTTCAGTTCATATTAAATAAGTAGTTTGGACAAACATCAAACAATATTTTTTGAGTGTACAGATGTTGTTGCAGCAAGATTAAGTCACAGCAAAAGGTAAAAGCACATGGTTAATTGTATATGCCAGCCTCTGCCTCATTTCAAACCAAAGCCCTTTGTGCTCTGTCACTGTGCTGTGCTAAAACAGGCCGTCTGATTATCCACTAACACATAAACGCTTGTTAAACCCAGCCTGGCTCTTAGTATGAGTTCCAGCACATTTATGACTGTAAGAGGTCTCCATTACTCATTCCATCAGATAAACAGAAGTTGGGATCGGACTCGTCTTTGACCTCAGATGAAGCACAGCACTCTTTTGGCTTCCGTTTTTATCTTCATTTGTCTTGTCCTCCCTCGCTCCACTTGGTTACATCAAACACGCAGTGGAAATAAACAGTGCTGTCTTTAAAGAGATTGTTCACCCAAAATTGAACATTTGCTTACCATGTACTCAGTCTATCGTTTCAGCATCGATACCACAATGTGTGCACATCGCAAGATATGCAATGTTGAGTCTGAATTATAGTAGATTTATATATATGATTTTTGCAATTTTTGTCTGGTTTCTAGTCCAAATATCTTCATTTTAAAGCAAAAACAAGATTGTACTTACCCCATTGGCAGATAATTTAGCTTGTTTTAAGGAAAAACTCTTCATTTTTACTCTGAACTTTTATTAAAAAACTATGTTTTTACTTGTTTAAAGAACTTTTAGATATTTGGACCAGGAAATTCAGGAATGACACAAAACAAAGTAAGAAAAGCATTTATTGCATTGCGATTATTCCATTTCTGTACCAGAATACTGTTAGGCTCCCTAGAAAACTATTTGAAAGCTATTCAAACCTTGTGAAGCTGTATTCTCATTAAATATTCTCATTCTCATTAAATACTTAAATTAAATGGAAAAATTAATTATCGCAAT
>CAIGQZ010001345.1:21605419-21632460 GCA_903798205.1 Danio tinwini | reverse complement strand
CTGAAAATGCTCCAGACAGCACTATATACTATTTGCACAGCCATTTGAAAACTACAGTAAAGACATCACTGCATTTAGTGAGGTATCTGAGTACAAGACACTGGATATGTATGTTTCACATTTTTACTGCAGATGCTCTTTACAATTCAAATTTATTCACAGCATTGTGCAAAAGACTAAATACACCCTTACAACATAAACTTCCTTTGATTAGAGCTGTGCACAACTGTAGACAACACTGCAGTACATATTGGAACTGAACCTACAACATACACTGCTCTGTAAATCATTCATGAAACTGTTCAATATAGAAGACATTTTCAGAAAAAATTGATTTAAATATTTTATAGAATTTCCTTGACAGATTTTGACAGCTAATTCAACATTTTTGTATGTAATGACTCAAGTAATGAAATGAGGACTATTAGTTTATATGGAATGACTATTCAGCATCCACAAGTTTAGTTCATTTTGACTGACATGACATAAGCAAATGATAATGTTATAAACAGCAGAGTTGTATGAAAGCAATTGATGCATGTCCAAAAGCATTCGCAATTTGATGGAAGGAATGAGAAACTGCTATGATGTGCACAAATGACTAATTGTTTTGAGAAATGCATAAACTGTTGTGCAAATAAAAATAGCGTTGAGAGAAATGCACCAAAGCCACTGAGGAAAACTGTAAATTGTTCTCTGATATAAAAGCTATATGGCTTAGGTACATGTAAACATGCTTTACATGCTTATTTACAACCCTAGAAATATCCTTAGGAAAGCTCAGTTTTGAGCTTATTTGGAAGTGTTATGAATATTAATAAGCTCTGCTCTGATGCTTCAGTAAAAACAATTCACTCATTCATCTTTCTCCAGTGTTGGCGTGGGTTTCCTCTGGGTGCTCCGGTTTCCCACACAGTTCAAAGACATGCGAAATAGATGAATTGGATTACCTAAATTGTCTGTAGTGTATGAGTGTGTGAATGAGTGTTTATGGGTGTTTCCCAGTACTGGGTTGCTGCTGGAAGGGCACCCGCTGCGTAAAACATATGTTGGATAGGGGTTCATTCCGCTGTGGCGACCTCTGAAATAGAGACTAAGCTGAAGGCAAATGAATGAATAATATTAACTATTTGACTTAAAATGAAAGAAACCCTCATAAGTGTGTTGTTTATCGACACTAATATCAATTTTTTTACACTTTAAATGTGGCGAGCCCTCTCTTTGTAATGTTCTAAGCAGCATGTGTAAAAGTTTTCCATTAAGAAAGCCTGTCTAATCAATATTAGTCTTGCTCATCATACATTCATTGCATCTCAGTTATACATATGTAATGTATAGATGTGTTCCTGTCATGTGATTGTCCCCATGCTTTACATGTGAACAATATAGTCTTTGTTGGCAGCTAAAAACGTTCAAACACAGCTCTAAGGTCTCCTCAGGGCCTTCATTAAGCTGATTATAAAGCTGAAGGTTATGCACTTGTTTATGAAGTTGCCTGGCACACATTGAAAACAGCAGCTTATGCTAGAATATTACAATTTACACATAACAAACATGACAGAAGAGCTGACCTTACCTGGGAAAACACACACAAAAAAGTACTGATGAAAAGGGTCATCAGATATCATCTTTATACAGGCATGTTTACAGTAAATACATAAACACAGAAGATGCGATAAGAGTCCAGGTTGATTTATGATGTCCACAAAAATGATCTGAGAGATAGTATTTATGCATAATAGTTTTGTATCCTTACCAAAAATGTAAGGTCGGTGGGATTTTTTAAAATAGGCCTACTTGTATTTTGCAAGGATGCATTAACTTCCTCAAAATTGACAGAAACGACATTTATATTATTCTTCATTATTCATTCATTCATTTTTCTTCAGCTTAGTCCATTTGTTCATCAGGGACCGCCACAGTGGGATGAACCACCAACTTTTCCAGCATATGTTTTACACAGCGAATGCCATTCCAGCTGCAACCCAGCACTGGGAAACATCCATACACACTTATTCACAAACCCACGCCAACACGGGGAGAACATGAAAACTCCACACAGAAATGCCAACTGACCCAGCCGGGACTCGAACTAGTGACCTTCTTGCAGTGGGGTGACAGTGCTAACCACTGAGCCACCATGTTGCCTCTACATTATAAATATTTTTTTAAATAAAATTTATTTAGAATTTTAAATTCAAGGGTCAAAGATGAAAATAACCCCAAAAATATATATTTATTCTTCTTTTCTGTTTTGCGTAAGACATTTTTGCCAACACAACATCAATGTTAATGCTTGATAAGAAATCAAATTTGTTTTAATTAACCAAAATTTCCAATGAATTCAGTTGAAACCATTTGCTATTCTGACCAATTGTCAAAATAGCATTAAATAAATTTTCCAAATTTGGAATAAATACATAATAAATCCAGACAAACTACATTTTCAAGTGGTAAAATCAAAGTCCAAATCATTATATCGCTGTAAATGAAAGTTTTGTAATAGTTTGGAAGATAATTTCACCAATAATTTTACATATTATTTCCACAAAAGTAAAACAGTTTAAACACATTTAAAATTTTCAATATGTATATAAATTAATTTTGTAAATTTTAACTGACGCTCACACCACACATTATCTCCACAAATAATATAATATTAATAATAATAATAATAATAAAGCAGAACTATTTTGGAATTAATGATAATAAAAATAATTAAATAATAACTTTAATAATAATAGTAACTTAATTATTGGCTGCTAAATATTAAACCTAAACGTATAATAACAATAAGCAAAATCTTACTGTTTATTCTTGTATTTCTGACCCTTTGTGAGAAACATGTTTTAAAGGGATAGTTCACACAAACATTTTAATTTGGTTCAACTGAAAATTTTGGAAAGTGGATTCAAAGCTTTATAAAACCATATGGGCGACATGGTGGCTCAGTGATTAGCACTGTCGCCTCACAGCAAGAAGGTCGCTGGTTCGCTGGCCAGTTGCATTTCTGTGTGAAGTTTGCATGTTCTCCCAGTGTTGGCGTGGGTTTCCTCCGGGTGCTCCTGTTTCCCCCACAGTCCAAAGACATGCGCTATAGGTGAATTGAATAAATTAAATTAGTTATAGTGTATGTGTGTGCATGTAAGAATGTATGGATGTTTCCCAGTACTGTGTTGCAGCTGGAAGGGCATTCAGTGTAAAACATATGCTGGATAAGTTGGCAGTTCATTCTGCTGTGGCAACTCCTGATTAAGCAGAAGGAAAATTAATGAATGAATGACTAAAAAACAATAGCAATTGACATTCAAATAGGAAAAAAATACAGAAGACAACATGCACATTTGCGAAATGCCTGCACTTATATATGAAATATATAGTGCAAAATGAACAGTTCAGATGCAAAAACCACTAAATGCCATCTGCAATGTTCTCCTAAAATGAACATTTTTCTCAGCCTCCTAGTTTTATGTTCAGTTCTTTCACTTTAAAAGGCAATGAAAAAACTTATTCATCACTATAAAAGTAAAACTACTGAGCTTACATACAGAGAAACATGCAAATTTTAGAAAATATCAAATGGCTTTTAGAGGCTTTGCATCTAAACTCCCCAAATACACTTATGAAATAGCTATGGCCAGTCCACATCATTCTTCAAAATAAATATCTTCTTTTATGTTTCACAAAAGAGAGAAGTGAAGGATACATAAATGATGGCAGAATCTTCACTTGAATTAACTAACTATCCTTTAAGATTCTGTTGCGCTTCAAACTGGATGTGTTCATGTTTAAGCATCATCTATAAACTATAAATGAATTATACATTGATGATCAGCGGTGGGGGGGGGTAATCTTTTTCGGTAGAAGTTTGGTAATACATGCTTCATTCGTCCATTTTCTTTTCGGCTTAGTCCCTATATTAATTTGGGGTCGCCACAGCAGAATGAACCGCCAACTTATCCAGCACATGTTTTACGCAGCGGATGTCCTTCCAGCTGCAACCCATCTCTGGGAAACATCCATACACACTCATTCACACACATACACTACGGACAATTTAGCCTACCCAATTCACCTGCACCACATGTCTTTGGACTGTGGGGGAAACCGGAGCACCCAGTGGAAACCCACGCGAACGCCGGGAGTACATGCAAACTCCACACAAAAACGCCAACTGACCCAACCGAGGCTCAAACCAATGACCTTGCTGTGAGGTAACAGAACAACCTGCGCCCCCGCGTTGCCATACATGCTTCAGTGAATCAAATTTATGAATGTATTTAAATTACATTTTATTAATAAATTGTATACGTTTTTAGTGTTATGAGGGATATTTAGTGACTATTTTAAAGGTAACTGTCGGTCAAACTATACAAATTAAGTGTCTAATTTTTGTTCTTTTAGGCTACATGCGGATATAAACACCTATTTGACAAGAAATGTGTTGTCTTTCGGTGCTCTAAAACTGCCAGTTTTAGAAAGTTGAATATTTTTCCCAGCATGATTGGCGCTATTATGTATTCACAATGGTATGAACCGTTATAGGGGGGCTCAAATGTATATTTATATTATACATTTTTAATTATTAATATTGAAGATAAAAATTTGAGATCAGAGAAAGCTATTTCTTACTATTAAAAAGCAGACCCCCCCCCCCCCATAAATCTTCTTTTGATGTCCTTCAGGGGGATCAAGCGTTATTTGTTAATTAGGGGGGTCAATCCCCCCCAACCCCCCTGTAATTCACACCCTGTCTATAAACCTAGATTTTTGATTGAGTCGTGACTCGTGACAAAGCACTTTGTTATTTATAGCCCTCACTATTATTTGAAGGACATACACAATCTGCTGACTCATCCTATAATAACCCGGAACTAAAAAGAAGACTCCCTTCTTAAAAAGTTAACTCAGAAGTTCACTCACAAGATGCTGTTTATTCGACATATTAATATATATTTGCGTACTATACCTGTTTATTTACGGAATGTATGTGTCTGAATGTTTAAAGAAGACATACCGACAGGTTGGTTCTGGTAAGGATTTGGAGAGCTCATTAGCTAAAGTGGGTCAGTGCTTCTGCTAAAGACCGCAGGTGTTCGGCTGGTAGATCAGACTTTCATAAACAACTCGCGTTAGCGTTTCTCTGTCTTACATAATGACGAATATAAAAGGTTTAGTAGGTCGTAATCAGATTTTAGCAGAGGAAATGTTTGTTACATGCTGCTCAAGTTCAGGTTGTTGGTATTTTCGGAGGTTTTGGTGCAGTAGTGCCCTCTACTGCATGACGAGAGCTTTGACATTTGAAGTTTTGAAGTTATAAAATTGTGCACACAGTAAACCCACAGTTTATAGTAAAATACTGTAGTGTTTTGAACCATACTATAGTAAAGTGTATTATACGTTCTCTATTAGAGAATTGACAAAACGTTGGTAATGAATACTACAGCATACTGCTGTATTAACTATAATAAAATGCTAAACTGTAATGAATACTATAGTATATCTTAGCTTTAAGTGCAGTAAACTATGGTGTATTGTAGTATAATATACCCTAGTTGTAGAAAACTATAGTATTGGGTAATTTCTTTATATTACTGCAGTTGGGATTACCATTGCAACTAGAATTACCATATTACCAGATTAATTCAAGTTGGTCACTATAGTATTCAAAAAACACTATAGTATTTGCTATAAATTACTATTGTATTTTTTTAATGTGTGCATTATAAAAAATACTGTATTGTTGTAACCCAATGGGTCAGATATTGACAATTGTCTAAGTAAACTAGAATATTTCTTTTACTTATAATAATAATAATAAAAAAAATCAATGCCTATTAGTTTCAAAATCATATGTTCAGTCATAACATTTATATTAAATAAACAAACAAAATAATTATGGAATGTGTTGATTTAAATAGTTGTGTGAACCTGTTCCTAAAAATGCTGGTGTCTCTTTACATGCATAAATATTTTGTTTTGGAAAAAAAAAATGTAAGTTTTTTTTTTCAAGTATAATATGTTCATTTAAAATAAAAAATAAGTAACTTAGAATTCAAATGTTTTTGGTTTCTTATACATGCATAAATTATTATACATGTTATTAAACATATTATACATTTTTCAGGTTTATTATACATGCATAAATATTTTATTTTGTAAAAAAAAAAGTTTTTTTTTCAAATGTAGTATGATAATTAAAAATAAAATAAGTAATTTATAATAAAAAGGTATTTTCAGGTTTATTATACTTCTAGTTTACAATTAGCTAAGGAAATGTAGATCCATGTGTTGCACTAAAATAGATATGCAAAAAATGGTACCTAAAAAAAGTACACAATTATTATATATTAGACCAGATTTGCTCAAACTAGGGCCCGCAGGCCAAAGTTGGCCCATGGTAACCTTTAATATGGCCCGCCATCCTGTCTGACAGGAGAGGAAGAATGGTGGGGATGGTTTTGAGATTTTTATTTTAAATTTAATCTAAACTTTTATTTGTGTGTTTTAATTTTAAACCACATAAACTGAAATGTAATGTTTTAATTAAAATGTTGTAATTTAGTTTAAAATGTACATACTGTCACCCGACGGATAGAGGACAATGCAGAGACTTTGGTGAGCAAATCAAGGCAAAGGCAGATTCTGCTAGACTAGTGTATTTAGCATTGAACTCCACTGTGTTATAAGTGTGACTAGTTATGTTTTATTGCAATAAGCTATATTTTTAAAAGGTATACTGCATTAGTTAATATGATTTAAAGAGATATTAATTTAAAAATATTATGAAATAAATTAGGAAATTATCCATAGCAACTTTAATGTAAAATAGTTTTTTTATATTTCTCTTTGGCCTATTTGGTTTTGGCCCTTCATATGAAAAAGTTTGAGCACCCTTGTATTAGTCTGTGAAAAAGCGATTAGTTTACTTTAACAAAAGTCAATAAACCAGCTGTAACTGTTAAGTTGACTGTTTCGTTGACTTTTTGTTTTATAATTATGCACAAAGTTCTGCAAATATGGGTTCATTTAAGTAGCTGTACACTGTAATAAAAAGATTCTGCGTTTTAGGTTTTTCAACATGATTTTGTAAGTTGAAACAACAACGTTGGTAATTCAACTTAACCTGGTAAGTTTTTGCTGTCTCAACTAGTCTGTGGCAGAGTGTTTGTGGACTTAAAAACAGAAGCAGAACCAGTGTCCTTTAATTTGCGCCCCATACTTCCAATCCGGCAGGTGGCAAAATTTGCACCATTAAGTCAGTTTGCTAAGTGATGTTTTAATTGTTCATTTATCACATTTGGTAAGTAATGCTTCTTCAAATTTATGTTATAACTTGTAAAATGACATATGAACTAATCGTCAGGTATTGTTTCAGTGTAAATGTTTCTAGAGCAGATTAGACCTCTGCGAAAATATGGAGTTTGGCCACATTTATAAAGCTTAGTAAAGTTTGTTTTAGGTTTGAATATGCAATATCTCAATGTGTGTATAAAATAGTATTTTTCTAGTTCCCTGACTAATCTACTACAAGTATTTAATATAGATTTTAATGGATCTCTCATTTATGAACAGTAGAAAATATTTTGAGAAAATGTTAACAGTATTTCATTTAAATGTACTTTTCTCATTTTAAAGGTTGTTCTTAGAGAGCAGACTGACTTATTAAAGGTGAGATTTTACCAGTATTTCCATTTATAAATGTACAGTAGTCAAATATTTGGGAACAAATATTTACACTAATTTACCCAAATTAGACTTTCTCATTCTAAAGTTTGCAGCAGATTCCCAGAGGCCAAATTGACTTACAACAGGTGAGATTTTATTAAACATCTCTTTTTTCATATGTTTACTGTAGTAAAATATTTACGAAAATTCACATAAATGCCATATTTCAAATATTTAGTGATTACTCTGATCTTGATTGTGTACACTGTTTATTAAATATATTTTGACTTTTTTTTCTTTTCTTCTTATAAATATTTTAAGCAGTGTGGGGCATTTGGTGTTGATAAATTAAGTGGAGCTGTAAGTTTTAACACAACCAATCAACGAATTGTCATAAGACAATGATTTGATGCAATGATTTGTAGGTAAATAAGGTTTGATGTACATGTTGTGTTTATGTCTTTCAGCTTAAGAGTTTTAGATTTTGTAATGTAAAGAAAGAAATGTAAAGATTTTTTGTGGTTTGGTATTTTTTGTACAGTACACAGATTCTGAAGGAGAGCTAAGCAGAGGGTTGACTCCTGGAAATCAGAAACTGTTAATGAACATTGGAGCAGATATCTGCAGTGCAAGAGTACAGTAAGTTCTGGTGTCGTTTTTTCCTGAGAGCCTGTGTTAGTTGTGTATTTTCAGTTATTTTTCTTCTCGTGAGATTACAGTTACAATTTGTAAAAAGTACTTTGTAAAGAAAATTATATTTTAAGTACAGTGTGTAATTGCTAAAGTGGCAGCAAACTTTAATAAAATGTGTAATGTCCAGTATTTTGCTGTCTGTTCTGTTTCTAATTGAGAAAACCCTCTATATTAGGTTCAGTGAACTTAACAATGTAAGTTTATGTATTTAAACTAAACTTGGCAAGTTCAGCTAACTTGATAAAGCAAGTTAGCCTATTAAAACTAAACTTTGCTAGTCCAGTTAACTTAAAATAAGTTGTTGGGTCAGTTATTTAACTCATCATTCATTCATTCATTAATCTGGGGTCGCCAGAGCAAAATGAACCGCCAACCTATCCAGCTCATGTTTCACGCAGCGGATGCCCTTCCAGCCGCAACCCATCACTGGGAAACATCCACATGCTCTCATTCACACATATACCCTACAGACAATTTAGCTTACCCAGTTTACCTATAGTGCATGTCTTTGGACTTGTGGGGGAAACTGGAGCACCTGGAGAAAACCCATGCAAACACTGGGAGAACATGCAACCTCCACACAGAAATGCCAACTGACCCAGCCGGGGCTTGAACCAGTGACCTTCTTGCTGTGAGGCGATCGTGCTACCCACTGCGCTACCGTGATGCCCCCAATTATTTAACTCTGTCAACTAAACATTTTAAGTTAAGAAAACCTAGAAAATTAAGTCAATAAAACTTAACTGAGTCAGTGCAGCAAGATGACTCAACTAAGTTAAGTTGAGTCAACAAATCATTTATTTACAATGTATAAGCATTCATGAAATCACTGATGCATATATAGGTGCATAAATATTTTATTTTGTAAATACAAATACAATATACAAATTCACATATATTATAAGATATTCCCTTTCTTCATTCGAAAAGAGCTTGAAAAATACAATCATTGCTGTCATCAAAGTGCAGAGTCCCTTAAAAGTTCACAATCAGAATATTTAAAAACCAAAACAATATAAAAATAAGTGTTAATCAATCAGAGCATCCATCAGAACAGCTCGACGTCCCCATATGAATGGCTGGCGTTTGTTGTTCTCCAAATAAAAGTCTTTGACCTTACATTATCAGCCAACAGTAAGTGGATTAGAGATTAGACTGTTTTAAGAACATAAGCTCCTTCTCTGAATGTCTGTCTGAGACGTCATAACATCTTTGCATGACTCAGCACTCAAGCCCTTTCACAAAAACCATGACGTCGGTCACCTGACCTGTCGGTGAGACATTCACTACATACTTTTTACAGTTTGTTTCCACTCATTTCTCTAATCTTTAAAGGCAAGACACTGCAGGCACCTGGGATTTTGGTCTTTTTGGCTTTCATTTATTCACTTTCCTTCATCTCTTATTTATTAGGGGTTGCCACAGTGGAATGAACCACCAACTATTCAGGCATATGTTTTATGCAGCGGATGCCCTTCTAGCCACAACCCAGTACTGGGAAACTTTTAGTTTTTTTTATAAAGTGTTTATTTATTATAAAGGAAACACAAAATAAATGAATTTGTGTCTGTAGATTTCAATTATTATATATTTTAAAGGCTGTTTCATCAAATTGAGTTTTATTTTCTCTAGTATTGAGTCATAAATCTTTACTTCAGCAAGCAAAATTATTAGTCCTCCTGTCAAATTTAAATTCTCAAGTGATGATTTAGAGCAATGGTCTCAAACTCCAATTCCTGGAGGGCCGCAGCTCTGCATAGTTTAACTCCAACCACTTCCAACTCACGCCTGCTTAATAGTGTCTAGTGGTCTTGAACACCTTGATTATTTGCATCGGCTGGGTTTGATTAGGGTTTGTTAGGTCAGAGTTCACCAAGCTTAAACTTTGCAACGCAGCGAACTGCGAAACTTGATGCACGAGCTTGCATTTCCGGTCTGACGCATTTGCATGCTTATGAATGGAAGTCTATAGGGAGAAAAGTCCAGTGTAACCTCAGCTTCATGAAGAGATAAAAAGAGATACACAAAATCCCTGTAGGGCGACATGGTGGCTCAGTGGTTAGCACTGTCCCCTCACAGCAAGAAGGATGCTGTTTCGAGTCCCGACTGGGTCAGTTGGCATTTCTGTGTGGAGTTTGCATGTTCTCTCCGTGTTGGCGTGGGTTTCCTCCGGGTGCTCCGGTTTCCCCCACAGTCCCAAGATATGCGCTATACTGTAGGTGAATTGAATAATGAGTGTTAATGGATGTTTCCTATTACTAGGTTGCAGCTGGAAGGGCATCCGCTGTGTAAAACATATGCTGGATAAGTTCATTCCGCTGTGGCGACATCTGATGAATAAAGCCGGACTAAGGCGAAGGAAAATGAATGAAAATCTCTGTAAAAAACACTATGTAAAATGTTTGGACTGCAAAACATTGCATTCTTAATGAAATAATGCCTCATTTGCATGTAAATAAAACATTTTAAAATACACTTAACCCATTTTTTATTCAATTCTTAATATTAGTTGTGGAAGTATATAAATACATTTATATAAACTTTTACCCTGTTCACCTGCAGTGTCTTGCCTTGAGAGATCATTTAAATCAGATGCCTACACTGAAAAAAAATGCTGGGTTCCACACAATTCCTTCATGTTAAGTTGACTAATTGTTTTTACAAATGTAAGTAGATTGAACATAAAAACCTTAAGTTGTCCTCCAAAAAACTCAAGAATTGTGTTGATTCAGCTAATTTTAAATTAGTAGTTTGAACAAGCAGCAAAAAAGATTTTTAGAGTGTAGTTAGGAGAGAGTTTCTAACAGGTCAGTGTCTTTCATGGGCATTTCAGCTGGTTAACCTCCGGCTCTGTCTAGTCTCTGCATGACACTGTGGCTGGCAAACCACAGTGCCATACATAAACTTGAAAAAAAAGCCATATGAGGAGTTCTGAACACCCGACTGAAAGAAACACTGTCCTGCTCTCAAAGCTAGAGTGTGTATAAATACATGCTTTACGGTTAATAGAAAATACATACATATTAATGCAAATAATTATACATTCGCAAATACATGTATATTGGGACTCAAACTATTTTTATAAACAAATGATATGTAAGAATACAAAATAATAGATTCATAGAATATATAATAGCTCTAAAAAAGGTCGATTTTGCATTTCTTCAGAATCAATAAAATAGCATTTTTGTAATATACGTACATTTTTTTTTTTACTATAGATATATGTCAGGCAAAATAATGAACTAGTATCATTATTAAGGAATAATAGTGCCCCTCATTATTAATGAATTCATGGTTTTGTTGTATTTTATAAGTTATTTGTTATTAATATACTATTATGTTGTTATGTTTTTGTACTTTGCCAATAGGTTTTGCTTATTTGTCAGCTAGTATATTTTATGTTAAACATACAGCATATACAGTTGAAGTGCCATTACTTACTTTTTAAAAATATTTTAACAAGCACAGGCCTGTTTTATATTCCTCTGAATGCTGATGAAATATTATGTGCCTTATATACTTTCACATTTTATTTTTCCTAAAGGTTATATGCTTTCTAATGTGATTATAAAATGACTTTATCAATTTAATTTGATGATTGATTTCACTCCAAATTAAGACGTCTCATCTTCGAGATATAGTATATATATAACAAAGAATAACTCACTTCCAGTCAGCCAGAGAGAAATTGCCTGCCTTATAGACAAATCCAATATTAAATGCTCAGAGTGTATTTTAAAGATGAAGCCCTGCCTTGTAAATGGTGACTCACTGTTTCGAAGGTGACCTGCTGAAATCCAATCTGTCCATTGCAGCAATATTTCTCTTAAATTGACTTTAAAGAAGTCAATGAAAACCGTAGTCATACTTCAGAATTAAAGCTGGATTTTTACCTGATTTACAGCCTGCGTTTGGTTACCTTTAGATGCAAGAGGGACATTCTACCAGAAATGTGCATAATATGTCCCTAAAATAAAAAACATAAACACAGTGAATAAAAAGTATTTCATCCCAAAAAATTCTAAAATGGACTAATGGTTGATTTCTGTGAGTTGTTTTGTAAAGGAATATGTCATTCATTTGGTTCTCTTGATTTTTTTCACTTTACAAATGGACAAACCCTGTAATTGTCCTTGTCCTCAGCCCAAGTAAACCTACAGCTTTAATAGTTTTGCTACAAACTGTTATTTAGAAAAAAAAAACATCCTTTTTTTGAGGACAAGCTTAAAGGTCAGGCCCTGTCACATTTTTTTATAAGTCAAAATGTACGTTTCTGTTAGAATGTCCCACAAACTCTTATTTTTGGTAAAATCATGAACTTCATAACATGTTATGTCCCAAAAATACACATATGCCAATATTCAGTATTACAATAAATCCTCATAATGAAGATGAACAACTTAAAAATACAGTGAATAACTATTTTAGGTTGTATTTTAAGTATATTCATATTGTTGGATTAACAGTGTTGTTCATTCTTGAAGACTTTATTTTCAAATAAAATACTTTTTTGTACATTTTTATATGTTAATGTGGCTTACAAAATGTCAGAGATATTGATTTGAAAATCTCATTATTATTTATAGGCATTAACACTGTACAATGAGCCTCCATTTGTTAACATTTGTGAGTTAAACTAAAGTGAAAACTTTTAAACATTTCTTAAACTTGAATGTTTAATAACTCACTTAAATCAAAAATCATTTTATTTATTGGAACAAACTACTAATAAACCTCAGTTGTATTTTTAAGCTAACATTAAAGTTGGCATAAAATCCAATTTTAAATTTTTAAAAAAGGTTCCATTTGCTAACACATAGTGTTAGACTTAGGCCCAATCCCAATTCTACCCCTTAGCCCTTCCCTTTACCCTTACCCCTCTTTTGGCGCGTTATTGTGAAGAGGTAGGGGTGTCCCAATCTCTTTAGCTTGAAGGTGTAGGGCTAAGGAGAAGGGCTAGATACCCCTCGAAACTGAGATTTTTCAGGATCACATTCGAAACCAAGGAGTAAGAAAATCTCCCAGAACACACCATCTACAACGGCAGCATGGCTGCACACGGAAGTCAGGAGATGCACAAATTAGTATTTTTTGTCATTATTATGAATTTTTACAACAACCAATCATATGTTTTAATACATTCATAACAGCGTTTGTGTTTTACAGACATGCTTAAAAAAACATTTCAAAATGCAAAATTTCACTATCTACAGTATAATCCCTAACCAATAACTCTTGTACAGTAGTCCCACATCATACTTTCACATCTGACACCTGATGATGCTTGAATACCCTGTCAGAAAAGTCTGGTGACTGGGAATGAGCTTTTTAAAATGTCTGGTATAATGCTAATGTTGTTTTTGTGTGTTTACATAGATGATTATGGTCACGGTGTAAATGCGCAGTACAGTTACGATCTTATTGCCACATTATATCATTAGGATAACATGATATTGTTGCCTTCAGTGATTTCCTGAAGATAAATACCAGAAGATAATGCAATTGGAATAACTACAGCCGTCGCAATTCTCGATCTCATATGAAGCAAGTGATCGCAATGACATATGACAAAGTGTGCAGGTGCTATAGTGCTGTCCCATTTCTTAGGGGTAAATTTTAAAGCCCTTTCCCTTCACAGTTTGTTTCAAGGGCCAATGGGAAGGGGTAAGGGTACAAAAATAGAATTGGGATTGGGCCTTAAAGTGAACAATTAATCCGCGTTAATCCATTGGGTAAAAGGTTATTTTCTTATTCCTTCTCTGATGACCTCAGTTTAATGGCTTGGGTGAAATATGCTTAGCCAAGCCTACATCATCATACTGAAATAAAAGTCTGCAGCAACTTCCAGTTCATGTGGATTTTAGTAACTACTGCAACAAATGAAACTATTTCTCATCGCTGATGTTAGTTAAAGGTTTAATTAATGATTAGTAATGAATCGTATTGTAAAGTGTTACCTATTCATTTCATTTGTTTACTCTGAATAAATGTTTATGTACAAAAATGTCCATGTCCACAGAAAAAGTATCGTATCGTATTGTAATAAGTAGCTTAGTAAGTAGCGTAATAACCTCATAAATTATGGTAAATGCCAAGCAATTATTGCAATAATAAAATTCAATACCTTCCTATGCCTATACTCCCAAATGACGGATTAAAGTGCATTTTAAGATATCTAGACTTTGAGATAACTAGATTTTTTTTATTGCATTTAATTGTTGACAGAGAATACGTTTGGAAAGGCTTGGTTGAAGATCGGCCATCCTCGCAACCAAAGCAAGACCACAAACTTCAGCATGATGATTGAATGGTAATAATGATGTTTGGATCCTTCGATCATGGAATGTGTTGAAGAAATGTTGCACCTTTAGTCAAAACGGATGTGTTTTGTCTTCGTGTTTCACCGTAGGAGATGTGGCGATGGTTTGTAGTGTAGGGTCAGCTGTCGAGAGCTGTATCCTGACATCCCAATACCCAATAGGCCCAACAGCATGGCAAATCTAGGTACGACAGGGCCCTCCTTCTGCAGACTGGCCCGTGCTGCCTGAGTCTGAACACACAAGACATATGAGGTTTAGAATGAGTTGTTTTATATTTACATCAAAACCTGTTTTCAATGACAGTGAAACATCCCACATAGAAAAACTATAGTAATTTATAGTAAATAGTAGTTGTCTTGAACCACACTATTGACCTTATTCTTCATGTAAGGCATGCAGCCAATAAAACCTTATTGGCTCAAGACCTTTAACGACGTTTAATGCTGCTTGATGTTGCAAACTGTGTTTTTGCAATTAAATTATTTTTATTTTTCATAAACACACTTGTTTGGAGAACTTTTCTGCCATTTGTTTTATTTCTATGGCAGCTGAATTGGAATCTAAAACAATCACAGAAAAGAGCTTACTTCCACATTGCGGAATAAGGTCAGCAGTACTTTAATTTATCTGTTGAGGTATTACCACATTCATATTTTTTTAACAATTAAAGGTGCTCTATGTAAGTTTTTGACTCTTCTAAAGCATAAAAATACCATAATATGTTTGCAGATATCAAAGAAACATGTCAAGTGAATGTGAATGCTGAAGTCAGATATTTTGTTTTGAAAATGTTTTACATGCTGGAACGCTGTCTTTTTTTGGTCATTTTAACCTGCCCAATGATGGTTTAGCCAATTATATTTCAGCTCCCCGGGGCCAGGTTGCATAAACAGCTTATTTCATTTATTTACTCATACATTCATTCATTCAGGAAGGCTCTGAAAGCATGCGTCCGTGACTGAAATGCGACCTCTGGTGGACAGTAGCAGACTTCGGAATGAGAAGCAGATTCAGTTCCACATGAGGTTATTAATTAACAAATTATAAAAATATTACGAATGTAAACATTAGGTGAGCTGTTTACATTGTAACCCTGTGTATTAACAACATGCTTCGTGAGCAATTTGGCTGTTTGCACCAGATCATACCTGGCAACATTTAGTTCGTAAATTCCGGGAGACGGTGGGTGGGGGGCGGTGGGGGGGGGAGAGATTGGAGATGTGTGCGCGAACTGAAGAGCTGGGAAGGGTGAGAGGTTTGGGGAGATGGGGCGGTTGCGCCACGCTCACAAGCACCAGGTTTCAGCCAGACTGTACCAAAATGCTGAGGAGCGAGCGGATGAAATTCCAGGAGTTTTCCGGGAGACAGAACTATATGGGAGACGGGTCTGAAATACGGGAGACTCCTGGGAAAAACGGGAGTGTTGGCAGGTATGCACCAGATGCATCACGACAGCATTCAAGAACATACATATGAGAATGCATTAAGGTTCTTTATCATTCAGGGTTGCCAATTGCATGACATATTGTGTTAATTATGTTTATATGGTTGCGTTTAATTTTATTTATATTCTACCAATGATAAGGGTGATGTGCTAGGATGATGAAATAGACTACAGTAAACACACATTTCTATAGGGTGCAATTAATAATTACTAATGTACATTTATTTTCAAACAAGAAACTGTATAAAGCATACAGTGATATGAAATATGTACTTTAATTTTCGAATGTGTGATGGCATATTTTGATATGTTGGGCTAGATTTGTTGTGAACACCTGGCAACCCTGTTTTTTAAGTACTTTAAGTATTTTTGATTGTTGAAAAAGGTTCTGCAGATTCTCAGAGTGTTTTTCACACGATGAAACAAATAGTTCTATGAAGAAAGTTTTTACTAGACGCTTCTGCGGTGAATCAAAAAATATTAAAACTGTATTTTTGGAAACTTGATTAAAATTAAAAGTGCTAAATGAGAGGAGATCAATCCAGGAAGTATTATTGAATTTCCTAGATCAGGAATAAGACGATAAAGCTTTTCAACATAAACACGTATTTGAGCAGTTTTCCTGAAAACATTTTAAAGTGTTTATAAACAACACAGTGTATATTACAGATTACAAACTCTATTTACAGTGTTTCTGTATTATATCTTTGAGCATCATTAATAGAATCAAACAGCAAAACAGAGGTGGTTCATTCCAGACCAATCTGTTTCCTAAAATAGCTGCCAGGAGAGATTTGGATTTGGAGCAAGCGTCTCTTGACACTGGGTTCAGGATTCAATTACTCAGCATTAATCTGGACAGACATTCTGATTCAAAAAGGCTTTTAAACATTCAACAGGTAAGCTACTATATATAATATTCTGCACATTTGGATTATTTTCTATGATTTCATTGTTTTCCTGTTTTATTTTTTGCTCTTGAATTGCATTATGGGACCTCGATATCTGCTTTGACAACACTTGATAATAATGTTTAACTTTACAGATTACAGGGTGTCCGCTGGTCTTACAAAGTCTTAATATGTCTTAAATTTATTTCAAAAACTACATTTTAGGCCTTAAAAAGTCTTGAGTTCACTGAAATATTGTGTTGTGGTCTTAAATAATTTTAAACAGGTCTTTAATTTTACTTTGTCCAAGTAAAGCTACTCGATCCATCCGACATACATCCAATCACTAACAATACATCTCAATTAAACCTTATTTTTTTATATTTAGTTTTTTTTTTGTTGCAAAGAGATACAATTCACAACAACTTATAGACAGTTTTACAGCAACCCCATCAGGAAAAAGACTGAGAATGCCAATGTGTTAAAGCAGTAGATTGAAGGTTTCATTTATTCCTACCTCGATAAAACTGTTGAACTCTACCAAGAACAATGCACCTGTAGTCAGTGGTGTAAAGTAACTAATTACAAATACCCAAATTACTGTAATTGAGTAGTTTTTCTCAGAAATTGTAATTTACTGAGTAGTTTAAAAGAATGTGCACTTTTACTCTCCCTTGAGTACATTTTTAGTGCAGTATCTGTACTTTTACTCCATTACTTTCCTTCAACCTGCAGTCACTACTTAATTATTTTTCTTGTCCATGGGGATTAGAAAAATCAGTCCTGTGATTCCTGTCCAATCATATCGCACATACTGTAGAAGGTAAATCGCATCATAATGAACTACCTCAAGATGTGTGCACTTTATAATTGCAGCAAATTGTTTGGAAGTATTAAAAGTGTGCATGAAGATGTTTATCTTTATGCGCATTAACCCAGAGACTGTTTAGATGCATGTCACTGATGAGAAGATGACGGATGTTTACCGTATGATGACCGAAATGGCCTTATACACCCAGCAGGCACAGGATGTCAACATGACGTCCGATAACATCATGGGGACTTTGCATTTTGTTTGGAAATGAAAATTGGGTTGACATCAGAACTCAATGTCAGGCCAACATCAATATCCAATGTCCAACCTAAAACCAACCAAATATCAACGTCTAAATGATGTTACAGCTTGACGTTGTGTGAACGTTACCCCTATGTCATCTATCAGATGTTGGATTTTAATTGCCGGATTTGATTAAAAAAATGTTAGTATTTGACGTCATATATGACGTTGGTTTAAGATGTTGGCTCAATGTTGGATTTTGGTCACCTTCTAACAACCTAAAATCAACCAAATATCAATGTCATTATTAGACATCAAAATGACGTTGTGCTTAGATGCTGGCTTGACGTTTTTGTTAACCTGACATTACAACCTAAATCTAACCCAATATTAATGTCTCATGATGTTGTGTGCCTGCTGGGCAATAACTAAATGCACTACAGAATGTTACGTTTACACACGCACAAAATACATGTAAATGCATCAGCTTGTTACAGCATAATACTCACTACTCTTGAGTACTTTTAAAAGGGCTACTTTTTACTCATACTTTGAGTAATATTTACAACAGATACTTTTACTTTACTTGCACTACATTTTTAGGTATGTAATAGCACTTTTACTTGAGTATGATTTTTAGTACTCTTTCCACCACTGCCTGTAGTATATTAGCACCTGACTGTGTTCTGCTTTATAGATTTCATATTTATATATGGTCTTATTTTGTAAACAGTAATTATTTTGTTCTTAATTGTTTTGTTTGTTTTATTTATTTCATTGTCTGCTTAGAGAAACGTTGTAGCACTTTTTTGCCCAAGACAGATTTCCTCTCGGGGACAAATTTTCAGTTTATCCTATCCTAATATTAATTGTTTAGTTACGATACTCGAAATCATTCTGCATAAATCTGCAGATTTAAATAAAAAACAATTCTGCACAGAAATAGCAAAAAATGTCTGCAAATTCTGTCTACCATACTATAACCAGAGCTTTACATTAACGCCCGCCAAATGCGGGTAGATTTTAGCTCTGGCGGGTTAGATAGTCACCTCCACTAGCCACTTTGGCTGGTTGGAAATGATTTTTAAATTGTAGTTTTCTTAAAAGCAGGATTCGACAATAAGGATAGCCCAATATTCATGCAAATGCGATCTTAGAATCGAGAAGCAGCATGACTGACAAATATAATCGTGTTCATGCGGGCAAGAAAGCCGATTGATTACCGAATAAAAGGATAATCACTGGCGCCAACAGCTGATGTGATGCGCGCGACTGTTTAAAACACGTGCGGGCTCCCGTTTCCTTGCTTGAAACAACCGTGCCTGGAAACGCAACTGGTGTAATCGGTTCCCTTTCAAGTAGACTAGACAAAAAGTTTTGTTCATGCACTCACAGACTTGCTGCTTTCAAGAGCTTTAGATTGGTCATTTTGTAAGCAGAACCGGTTGCTTTCACTTTAACCATTATTTAAACAGGATAGAGGATATTAACTTCGCATTTATGTGTAGTTAACTGCTGTTAACTGCTTTTTTTTCAAGAAATGTTTTGTTAAACAAAATGTATAGATACTGCTATATTTTGCTTATTTTGACACATTATTTAAAATTTGTGGCTAAAAAATAATTATTTATTTTTAGTGTGGTTAGAGATAAATTTGGTAAATCCTTTGAGCTCTGAAATGTCATGTGAAATAAAAACTAATTGTAATAAAACATTATGAAACCTTGACCCATGTGCTCATGCTTACTGAGCAAGCTCATACACAACATACACAAAAAGTAAAATGAATTAGGAGGCATGTGGACATTCCACAAAATCTAAATCATGTAAATTTAGCATGTCAAAGTCAAATTTATGCATATAAAATATATTTTCCCAACAACAAAATTGTGGCTAGTGAAAAGGGCGAGTGGCTAGTTATGTTGGAAAACTACTAGCCACACTGGCTGGTGATCAAAAAAGTTAGTGTCAAGCCCTGTATATAACTAACTTTAAGCATTACAAGAATACAACACAAACATGCTGTACATCAGTTTGATCGCTAAAAAACATTAAAAAACAGTATTTTCCTCTTAATTGAATTGAACACCATAAAACAGACACATTTGCAGATATAAAACATGATTCAGTCTTACATATGATTCTCAGGTCCATTTGTTTATATAATTAAACAAAAAAGGATTCTGTTTAGATATATAGACATATTTAATATAAAGATAATAAGTCATTTTATTAAATTTTTTGTTGGAGACTCATTTCCCTCAGCTGTAGAAACAGGACCCTCACCTGCAGGTATCGAATGTATCCGGGTGTCAGGAGAGGAATGCGGAAGAACATCTCAGCAGTGCCTTTTTTTAACCAGATCAGTCCCTCTGGCCAGAGAACCAAACCGTCCCGTCCACACACACACAAGCACACACACTCACGCACACTCCACAGACAGATCTGACCTCTCCAGACACCTGCAGACTCTTATAAAGCGGCGGGTGCTTATGTAAGTGGTCACATGTTCACATCAAATCCTCTCTGTGTTTTTGTGAAGAGACTCAGTGAAGAGTGTGTGTTGGAGTGTTTGGAGAAATATTTCTTGGTTAGGGCAGATATTAAGATGAATTTATTTATGAATTGAATATTTATGAATTGTATTTCTTTGGTCAACACATTCATTACATATAATGACTATAATGTACTTTATAGGCCTACTACAACCTATCAAACAATAATATTTTCTGATAAGAATGTTTTGCTAACGTTCTCATTTCTTTTGTTGTGTTTTCAAAAGAATTACAAATTTTAATTGTAAAAATGGCGGTACAATGGCTCAGTGGTTAACACTGTCGCCTCACAGCAAGAAGGTCGCTGGTTCGAGTCCATGGTCAGAGGGCATTTCTGTGTGGAGTTTGCATGTTCTCCTCCTCGTGTTGGCGTGGGTTTCCTCCGGGTGCTCCGGTTTCCCCCACAGTCCAAAGACATGCGGTGTAGGTGAATTGAATAAGATAAATTGGCCGTAGTGTATGTGTGTGAATGATTGTGTATGGGTGTTTCCCAGTACTGGGTTGCAGCTGGAATGATATCCGCTTTGTAAAACATATGCTGGATAAGTTGGCAGTTCATTCCGCTGTGGCGACTCCTGATGAATAGAGAAACTAAGCCGAAATGAATGAATGTTATAAAAACTTTTTGGGCTAAACAAATGTTAGTGGAACATTTCCTTTGATCAATTTGTGGCAAACAGTTATGAACGTGTTTCTAAAATGATTGAGAAATGAATTACATTAACAATGTATTAATAATGTTTGTTCGAGCATTAATAATAATAATCAGATAAATTAAACTGAGCTTTCTAGTCATTTTTCTGAAAAAATGTTTGATCCTTAAATGTGAGCAATGTTTTAATAACTTGCTCCCCAGGTAGCAAAGAATTCTGGCCCAGATTTAGCATAAAGCTGACACAGCAGGCATTCATCTGGCACTGGCATACAGCATGTGGGCCAAACATGGCCTGGGTTTGGCAGAGGTGGCACAGTCTTTAAGGCGGCACAATACTTAGGCCAAATTTGAAGTGTAGTATTTGTCCCAGATGTTAATAATTGATATGTGGGCCAAGTAAGTTTGGCCTACTTTGACCCACTTTTAAAATACATTTTTATTATTTTTAAATAAAGAAACTAACTCCTACCAATCAGATTGCTTCGTGAAAAAAGCACTATGGTTCATGGGTTTTTCAATTTCATTGCAGTTGTGATGCACCATCATATCTCCAGCCTCCGGCACCTAGACTGCAGCTCTGCACTAGACGTTTGGCCATAGGAGAAATGGTCGAGCCCAACTGAGCATGGTTTCTCTCGAGGTTTTTATCCTTCACTTTTGCCAATTGGTGAAGTTTTTTCCTCGCCGCTGTCTCCAAATCTGGCTTGCTTGGTTCGAGACCTGTAGAGCTGCGCATCGATGGATTACTCTTCAGTGTTTGGACTCTCAGTAGTGAATAATAAACCACACTGAACTGAACTAAACTGAACTTTAACTCTGAAAACTGGACTGACTGTTTCAGTTTACTATAATCTTCTATGTGAAGCTGCTTTGACACAATTTACATTGTAAAAGCGCTATAGAAATAAAGATGAATTGAATTGAATTTAATATTGGGCCCAGTTCAGGCCCAGTTATGGTCCATATTTTGCCATTGTTTTGCATCCAGACTTGGTTCAGTCATGTGCCGTAATCCACTGCAGCATGTGAGCCAAGCAAAAGCTGATTGTGGGCCAGAGAAATTTTACTATGTGGCTCTGTTGGATGAAAATTTTCAAGAATCTACCAGATCATTTTTATTTTGAGAAACATTTACTTCATAACATTTCCAGTAGTGCTTGTAGTTGATTAATCACAACTAATCACATTACAAAATAAAAGTTTTTGTTTACGTAATAATTCTGTGTGTACTGCAGTCTATGGAGCTAGCTACAATTAGCTCAGCAACTTATTCATTTATTTTCCGTCAGCTTAGTCCCTTTATTCATCTCTTTATTCGCCACAGCGAAATGAATCGCCAACTATTCCAGCATATGTTTTACACAGCAGATGCCCTTCCAGCTGCAACCCAGTAATGGGAAACATCCATACACACTCATTCACACACTTTTAATGAGTGAGTTATAACTTTTAATACTTAATTTGTGTCTGCACTATTGTTGTGTTTATTTTTTGTATTATTTTTCTTGTTTTATTGCTCTTGTTTTACTGTTCGGTGTCCTTGAGTTGCCAGTAAGGCACCTTTAAATAAAATTTATTATTATTATTATTATTACTTATACCAACCAATTTGGTTTATTCAATTCACCTAAAGCACATATCTTTTGACTGTGGGGGAAACCAGAGCACCGGGAGGAAACCCATGCTAACACGGTGAGAAATGTGCAAACTTCACACAGAAATGCCAACTGGCCCACCCTGGACTCGAACTAGGTGACAGTGCAAACCACTGAGCCACCGTGTCACCCCCTAGCTCAGCTATTATAGCTAAATTTTTCAGTAGCTTGAAAGTAGCTCAGCTTATGATACAATGTTGGTTTTCTAGTGCTTTTTCCAAAAAGTAGCAGAGTAGTTTGATAAAAACTACAATCCATTTTGTGAACTTGCAGTGGTCTGAAGCGGCACAGTGTCGTCTTACAAGATCACATACTGAAGTAGTATATTACAGCCATTTATTGGTAAATCACACTAGTAATGTTTCTGTGTGAAGTTTGCATGTTCTCCCCGTGTTCACGTGAGTTTGCACCGGGTGCTCCGGCTTCCCCCACAAGTCCAAAGACATGCGCTATTGGTTAATTGGGTATGCTAAAATTGACTGTAGTGTATGTGTGTGATTGAGTGTGTATGGATGTTTCCCAGTGATGGATTGCAGCTGGAAAACATATGCTGGGTAAGTTGGCAGTTCATTCTGCTGTGGCAACCCCAGATTAATAAAATATTCATTCATTTTCGGCTTAGTCCCTTTATTAGTCCCCAACTTATCCAGCACATGTTTTATGCAGCGGATGCCCTTCCAGCTGCAACCCATCACTGGGAAACATTTATACACACTCATTCACACACATACACTACGGCCAATTGATTTAATTCACCTATAGCTCATGTCTTTGGACTGTGGAGGGAAACCGGAGCACCCGGAGGAAAACCACGCGAATGCAGAGAGAACGTGCAAACTCCATACAGAAATGCCAACTGACCCAGCCGAGGCTCAAACGAGCGACCTTCTTGCTGTGAGGTGATTGTTCTACCCACTGCGCCACCGTGACACCGTTATTCATAAATTATTCATTACTATTATTTATTTACATCATTCTATTATTTATTACTTTCCCAGTACTGGGTTGCAGTCTAAAAAGCTGACGTAAAAACGTTCTGAGAACTTTTAACAAAAAGTTTTTGTAAATGAATAGGAATGTTAACTAAACATTCTTTGAACGTCATTTTTTTTTTAACTGGGAAGATTACCAATTGAATTTAAATATTTGATAAGTGAGTTGATAAGTGTTTTCAAATGAACTCACAGCTTCTTTTGGGATTGTGGTGGTCATGGACAAGTGGAGAGCATGAGACTGATTCCTGTGAAGCTTCAGGGACAGACGAATCTTCGCTGAGGTCCAGCTTCCTGCGCCTAGCACTATGGTTCATGGGTTTTTCAATTTCATTGCAGTTGTGATTCACCAACATATCTCCAACCTCCTGCGCCTAGACTGCAGCTCTGCACAATACGTTTGGCCATAGGAGAAATGGTCGTGCCCAACTGAGCCTGGTTTCTCTCGAGGTTTTTTAATTCTTCACTTTTGCCAATTGGTGAAGTTTTTTCCTCGCCGCTGTCGCCACTGGCTTGCATGGTTCGGGATCTGTTGAGCTGCGCATCAATGGAATTGCTCTTCAGTGTTTGGACTCTCAGTAGTGATTATTAAACCACACTAAACTGAGCTAAACTGAACTGAACTTAAACACTGAAAATTGAGCTGACACTGTTTCAATTTACTATAATCTTCTATGTGAAGCTGCTTTGACACAATCTACATTGTAAAAGCGCTATAGAAATAAAGTTGAATTGAATAAGCCTAAGCCTAATCACAGAATTTACTCATTGTGAGTGTCTTTTCATGATGTATTTTAAAGTATTTGCTTTGAATTTAAGTTTTAAAGGATAAGCCAACGTCATTTCAAACCATTTTTTTTCCTCACATGCTCCCAGAAGACTTTAGTTTTGTTTTACAGCTATTTTTTTCACTGTATGTAAAAGACACAAACAAATAAACCAGGTTGACATTTAGGATGCAGAACATTGGATTAAATCACAATCTCATTGTTCCCTTGTTTGCTGTAATGGATGACGTGAGCAGATAATCAAAGGTTTTCAATCCTCTTAACACTGACTTATGAACAAAGCATTTGAGCATTAAGAACCACTGATGCAGTAATGAGTTTGGGGCAGTTCTGCCTTTAATGACAGGTATGTCCTCACCTTAATGAGGGTTAAGCAGGGCTTAAATCATTTGAAGGCTACTTGATACTGCAAACAGAGCACAGAGGGGGCAGCTTATGACCAATGTTTAGTTTCAATATGGAAAGCGTAGCCTATATTTTCAAAATGTTCTTCAATATATAAATTTGATAGCCTATTTGATAGCAAATTTATATACAGTGAACATTTAACACATTTATTTCTAAAATAAATAACAATATTTGCGTTATTGTGTCTTACAAAATAGATTTACATGTACAGTATATTTTGTGAGTATATTTATTTGAATAACTATAAATAGACTACAAAAATCACAGTTATCTTGCATAACTCTGCATACATGTGTACATAAGATGAGTTTCTTTACTCTGAACTTATTTACTTCAAAAGGCACTTAGCATTCATCACATTACCAAAGGTAGAGTAAAGTACAATGTGATTGTGCATTTACACTTGTCAGGTTTTAATAATAATCACGACCCAGTCTATCCATTCGACGTTAATACCAAGATTTATTAAGGCAAATGCAGAAGAGAGCAAGTGATAATAACTAGACTAAGATTAGGACATACTGGTTTAAAAGCCACCCTTGCTTTAATGGGGAAAAGTTGAACAGATAAATGTGATGAGTGTAATATAACAGAAAATGTAGAGCACATACTTATGAAATGTAATAAATATAAAACAGAAAGGAAAATTCTAAAGGAAAGTGTGAGTAAATTAGAACAAGAATGGAGCTTGAAAGGATTATTGGGGGCAGTAGGGAAAATGTGGGAAATTAGCAAGGCAATTTTAAACTTCCTTAGAGATACAGGACTGGAGAATAAGATATAGGCTAGATAGGCTAAGTTGAGTGGTTCCTTTTTTTTCAATTATTAAATGTACTTGAACTCATAAAGTTGCACATCCAGGTACAGTAGGTGGCCATTTGCACCTTTACAAGTTGGTTGCGATCCGCCATTAAATCAAGAAAGAAGATCCATTCGACGTTTCTGTCATCAACAAACGTTAGCTTTTTTATTTTTTTATTGTGTTTTATCAATACAAACATATTAACCATAACAATGGATGACATCAAGTACAATAATAACAAGTAAATAAAAAAGTTATAAAATAAGATAATAAAAAAACAGAGTACAGAGGCAACTTATCAAATTAAATACTATTTACAAAGTCCTTACAAATTTTCACAATTTTAACACTTTTTTGCTGTAAATATTTTGTAAAGTAGTAATTAAACAATTTAAGTCACAAAGCAAATCCTGCAACTTAGGTAATGATGAAAAAAATTCACATTTGTGAACGTTAGCTTTCAGGCGCTTGTTGTTTAACCCCGCCGGTGACGTCATCACCATGCACCAGCAGTACGGTAAGACCCACTGAGAGTGGAACGCGGGCCAGACTTGGCATTTGAAAATAAAACTTAAAGCAGACACTGTGAAGAAACTGTGCAGATTGGATACAAATATGAGATCACAGTTCGGAGGCGACTCGGGATAATAGCTGCATATTTTCTTTTAGGTACGTTTACGAGTGTCGCGCTATAATTTCTTGTGAAATCGAAACCTAAGCAGCAGAGTGTTGATTTCACTTTGTTTATGTGGCTCACTGTGCTGTTTATAAACGTTTAGCGGTGTAATAAGTCCACAATAAACCCAAAATAGCAACAGAAATGTAACAGCAACGACGATAATCATAGCTTGATCACTTTTTTTCATGATTGCACATTTAAACCGATCATTAAGAATCGTTTTGCAGGAGCAGCTGAATAAAGCTGAAACATTGTTTTGAGATGTACACAAAGACACTGATATCTTTTAAACTTCATTAAGGTAAAGTTGCTTTTATATTCACACATTCGTTCATTTTTTTTGAACAGTGACACGCTCCCTTGTGTTGTTTACCTCTGTACTTTGAATATTCGGGACATTGTAAAACGCGCAACGTTAACGTGGCTTAATGT
>CAIGQZ010001345.1:21578278-21600419 GCA_903798205.1 Danio tinwini | reverse complement strand
ATATATATACCGGTGGAATCAATAAAGTTGTTAAACTTAAACTTAACCTAATGTAAAAACTACTGTCAAGTGCACACATATTTAAATTTCTCAATACCCAATTTGCATAAAATAACGCTTTAATGATGCTTAAAAATAACATTGTAGAAATACACCGCTCAAAATAATAAAGGGAACACTTAAACAACACAATGTAACTTCAAGTGTTCCCTTTACTTTTTGAGCAGTATATAATCCACCATGAACGTACAGTGACTTTTATTATGCAATTTATTTTAATCTTAATCAACAATCAACCAGCGAAAGCAAAAGGTAATTTTAAATAGACCAAAAAAAGGACATCCCTCAGCACTCCAAAAATACACTTTTTAATCAAATAATCTGAAATGAATGATTGCTGAATAAAAAAGTATACTATGTTGTCTTATGTTTTTTTATTATTATTATTATTTTTTTAAATGAGTGCAGGACTTGTGACCCATTGGATTAAAGATGAAGAGAGCGGCACCAGCATCAGATGAGCCTCTAAAGAAGAGGAAGACGGCCCGTGAGGAATCGTCTGATGAAGATGAGGAGTCTTCACAAAGAACCACCAGTCAGGGTTAGACAGGAGTTTCCTTTCATAATTACAAACTTTACATTAATCCGTATACTTTGGTGTAGAGCTTAATTCTCTGAGCACAAACAGTTTCTTTGTATAGTTAGCACTTCTTGTCTGTATTGCCTCTTTTTGTTGAATCGCTGAATGCCTACTCAATTGGACAAAAGCATTTGCTAACTGACTAAATGTAAATTTAAGTTTCTATAAGTCTGTTTATTTATGTTTATTTTCCAGACTCGAGTCAGAGTGAATCTCTCAGTGATGTTGAGGATCACAAACCCAGTTTCTCCAGACCGTCTGATTCCCGAAATGCTCAAGGCAGCGACACTCTTAATGAAGCCTCTAACAAATTCTCTATGTACAATAATGTCTCTCAGAAACTAATGGTAAAAAATTGCTGAATTAAAAGAAATTCTGTCTTGTCAGCTTGTTAAACACATATTAATGATACATTCTCTTCTCTTTCCTTCAGGCCAAAATGGGTTTCCGAGAAGGTGAGGGTTTGGGAAAGTACGGTCAGGGCCGGAAGGAGATTGTGGAAGCGTCGACTCAGCGTGGGCGCCGGGGTTTGGGTCTGATGCTAAAGGGCTTCCAGGGCGACCTCAATGTAGACTGGGAAGATGAGCCAGAGGTACGGAAACATTGGTGGAGTTGTTCTTCGGTGTAGAGAAATGATCCATTATTGCTTTCTCATACGTCATGTTTTCTCTCAGCCGAGTGCTATAGAACAGGTGTCGTGGTTTCCAGAAAGTTCTCCAGAGATCCCAGATTCGGATGAGCTGAGGGATTGGATGACCGTTGGAGAGGTATTGCATTATGTTTTAAACAATGAACTCAAACTCTTATCTCATACACCCGGTGCAATAAGGCACAACACGTGTTTGGCGTGATTTGTTGCTATTTTCAGACCAGCGCAACCCTAATTTTAATGCTTTCCGCTACGTTGTTTAAATAGTAAGTCATCATATGAGAATGAGAATCTCACATGAGAATTGGACATGTGTTTGGATATATCTCAGTTTTTTGACCACACTACATTATTATTGTTCATTTTTTAATTTGCTGGAAATTAGAACTGAATTTAGAAATAGTTTTAAAACAAATCTTTGTGCTTAAACAAAATTAAATATGTAGGCTAATGGATGTCTTCAGTAGAGTGTACAACACTGTTTACTTATCAGCAAAAGTAAAAAGTAAAAGTAAAGAGAAAGTAAAGAGGTCGAATGGAGGAGGCTCGTTCTTTATCCTAGAGCAGATTGTTTGTTTAACTGTTTTCTTGCTAGTGAAGTGTTCAGTTTTTACACTTACAAAGTCTGTCATGTAAATAGCAAATGCACCATGACATGACGCAACTGACTGTTAAAGGGAATGGGAGATGAGACTCTGATTGGTTTAATGCACGGTATGCTCAAAACACATCCATAACTAAAGAATAAGCACAACCCTGTTAGACCATGCGCTGGGGCGCAAACCATATTTTTTCTTCCAAAAATAACAAAAGTGGATTCGGACATGCCCTTAATGCGTTTGCGCCATGCGCTTTAGACTTTGCGCCTAGATCTTTAAAAAAGAGCCCTTAGATTTTTAATGGTGAAAATCCATAATCATCATCATGTTTATGGGTTAGTTCACTTAATAATGAAAACTTACTATTTACTCACCCTCAAGTGGGTCTAAAAGTTTTAATTTTTTTTCTTCTGTTGAATTCATATTTTAATTATTTGTCTCATACACAGTATGATGCATTTAAAAAAATTATGTTAGCTGTTTGTTAGGTAAGGTAAGGTGAAACCTTATTAGGAAAATTTGTTGTGGGCTCTTGCCCTCAGCTGCAGTCATTACAAACATGGAAAAACAATACAACATACAAAAAACAAATAAGGATATAAATCTACCCCCCCCCCCCCCCCAAAAAAAAAAAAAAAAGTTACATGCCCACCTCCATATATACACATAAATAGGCAAAACAGATATTCTCAGTCTAAGCCACCACTATCATTTAATAGCTTAATGCTCACCGGATAAAACGAATGTTTAAACTAATTACTTAAAATGAGCTGAAACAACACAATTCTTTAGTTGTTTTGGGGGGACAACTTAATTGTTTATGTTCAAGCCACTTAAATTTGTAAAGTAGGTTAACATAAATCTTTCATGTTGTCTCAACACAAATCAATTGTGTGGAACCCAGCATTTTCTATATGATTGAAATTCATATACAACCTTAAAAAACTAAGTTAAATCTAAAACAAAAACAAACATAGTATCAATAGGAATCTAAATTATGAGGTATAATTAGAAGTAAAAACAATACATTTTAGATATATAAACAGTGCTTTTCACAGGTTTGACATATACTTGTGGTGGTACCCAGATTGAAACGCATCTTTTACCCATGGCACATTAATGGTTAACCACATGCAACTAACAAAAAAATTATGTAATTTTTAACAATAATTGTCTTTTTATTTAGTATGACACTGATATATACTGTTTCTTTTCTATGAGTTAAAGTAAAAAAAGACAAAAAACCCACTATTTTTCTTACTTTTATGCTATTCAGGAGCCACGTGCATCCACCGACATGTAAACAAATCTGCTGCTGACATTTAGTGCAGTATTGCCAAAGCATTTTAGATATATATAAAATATGTAAAATATTAACACCACAATAATGTATTATACAGCAAATAAGAAATAAATGACATAGAAAAGGAACATAAAAATAGACAATATCTTAAGAAATTATAATAAGTACAAGAAAATAAAGTGCAGATTTAAATAAGGCAAATTAGTTGATTAACCATTACTTATGGTGTACAAATATTTTTCAGCCAGTTTAGATGTCATTTTGTTCTCTCCGAGTATAGTAAAGTTTTCTGAGTCATTTAGATAGAAATTATAAAAGAATAATTCACAGCCTTTGCTCAATACTTTGTTGATGTATCTTTAGAAGCAATTACGCCTCAAGTCTTTTTGAATATGATGCCTCAAGCTTGGCACACCTGTCTTTGGGAATTTTTGCCCATTCCTCTTTGCAGTACCTCTCAAGCTCAGGTTGGATGGGAAGTGATGGTTTACAGCCATTTTCAGATCTCTCCAGAGATGTTTGATAAGATTTAGGTCTGGGCTCTGGCTGGGCCACTCAAGGACATTCACCGAGTTGTTGTGAAGCCACTCCATTGATATTTTGGCGGTGTGCTTTGGGTCATTGTTCTGCTTGAAGATGAACCGTCGCCCCAGTCTGAGGTCAAGAGCACTCTGAAGCAGGTTTTCATTCATGATGTCTCTGTACATTGCTGCATTCATCTTTCCCTCTATCCTGACTAGTCTTCCAGACAGTTCCTGCTGCTGAAAAACATCCCCACAGCATGATGCTGCCACCACCATGCTTCACTGTAGGAATGGTATTAGCCTGGTGATGAGCGGTGCCTGGTTTTCTCCAAACATAAAGCCTGGCATTCACTCAGAAGAGTTCAATTTTAGTATCATCAGACCAGACAATTTAGTTTTTAATGGTCTGAGAGTCCTTCAGATGCCTTTTGGCAAATTTAAGGCGGGTAGTGGCTTCCGTCTGGCCACTCTACCATACAGGCCTGATTGGTGGATTGCTGCACAGATGGTTGTCCTTTTGTAAGGTTTTCCTCTCTCCACAGAAGAACACTGGAGCTCAGACAGAGTGACCATCAGGTTTTTGATCACCTCCCTGACTAAGGCCCTTCTCCCCCGATCACTCAGCTTAGATGGTCGGCCAGCTCTAGGAAGAGTCCTGGTGGTTCCAAACATCTTCCACTTACAGATGATAGAGGCCACTGTGCTTATTGGAACTTTCAGAGCAGCAGAAATTTTCTGCTGCTCTGAAATACTGAGAAAAAAAATACTGTTTTTCAGTAATTTATAACTCTCATGTCCATGTCAGAGCTACAATTCACAGATGTTTTCATCTGTCTTTTGGAGATTTAGTCATTGGTGACAACTTTATAGCGGGTTAGTTTCTGCTTTTATATTTAGTGTTGGACTAATATTTGCTGGTAGGGAAAATCTGCGTTCACTTCTGCTATTTATACCTTGATTTGCATTTCAATGAATTTTTTTCCACTTAACTGCAAATTAGAATAGAAACTGTATAAAGAGCACACAAACATACTGACAGCTATAGGTACTGTACATTGTTATAGGTCAATGATGTAATATTTGGCACACATCCATCAAATTCCTCTTTTTGTCTGTTCTTTCTATGAATGAATTATGTAGAAGCACTGTCCATGCGTGTTTCCTCGTCGGTTAGTAACGCTATATTCCATTGCACAATAATTAATCTATCAGGCATTTTGGCTAAAAAAGAGAAATCATGTTTTAGTTTGTTATTATTAAATAATTTTTAAGTTTCACCTCTCCTACTGTGCATGAACTAAGCTGGTGAATGGTCAGCATATGAGGCGGCTCGGCTAACCTAGCTTAAATTTTGATTAAATTATTTTCGAATCGGTTGCGTATTACGTCGTGTATATACCCCTGTAATGCATACTGCGGTCTTTTTTTGTCTGGCTTTCTCAGATATCACACATGTTCACCAAAAATGAATAATTACATCCCTGGGAATGTCTGACACCGGCGCATACATATTGTAATAGACCTGCCAGGCATGAAAGCTTGACAGGCGTAACAACAGTAACTAAAGAGGACGGGGCTTAGGGAAGGGTCAATTGGATTTGCCATTCTTTTTTTATTTAATGTGTTAAGTTTTTAGTTACTCTCAAAATCATTTCACATACATCCTCAGATTTTTTACAAAATTTTGCACAGAAATCGCAATGAAACATCCGGAGATGTCTGTCTGTTTGTCTAATATGTATGCTTCATTTCATAGAAAAAATTAAAAATTGACGATGAAACCGAATTTTGCTCAGAGAATCTACTGCATCTCCTTCTCCGCTGTAAAGTGAGTATGTCAAACATATCTTAGGATTGTTAATGATATTTTGAGTCAATTTCTTCGTCTTGTTGTTTTATTTTGGATGGACAGTAAAGCCTTTTTATTTGGGTTTCTTTTCAGACTGTGTTTGATGACTTGGAAGGTGAGGAGATGAGGCGAGCGCGCACTCGATCAAACCCATATGAAACCATCCGTGGGGCTTTCTTTCTCAACAGGTGAGTGTATGTGTGTGCCACCTGGGCACACTATTCAATTCTGTTTCTCAATTTAATTGAGTGTTTGTAGACTTTATATGAATGCTACTGATATTTTTAAAAGGATCAGCAAACACTTTATTTCACGTGCATGGGTACATTAAAACACATCTCTGGGAAAAAGTGTGAATAATATGAAATATTGCAGACAAAAACAACAGTGAGACCCTCATATAAGGGTTTCCACGTCATGGAATATCATGAAATATTAAAAAGCAATTAAAAATCAGGGAATTTAAGAATATTAGATTAGATTAGATTCAACTTTATTGTCATCACACATGTACAAGTACAAGGAAACGAAATGCAGTTTAGGTCTAACCAGGAGTGCAATAGCAGCAAGTGCAGGATACAGGTATAATTTATAAAGTGCAGTTATAGAAAAACTATGGTGATATTTACAAATGAATGTACTATAAACATTATATACAGGTTGTATTAGCTATGAACAGAGATTTACAATAGATGGATAAATGTACAGGTTGCTATTAATAATCAGAAGTGTGCAGATAGGGCAAAAAAAAAGTCAGTGAGGGGGAGAGTTCAAAAGGGAGACAGCTCTGGGGAAAAAGCTGTTCCTTAGTCTACTAGTTTTTGTCCAGTAGACTAAGGAACAAAGAAATATTGTTTAAATAATCATGGAATATTGGGGATTTTTTGTTTGGCACTTTAAATTTTAGTTTCAGTTTTATCAAAATGTAATCTTTGTCTTTATTCTGTAACACTTTACAAAAAGGTTGCATTAGTTCATGTATTTACTAACAGGAACAAACAATAAACAATACATTTACTACAGTATTTATTCACCTTTGTTAACTTTAGTTAATTGAAACAAAGTTGTTTAATGTTGGCTCATGTTAACCCACAGTGCATTAACTAATAAATTAGTATTTTAATATTGCATTAGTAAATGTTGAACTATGGTTATTTAATAAATGCTGTACAAGTACATTATAAGTTCCTGTTGGTCAAGTAATGAAACCTTTTTGTAAAGTGTTTCACACAATTTGCCTATTGTTATGGCTAGGTTGTCTTTTTTCTTCTGGAAGTCACTTAAGTCAAATGTTGTCACCAAATCCAGTTAGCTAATGCCGAGTTCAGACTGCATGAATTTCAAAGTAGTCGTGTCACAGATGTTTTCACACTGCATGACTATCTGGACTAGCGTTTTGTTGCTGCTTTGTTTACACCGCAAGATGGATTGGCGACAGGGGGTTTCACACTGCATGACTTTACAATAGCAAGAATCGCAGACAACTTTGTCTAAACTACGTCTCACAACCAAAAACCTTTAAAAAAAAAAAGAAGCCTTTAATAGGGTAAAAATGTACATATTTGCTCACCTGGGTTTGAAGGAAATTAGTAATTTCTACTCAACTTTTATTTTTTCGACCCGGTTGTGGTTTTGCTCAGATGACACGACAAACAGACATGGGTGCTCCGGCCAAATTTCCACTAGTTTTTCCTCCATTTCTTGTGTCCAAATAAACTCAATACGAGTGCTTTTAACTTCTCCCCCAAGCTTCCGCAGGCATGCAGGTAAACACAGTAGTGGATGCTGCTCTCTTATCGGCTGTAGGGGATCGCCGATGCTATTTTCAGTCAAAACTCATTTCACACGGCATGATTTAAATCGCAGACAGCTCCAGATATTTAGCACGCCAAATATCTCACGAGCATCGGTGACTCATCTGAGATTCATTCAGATTATGTCTTTAAGAGCTCAGACTGTGGGATTGTTACTCGCGTGCATGAGCACCTATTTGCTTGTGATTTCAGACATTTGTCGGCAATTTCTTAAAACCTGTCGGCGAATCAAAATCGGGGTTAAAATCATGCAGTCTGAACTCGGCATAAGACAAACATGCTAGGAAAATCCACAAACTGACCAGTTCAGAAGACTGGGTGTTATTAGTGCTTTTGTTTCTTTTACTTTCTCTTCAAAATCTGAGGTAAATTATCTGTTGTTGCTCTCATAATGTTATTATAATGACATAAAATGATATTCAACCTCAAAGAATTGTAATATTATCCGAAGCACAACAGCGTCCTGTTTTTGCTATCATTGTAGGCTATGGAAACTCAGCTTTTTAGTCAGTGAAAGTCAGGCAATTTGATATTATATTTATATAGACAGAAATACACAGATTCTAAACAGATCAATTAAAATCTACATATGTCACTAAAGCTATGAAACATTCAGGGGAGGTTTGTTTATAGCGCTTTTCACACAAAATGCTATTTCACAGTGCTTTAGATAAACAAGAAGATTAAACGAATCACACTTTAAACAAAAGGCATTAAATAAAGGAATCAAAATGAATAAAAACTGATTAAAAACAAGTTTAAAAGGAATTTAAGACACTAGTAGTGGGAATATTTTGTTCTCTGTTTAAAATTAGCAGTAGAAACAGTGTATTATTACACTTCTATTTACTTGACCCTTAAGGCTGATTGTAATGAAGTTCACGGCCACCTGGCCGCCGGGAAGAAGGAGGCGGAGAACCGACGCGGTTTTAAATAAATATTTATTTATAAAAGGGACGGCAGCTCCTCACGGAGCTTGCCGTCTAAATCAAAACAAACAGACGGCAGTCTCCGTGAGGAGCTGAAAGCAAACTGAAAGCAAAAGTAATACATGTCCCGGCCCGGTCCTCTCTCTCTGTCCTCTGCCATCGTTCCTCCTCTTATAGTCCAGAGCTCCTTCCGTGGGATTGAAGGCAGGTGCGCGCCACAGGTGCATCTCATCTGTGGTGGGCCTCGTTTCGCTCCCACGGCTCTCGGCCACGCCCCCTCGCCACACTGATATATACTTCTGCGTCAATTGCTCACATATGGTCCGGTGCAACCTTCGCGCGGTCGCATACCCTGCACCGTGGCTGACACTGACGTGCACCTAAATGTAACTACAGGTTGCAATGAGGCATAGCACAAGCTTTGTGATTGGTTGGCTAGGTAGCTATGCTGTGTGTGGGTGGTGCTGAGCTCGATGGAGCGAGTGTTTACAAGAGTCGATTCCCTTGAAGGCGCTCCAGATGGAAATTTTAGTTTTGTGTTTACCTTATGAATAAAGTTGTTGCACGTCTGCCGGTTCCCGCCTCAGAATGAGCAAGTTTTAGCTACTTGTACATTAAGGTTGCGTTCAGAAAAAACATAATCCAGAAGAAACTCAACACAGAGGAGCATAACCTACTGCCAGCTAACGTTTCGGAAGTGTTATTACAGAGCAACACATACAGCATGCAGAAGCTACCCGCAAGGTCACCGTGGAGCATGCCGATCACTCGACGCAGAAGTATAAATCAGCCTTAACACCCATCATGCACAATACAAGTGTGTGTCTTCTTCTTTCTCCTCAGAGCGGCTATGAAGATGGCGAACATGGATCATGTTTTTGACTATATGTTCACCAACCCAAAGGACTCTCAAGGGGTGAGATGGCAGTTAATAGCGTCAGGGAAGGAATTATATGCTGTGACTATGTTTATGAATTAAATGTGTAATATGTGTCTGTGTGTGTGTGTAGAAAGTCCAGACGCGTGATAAGGAGGGTGAATTGCTGTATTTCGGAGATGTTTGCGCAGGACCGGGAGGATTCTCGGAGTATGTGTTGTGGCGACGGCGTTGGCATGCCAAAGGTTTTGGGATGACACTTAAAGGAGCAAATGATTTCAAGCTGGAAGATTTCTATGCTGCTCCTAGTGAGCTCTTTGAGGCCTATTACGGTATGTGTGCACATATAGCATGTTTTAGTAATTTAAACATGAATTAAACAGGATTTTTTAGTATACACAGCTGGCTACATTTTGATGCTCACAAGGGTTGCATTTTTTCCTCATATATATAAAAAATAGTAACATTGTTTAAATAATTACAATGCAAGTTTTCTGTTTTAATATATTTTAAAGGGTACCTCTTATGCAAAAATCACTTTTATAAAGGGTTTAACACAGTTGTGTGGCAACAGTCTGTGAATATAACCAGCTTCTAATTGCAAACATGTAATAATTTAATTTTTTACAATCACACTTGATAAAAACCACAGAAACACTTCGATTGACATTTTCCCTTTGTATGTGCTAACAGAGAGAAAGCCCCGCCCATTAGTGATGATCTCGTTAGCATAAACAGCCCTGAGTAAGAAGCAGTTGTCTGCCATTTGAGTTTTGAATGTGCCACTATGCTGACACATACACATCTGTAGCTCCACTCTCTTTTAAAAGAGAACTGGAAGCAATCTCATTTGAATTTAAAGTGACAGTCACCTAAACAGCTTAATTCCAAGCCTAAAAAAGGCAGTTTCAAAGAGTTATAAAACATTATTTGTGATGTATTTTAAGCTGAAACTTCACAAACACTCTTGGGACATCAGATACTTAGTCTGGCCTCTCACCTCTGGCATCAACAAGGCATTTGCACCCAAAGAACTGCCTCTCAATGGATATTTTTTCTTTTTTGAACCATTCTCTGTAAACCCTAGAGATGGTTGTGTGTGAAAATCCCAATAAATCAGCAGTTTCTGAAATACTCAGACCAGCCCATCTGGCACCTACAACATTCAAAGTCATTTGAATCACCTTTCTTCCCCATTCTGATGCTCGGTTTGAATTGCAGCAGATCATCTTGACCATGTCTACATGTCTACATGCATTGAGTTGCTGCCATGTGATTGGCTGATTAGAAATTTGCGTTAACGAGCAGTTAAACAGGTGTACCTAATAAAGTGGCCGGCGAGTGTATATTACAATGTTTCTTAACTATGTTTATTATTCATATTAGAATGTTTTCTTTTTTTAACTTTTTTGGCTTGTGTTACACTTTTGGACTAATGAACTAATGAAAACATTACTGCATTTAAAAATCAGTTAAACCAGACAATTGCAATTGTATAGATTTATTTTTTTATTTAATTAGAATTTTTAAAACCTTTTTTGTTGTATAAATGCAACCTTGATGAGCTTTTGAGACTTCTTTGAAAAGCATTACAAAATAGTATTTTTTATTAGTCTTAAATCTATAATGTATTTATTATAATAATATTTTCAATACATAATATATAAGGGTTGAACAATATATTGTTTCCTCATTGATAACGTTATATGCAGGATATGTAATGTTAAGTTGGGATTATAAGTCAAGTCGAGCTTTATTGTCATTCTGCTACATGTGTGGACATCTCGCAGGACAATGATGCCACGTAGATTAATCATAAATACAAACAACACTGGACATAAGAGCTATTAAAAAAACAACAACCTATAACAAACATACTATAAGGAAACTTAATTATACACATAAGACAGGCTATACAGGTACTTCATAACTGATCAACAATTGAGAATACATGAGATTTGTGGAGTCATTGCAAATTATAACCATAACAGAGTAAAACTTTATCATTTGCATGTGTTTTAAAGAGATTTCAAGAGAGTTTAAAGCATTCGGCCACAAAAATGTGTAACATTTGTAAATTTAATGAAGAATAGTTTTGCTGAATCACTACAATGAAGACTACACTGGTTTATTTTACATTTCATTATTGAATTTCTGTACCTCAATACTGTTTTTGTACAATTGTGCAGCTCTATAATACACTACCTGACAAAAGTCTTGTTGCCTATCCAAATTTTAGGAACAACAAATAATTACTTGACTTCTAGTTGATCATTTGCTATCAGAAGTGGCTTGTATTAAAGGCAAAGGCCTCTAGATTACGCTTATTCTACCAAAATAAAATATGATCATGATTTTTAATGATTTAATTAAGACAGTAGGGTCTGACTTTGCTCAGACAAACGTCTTGTCACTTAACAGAAATAATGTACAGTATAGAATATAAAGTCATGCTGCAGTGGAAAATAATTAATATTGTGTATGACTCCCATGAGCTTGGAGGACTGCATCCATACATCTCTGTAATGGCTCAAATAACTTATTAATAAAGTCATCTGGAATGACAAAGAAAGCGTTCTTGCAGGACTCCCAGAGTTCATTAAGATTCTTTTGATTCATCGTCAATGCCTCCTTTATTTTACACCAGACATGCTTAATAATGTTCATGTCTGGTGACTGGGTTGGCCAACTTTGATGTGGAGGCTGAAGTATGAGTATCCTGCTGAAGAATTTACCCTCTCCTGTGGTTTGTAATGTAATGGGCAGCACAAATGTCTCGGTATCTCAGGCTGTTGATATTGCCATCCACTCTGCAGATCTCTCGCACACCCCCATACTGAATATAACCCCAAACCATGATTTTTCCTTCACCAAACTTGACAAATTTCTATGAGAATCTTGCGTGCATGCGGGTTCCAAGTGGTATTCTGCAGTATTTGTGATGATAGAGATGCAGTTCAACAGATGATTCATCGAAAAAATCTACCTTCTGCCACTTTTCCAAATGATCATTTAGAAGTCAATTTATTATTTGTTGCTCTTACAACTGGGATCATCCACAAGACGTTTGTCAGGTAGTGTATATTCATTTGTTTGACTGTCTTATTGCGGGGTGTTTCAGGTGAGGGTGGGATTGATGGCGATGGTGACATCACACGGCCCGAGAACATCAGTGCGTTTCGTAATTTTGTTCTGGAGAGCACTGAGGGCCGGGGCCTGCACTTCTTAATGGCGGATGGGGTAAGACATGCTGTTCTGTGATTTGGTTCAAATGTAAATATTGCTTTGTGTGATCGGTGGCTGTATATTCTTATGGTGTGTTGTTCCTCAGGGCTTTTCTGTGGAGGGACAAGAGAACCTTCAGGAGATTCTAAGCAAGCAGCTGCTTCTGTGTCAATTTCTTACCGCCCTGTCTGTCATCAGACCAGGTATTGTGTGTGTGTGTGCTTCTGATTGTGTGTGTGTGTGTGTGTATATATAAATATATATAAATAAAGTACTTTTAAAAGGTATTCACTCCCTTATGGGGCAAAGTGATTCTTATATGCTGTGAAAATATCATAATTGTTGTTTTCATGAAATGTAAGCTGATATTATTATATTTCAAAAAGCAGAGAATAATGTGTCCTGAGATTCCAGAAACATTGACTGCATGATAAAGCCTATTAAAATGCAACCGGAATCACCTTTAGGCTCTGTTTACTCTGCCAGTTAAACCCAATTCCGATTTTTTTTGCTTGTATGTGACACAGATCGGATCTGTTCTATGACTGTGTAAACACAAAAAAACGCAAGCATTCGGATATTTAGAGATCAGTTTCAGGCCTCCTTCATATGTGGAAATAAATCAGATATAAATCAGATATGTGACAATGCGACTATCATGTAAACAGGCAAATCGGATTTATTGAGGCATTTCGTTTTGTATTTCATTAAACTTGCGTCCATGTGGTACTTCTCCGCGATTTAATGATGTAGAAGAAAGAGCGTGTGTGGAAACAACAACAGAGGAAACATGGATGAGGAAAGAGGTTAGTCGGCACAATTTGCTCCCACCAGACCTCAGTTCTCTATCGTACTCAGAAATTCATCTTTATGGTAGAGGACACCATATATAAACCATAGGCGCAAGCTCCGATAACTGTCCTTTTCCTCCTCCGCATCAAAATAATTTTAAAGTTGGGTGAACTTCGCATATTTCACAGAGCTAAAAGCAAGACAATTTCTTCCATCGTGGCTAGTGTGGCGCAGATGCTAGAACCCGCCTTTACGCATGCGCAACATTGTAAATTATATGGCAAGTGTAAACACATGAATCGAATATGGGTCACAATTAAAAGAAAGTGTAAATGGACAGGCAAAAAAATCAGGTATAGGCAACAAATCAGAATTGGGCATGACAGTGTAAACGGGGCCTTATAATGTGGTGTCACACAAACAAGTGTGCCATTTGTTTTATTTTGTTTTCAGTTTTTACACATTGAAACACAGACTTTTACAATCATACAGAATTCTTAACAAGCACAACATTGCTGCATTTACTTAAATATACAAATGATAAGGATATGTACATATTTATATATACACATAAAAAAAAACAAAAATAATGCTCCTCCAGTTTTGGTTAATGGTAATCTATTATGTATACAACAGTTTATCAATAGGAACTGCCGGATAGAAAGCCACAAAAAATGATTCATCCTCTTCTTCCACTGTTAAATCCACATCTTTGATATAACTAATGAAGGGACTCCATATATTTTCAAATACATGCTGTTTAGCTTTTAGTATAAAAGTTATCAGCTGGCAATGGAAGGCTGGACAACATCTGTCTCAAGCTGCGGTCACACTAGAGTTCGTATGGCACTGCGAAAAGGGGCAGAATTAAACAGGATGATTAGCCATAAAAAAAAGCGAGCGATTGGTCCATGTTTTAAATTTCTGTCCAGAGAGGTCATGTCTTGATCCTCGATTGGTCTCACGCAATCATATGATGTGATTTTGCAAGTCAGAGTTCACCAAGCTTGAACTTTCCAATGCAGCGAAGTGCGAAACTTGACGCACAACCTTGCGTTTCCGGTCTGACTCATTCACGTGCGTATAAATGGAAGTCGCAGTGTGACCGCAGCTTTATCCACTGAGCCTGTTTCGCCTTTGCATCTTTGTCTAAAGCAAAGCTACATACTTTTTTGGCATGGAGCAATCAGCTGAGGTCTATAGCAGGGGTTCTCAATCTCGGTCCTGGAGCTCTGGTGTCATACAGATTTTAGATCCAACCCCAAATCAGACACACCTGGGCTAGCTGATCAAGTTCTTACTAGGCTTTCTAGAAACATCCTTGCAGGTGTGTTGAGGCTAAAGTTGGAGCTAAAATTTGCAGGACACCAGCCCTCCAGGACAGAGTTTGAAAACCCCTGGTCTGTAGCGTCTAGTGTGCCGTGTTTGTTTTTACATGAGCGCTATCACTAGTGTGATACTGATTTTAAACAACAGTTTAACAAACAAGAAGTTGATTTTGAGCAATTTACATTTTAGATGCTTTAAATCAGCCATGTTTTTTCAATTCATAATTGTTTAAGAATTGATAAAAAAAATGTAGTCATTAATTGAGATAATTTTTAGGTATTATAATGATATTAACATGACTTTGTAAATTGTTTTAATGCATTATTATGCATTAAATAATAAAAAACATTAATACATATACATTAAGGAATTTTGTTAAATTAACTAATGTTAACAACTGGAGACTTATTGCAAAATGTTATTGTACAATAGCCTTATAAATAGTCACAGAATTTTCAATCAATATTTCAGCAAGTAGCAGGTCAGATTAACAAGTAACTATTGCAACTATTGTTATTACTATTAATAGTTATTAGTAATATAACTATTATAACTGCCTCAAAGCAAGACGTCCTGGCTGGGCCAGTTGGCATTTCTGTGTGGAGTTTCTCCCATAGTCCAAAGACATGCGCTATAGGTGAATTGGATAGACTAAATTGGCTGTAGTGTATGAGTGTGTGTGGGTATGGGTTTCCCAGTACTGGATTGCGGCTGGAGGGCATCCACTGCATAAAACACATGCTGGAATAGTTGGGGGTTTATTCCGCTGTGGCGACCCCTGATAAATAATACATTAAACAACACAAATAAAACATTTTCTAAGCCAAATGAAAATGAATAAATAAGCTATTGTAACTATAAGTTGTACTGTAAGTCTCAATCAGTTAGCTCTGTTATGAACAGTACTGCAAACACAATTTGAATATTCATAAAAAGCACTCTAAATAATAAATAATTATTGCATGTTCATTATCTCGATTATATTGTATGCGGTTTATTTTGAGCCTTTATCTCATTACATTCACAAAGCAACTATTTGCAAATTGAAACTTTCTGCAAATTTAGTATTTGGTAAGGAATGATTTTGTCATTTTTTTCCTCCCGCTGTGTTGATAGATATAAAACTGGACTTAATGGGTAATTCAGTCTGCACTATTACCATTAGAGATAATCAGTTTTGTTCAGCAGAAGCTTGAATGGAGGTCTGTGTTTTTTGGGCACTCTTCTGTGTTCTTTTTGTCTATGATTTGGGCCATTTTCCTATTGGAAGATGAATTGTCTTCCTGGTTAAAGGGCTGTCGGGTGTGCTTTTTTTTTTTTTTGGCACGGCCTATTTCTTTTCCTCTTTCGTGAGTTTTGGTGTCCCTGATGTAGAAAAGCAACATTAAAGCCTGATCACGCTTCACTCTAGGGATGGTCTGCATCAACAGCGCGTCCTCCATCTTTGTCATGAAGCCGTGTCTCTTCTTTTTGGGTTACTGCAGGTCTCATGGTTTCCTTCAGTCCCAGACATTGGCTTTTTTTTGGAGGACAGCCACTTCCAAACGATCTCATCTTTTTAATGATGTCTTTGAGGATTATTTAATGCTTATTCTTGCTTTGAATATATTATAAAGTCTTGTCTCAGATCTGTTTGGATTGTATCTTGGGATGCGCCCAGACAGGAGTCTATTCATTCTGTAATTAGGAAGATAATTATATGACGAGAAAAGGGCTAATTGTAAATGTAGCAAATCAACGGGAGGCTTATTTTAAAACTTTTCTAGAATATATGTTTTATCCCTCCTGAATTCCATTTTTATTAAGCATTTGATTTTTCCATTAACAAATATTAAAGTTTCTGTTTCCCTTTCAATCAAAAGGACTAGTTTTAGTGCTCTGCTTTGAATATACAATGGAGATCATCATTTTGCCAAAGGAGCTTCTGATTAAGTGGATAAATGTGCATTGAACGCTTACATTGAGATTTTTGCATGTGTTTGTTGCCCCATTACAAACACATGTGGCACATTTCACAATATACACATATAATTACCAAAAAATACCGTTAAGCAAATCTTAGGGTGCTGAATAAATTTGTAATCCATATATCTCAGATATTGAATTCTGAACGATGACCAGTTGTGATGGGATGAGATCCTTCATGCCTTTTAATTTGCATCATTTTCCAGCTCTATTATGCATTTCCTGTTTTCAAAATAAAACTCCTACATGCATAGAAAGTATAATACAAGTATAGATAAACCTTAAAATGAAGGACATGCATTTCATTTTTGTAATCTCATTAGAACACAATGTGGCCAATCAGACACTGCCTGAGGTATGGTCCCATGTGAATCAGAGCTGGTACTTTGTTCAGATTGGACTGTTTTTCACCTGGATGTTTACACTCACAGGATTTAGTTGAGAACAAGAAAGCAATGTTTTTTGAGGAGAATGTACTGAACTGAACTGTTCAAGTATTGTACTTGAACTTCACATGTACTGTGAAGTATTCAGCTATGCCTAGGTATATCCAGATTTTCATTTTATCTAAGGCACCAATAAGGAATTATCATCAGATTAACATCAATAGCTGTGAGGATCTGAATGTATTTTCTAATTTTGATATTTTTTTAACTCATTGAATATATACAGTCTTATAGAATATAACTCATGAAGTCCATGTTATGGCTTTTAGGTTGAAAATAAAAGAGGTAACACTTAGTTTGTGAGTAATTTAGTGTAATTTTTTTTTGCTAGAGACCAAACGGTAACAAAATAAAGTGGATAACTGGGAATTGTTCAAAATATGAAGTAGAATAAATTACATGCAAAAATATAAACAAATAATTATTTGCACAACAAATCCAAAATAAATGTAGAAATCCAAGTTATATGTATAAGTAAATATTATATAATATAATAAATATAATACAATACATAACATAATCCAAAGCTAGTTTGCAATGAAATTTTCTAAGCTAACTAATAATAATAAGAACAAAAAGAAAAGAAAATATCTTCAGCATTCCTAATCTAAAGTGATAAAAATCAAAACTTACAAATGCTTGTTTGTAGTCTGTGTCTAGACAGTAGTGTTTCTCCGTGTTGCAGCATTTAGGTCATGTGGTATTTTTACTGTCCTCAAATTCCCTGGAGAATTCAGAAGCTCTCGATTGGGGATCTTAGAATGAGATACCAAACAGAGATAAAAGGTAAGACATAGTATTTGTAAGTAAAAACTAAAAAAAACACACACTATAACAGACAACAAGGGAAGAAGGAACGCAAGAGACTGAGCGTTTCTTGACGTCCCTTTAAAATTAGCGACAAACTTGATTGACAGCGAAGTATAATTTCAGTGTGAATACAGTGCATCCGGAAATAATTCATAGCGCTTCACTTTTTTATTATTATTTAATGTTACAGCCTTATTCCAAAATCTATTTAATTCATTTATTTCCTCAGAATTCTACACATAATACCCCATAATGACAATGTGAAAAAAAGATTTTTTGAAATTGTTGCAAATTTATTACAAATAAAAAGCCTGAAAAAAATCACATGTACAGAAGTATTCACAGGCCTTTGCTCAATACTTTGTTGATGCACCTTTGGCAGCAATTACAGCCTCAAGTCTTTTTGAATATGATGCCACAAGCTTGGTACACCGGTCTTTGGGAATTTTTGCCTATTCCTCTTTGCAGTACCTCTCAAGCTCGATCAGGTTGGATGGGAAGTGACGGTGTACAGCCATTTTCAGATCAATTCAGAGATGTTCAATAGGATTTAGGTCTGGGCTCTGGCTAGGCCACTCAAGGACATTCACTGAGTTGTTGTGAAGCCACTCCATTGATGTTTTGGCAGTGTGCTTTGGGTCATTGTCCTGCTGCAAGATGAACCGTCGCCCCAGTCTGATGTCAAGAGAACTCTGAAGCAGGTTTTCATTCAGGATGTCACTGTACATATAATATAATATTATATCTCTGTATATATTAGTTAAGGTCACCTAATATAAAGTGGGACCAAATAAGAAAATATTGTAATATCGTGCAGTTAGGCTGTTCTCTAATTTCATCTCCACTATACAAACTGGATTTGCTTTTCACAGCAGCTCATTATTCAACTTCAGAAAAGTATATTAGGGCTATTAGGCGATATGTAAATGACCATTATTAAATAGCGTTGGTTGACTGAGATAAATGGACCAATTGAGTAGGCAAACGATTATTGTTATACTATTTTGCTGCCATAACTCATCTCAAATGGTTTGTGTTTTACAGGAGGCCATTTTTTGTGCAAGACATTTGACTTGTTCACTCCGTTCAGTGTGGGCTTAATTTATCTGCTGTACCTCTGCTTCGAGAGGGTCTCGCTCTTCAAACCTGTCACCAGCCGGCCTGCAAATTCAGAGAGGTGTGTGTTCGTTCTCCAGTACTTACTTAGAAAGAGTAAGAGATCTTTCTTGACATCCAGACTTGTGTTTATTTGGCTCTCTCTGTTCAGCACATCAATATGTGCTTTTTTTTCTCCAACTTCAATAGGCAGACATTGGCTTAAACTTCAAGGCTAGTCATTGGTTTTTGATTTACCTCAAAAAGTCAAAAGTTGAAATTAAGAAGTGGAATAATTGAAAGCCTCATACTCACCAAGGCTGCATTTATACAGTAGTCAACCTTTGAAGTAAATAAAAATGTTTTTCAGTATTGTCCTTGAACAAAAGTGGGTGCTGTTCAATAGTTTTAGGGCAACTTTGATAAAAGTTGATGATCCACTGCAAATGTTGGCTACTGTATTGACATTGTATTGCATTTGCTATTTACATGGCGGACTTTGTAAGTTGAATAACTGAGCGCTTCACTAGCGAGAAAACAGTTAAACAGAGCATCTAAAGTGCGAGAATGAGCCTCCTCATTCTTTACTTTCACTTTTACTCTCTTCCGTGGATAAGGAAACGTGTTGTACATACAGACATCCATTAGCCTACATAATTAATTTTGTTTGTTAAGTGCAAAGATTTGTTTCAAAACTATTTCTAAATTCAGTTTTAATTTTCAGCAAACGAATAAATAAACAGTAATAACGAAGTGTTATATCCAAATACACATGCTATGCCCCATATGGTCTAAAACCTGACAGGTGGGCAAATCTAAGCTTGTTTTTAATAAAACAAATATAAATATGCATATAATAAATAATACTACTACAAATAAGAACATTATACAAAAGCAAATTGTCATGAATAAACTGAAAAAGCCCCTCGAGGTGAAGAAGGCATGAAAGCAGTGGTTTTTATATTTACGTAGAATGTAATACTTCTTGTAATGTTTTAATCCTTAATCCTGTGTGTATTAAGCAATTAATGTTAAGCGACACAATTAACGCTTTAGACCTCCTCTCAGCTGGTGTATTGTGCAGTCTATTTTAGTTTCTCAAAATAGCAACATGCCAGCAATGCGCCTTAACACACCTCCTCTTTTTAGACCAGAACACATATGGGCGCACATATGAGCGCAAATGCATTTTCAATTTAAACAGCGTGGTGCAAAACGTCAAAACGACAACTGCGTCAAGCTGAAACTAGCAAACAACAATTGCGCCTTGCGCCGGGTGTATGATAGGGCCCTAAAGGTTCAAGACACTCTGGAGTACTTTTTTTTTTTAAGATTTGTGTGTGTTGAGCATCATTTAAGACGATGTTAGCACCTGTCAGCTTTAATTGTAAGGAAAACTGGATAATTTTGAGCAGCTGATTTTGTCAGCTAACTTTATCTTCTGGGTTTAAAATAATTTTTAGGACGGGATCAAAGTCCGTGACCAATCGCAAATCTGCTAGTGGAGTGATGGCGCATCTGTTTCTCATCATTATTCATAGCAGAGTTTTCTTATTCTATCCTTCTTCTTAATTATTCAAGAGAGCACGTGCTTTCCGAAGGCAAGCCCTGGCTGGGTCAGTTGGCATTTCTGTGTGGAGGTTGTATGTTTTCCCCGTGTTTGCGTGGGTTTTTTCTGGGTGTCCCGGTTTCCCCCACAGTCCAAAGACATGCGCTATAAGGTGAATTGAATAAACCAAATTGGCCATAGTGTATGTGTGTGAATGCAAGAGTGTATGGGTGTTTCCCATGAATAGGTTGTGGCTGGGGATCCTCTACGTAAAACACATGTTGGATGAGCTGGCGGTTCATTCCGCTGTGGCAACCCCAGATTAATAAAGGGACTAACCCGAAAAGAAAATGAATAAATAAAAGAACTAAATATAATAATAGTAATAATAATATAAATAAATAAATAAATAAATAATAGCATTAATACTACAATATTTTTACTGATGTATTCTTGCAACATTAAAAAATGTAAAAGTTTCTTTATTTTGTCCCAACACTAATCAGTTAAGTTTAGCTTAATTGTTTTTACAAATTTAAGTGGATTAAACATAAAAAATTAAGTTGTCCCAAAAAACTGAAGAATTGTTTCAACTCATTTTAAATAAGTAATTTAAACAAGCAGCAAAATCCATTTTTAATTGACTGAATTTAAAGTTGCTTCAAACTATGATACTGTAATAAAATGGGAAAAGTAAGAAGGATTTTAACCTTGATAAAAGTACTCGCCTCTGTGATAGCTACTGATTGTTTTATATTTCTGTCCACGTGCAGATATGTGGTGTGCAAGGGTTTAAAACCAGGCACGGATGCCGTCAGAGAATACATGTTCACCATCAACCTGAAGCTGAATCAGTTCAGACACTCAGACAGAGACGTTACTGAAGTCGTCCCTCTGGACATCATTAAAGGAGACACTGACTTCTTCCAATACATGATCGGCTCCAATGAAAGGTATCATCAGCGCTTTCTGATCCTCTTTCTGCCTCTCTCTCCATGCATTCATTCATGCTTAGGTTTGTTTACTGAACTCTGATCCCCTGTCTTGCAGCTATTGTGCGGTTCAGATCAAAGCTCTGGCGAAGATCCACGCGTACGTCAGAGATACGTGAGTCACACATTCTTCCTCTGGTGTGTTTCAGAGCGTTCATTTCAAACTCTCTTTCATTTGAATGCGCGCACGTGTGTGTGTGTGTGTGTGTGTGTCTATAAAAGCATTACTGATGAGGCTGTGTGTCATTCTAGGACGCTGTTTGAGGCCAGGCAAGCAGATATACGCAAAGAATGCCTGAAATTGTGGGGGGTGAGTCTTAAAAATATATATTGAAATGCATTGTACTGATCAAACACTTCATAGTAGAGCTGCATGATTCTGGAGGAATCAATAATCTTTTTGTATAGGTGCAGTATGTAGAATTGACACCAAGTGGTTGAAGTAGGTATTGCAGTGCAAATTCAAAACACTGGAGATGTTTTTTTTCACCCGGCCATACTCCACGCAAACACAGGTTGTCAAATTGATGGGGAAGGGCATAAATGGAGGTCGGAGCCAGCTCCAAGTGGGTGGGACTTGAGATCCAAGTGGGCTGTACAAAACTGTTTTTTTATTTTTTATTCAATGTCTTGTACATGACATGGAGTCCAATATTGCACTTTATAGTTGTCTACACCTACCCCAACCCTAAACCTAACCTCACAGTAACCCGTTGTGTTTTATGAACGTCTACACCTACCCCAACCCTAAACC
>CAIGQZ010001345.1:21540591-21569256 GCA_903798205.1 Danio tinwini | reverse complement strand
CACAGCCGCGTGTCAGAACAATCATAAAAGACGCTTCAATCCCGGTTTGTGGACGTTAAATCAGGTTTATTTTGTACATTAACATAACAGATATTCATACAGCAGTGGAGATTAACCTGTATCCTGTCACATTTGCGTGCAAAAACAGTGCAAAGCTAAACGCGCGCTGTCTGTGTGTGTGCCTGTCAGCGCTGTGTGTGTGTGTGTGTGTATTTGTGTGTGTGCGTGAACTTTGTAACGACATTGTGTGTAACTCATCGTTGCAACTCCACAACATGCATCAAATACTCATTGGTAAGATTCTTACTGTAGTTTTTCCTCACAAATGTTACGTGAGATCTTATTCCTTCGTGTTTGTCTGTTGTCTGACGCAGCCGAGGGAGCCGCTGCCAGGCACGTGGAAACGGTGGGCGTGAAGGACTAGCCTTAAAGGCGCAGTACACAAAAACCGCTAGCTGATGCTAAATGCTACAAAGTAGAAACTTATGACAGGTATAATAAAAAAATCTGATGGGTGTTTTGAGATGAAACTTTACAGACACATTCTGGAGACACAAAAGACGTATATTAAATCTGGAAAAAGTGGTAACCTAGGTGCCCTTTAATGTTAAAACAGCTATCATAACATTATTTATCAATATGTGGACCTTTTTCGATTCTCTGAAGCTATAGAAATTTAAAACAGAAAATAGCTTAGGACCATTGTTATTGTTTACATCCTTGACAATGGTCTTTTGCATGTGTAAATCTAAGCTGTTTGTGCATGCAGAGATCTCAGATTTACACATGGGATGGCAAAGCCCCATCACGGTGGAAGAAACTGGAGAACTTCAAACTGGAGCTTCCTAGAGACACATTGCTGAGCGTAGAGATCGTTCAGGAGCTGAAGGGAGAGGTGAACCACTCTAATTACTAAAAAAAATTGAGATTGTTAAGAGATTTTTGTTATTTAACAGGGACAATGCTGTATAACATTGCTAGTTTAAAGTAGCAGATGTTCCACATATAGGATTCTAAGGCAGGGGTTCCCAAACTTTTCAGCCCGCAACCCCCAAAAAAACTATGTCAGTGACCCGCGACCCCCATTTTTTCTCAAAGGTGGTTATAAATATGCAAACGGTGCACACACAACTATAGGCATATATAAACATGAGCATATTGACAACACAAAAATGCAACAGTCTAATAACCATTAAATTTTTTTAAGTAATTTATTAATTTAATTTAATATTAATCTCAAATAACTTATTTTTGATGTATAAGAGTGCCATAAAGGTTGTCAAAAAACTTAATCTGGCCCCGTAAAATCAATCTGTTGCAGCTAACGCTATTGCTGTGTGGTTAATCTAAACACAGGGGTCATAATCCAAAAGAAAAGAATCCAAAAGAAAAACTTTAAAGGCTGATAGATTTTTATTTGTATGTTGATGTTGTTGTGTCTTTAACGTAACTATTAACTATCTTCTGTGGGTTATTAATAAAATATGGTAATTTTAATAGTTTAATCAAATTTATTTGAGTTTTGTAAATCACCAAGCGACCCCTCGTCATTGTCCCCCGACCCCCCCCAGTGGGTCCTGACCCCCACTTTGGGAACCACTGTTCTAAGGCAATCTAGACCCTGGTTAGGCTTTTTTATACATTAAAAGAGTACAAATATCTTTATAATATACATATAAAAAAGGCCATTACTAATGCAAAATACCAATATACACACAAAAACTCTTTTTGAAATATGGCTACTTTGAAATGATTACTTTAAGGGAAGAAACTTGTTTGTGAAATAATGACGTACATATTTTAAGGAAGTGTTATATCGAGTTGTTACTGGAAATTGTGACTCAATGACTCATTTATAAAGGCTTCACTTGTTTCCTTATTGGAAGAATGAACATTTTTGAACAAATCTCTTGAATAAATGATTCAAAGACTCACTCATAATGAACCAACCTGTATAGGATGACAAATCTCTTGAACAACTGTTTCAATGACTTATTCGTAAAAATAATTTAGTTTCCTAATTGGAAGAATCTGCTTTCTTGAACAAATTTATTGAATGAATAATTCAATGAATAACTCATAAATAATCCACTCACTTCATTTTTTGCTGACTGTGTTTTTAAACTAGCCTCTTGAACAAATGGTTCAATGACTCATTCATAAGGACTTCACTTGTTGTCCTTATAAGAAGAATCTGCATTTTTGAACAAATCTCTTAAATCAATGAGTCAATGACTCACTCATAATGAATTGAACTGCTTCATTATTGGATGACTCTGTATTTTTAAACAAATCTCTTCAATGAACATTTCAATGAATTGTTCATAAAGAATTCACTTTTTTCCTTAATGGAAGAATCGTCTTTTTGAACAGATCTTTGAATGACCAATTCAATGGCTCAGTCATAAAAAATCTACATGTTTTGTTTTTTGTGGACTCTCTTAAACAATAGATTCAATGACTCATTCATAAAGACTTCAGTTATTTTCTTATTAGAAGAATCTGCATTTTTGAACAGATCCTTTTAGTGAATAATTCAATGACTTGTTCATAAAGAATTTGATGATTTCCTGATAGGAAGAATCTCCTTTTTTGAACAGATGCCTTAAATGGTGTTCAATGACTCTGTAATAATGCTTCAACCTGTTTCATTATTGGATGACTCTGTAGTTGTGTACAAATTTCTTGAATGAACGATTCAATGGCTCAAACGTAATAAATCAAATCTGCTTCATTATTGGAGGAATCTGCTTTCTTGAACAAATTTTTTGAATGAATGATTCAATGACTCTTAATGAATCAACCTGCTTTATTATTGGATGACTCTGTATTATCTCTTGAACAAATGATTCAGTGACTCATTCATAAAAAAATCACTTGCTTCCTCATTGGAAGAATCTGCTTTCTTGAACAAATTTCTTGAATCATAATTCAATGGCTTACTGATAAACAATCCACTGACTTAATTTTTAGCTGACTCTGTGTTGCTGAACAAGTCTCCTGGACAAATGATTCAATGACTCATTCATAAAGAATTCACTAGTTTTTTTATTGGAAGAATCTGCATTTTTGAACAAATCTCTTTAATTAATAATTCAATTACTCAGTCATAATGAATCAAACTGCTTCATTATTGGATGACTCTTTATTTTTGAACAAATCATATGATAAATGAGTTAATGACTTGTTTATAAAGAAGTTTTTTTTAACAAATCTATTGAACGAATGATTTAATGACTCCTTCATAAAAAATCACAATTGGAAGAATCTGCTTACTTCAATGAATAATTCAATGACTCATAAAGAATCCACTTACTTTGTTTTTAGCTGACTAAACATGATTTGAGCAAATCTCTTGAATGAATGATTCGCTCAAAAAGATTTCACAGACATTCAAGTGATAACTTTAACTTTAAGGGGAAGCAGCTGTTTTGTAAAATAATGACATGTCTATTTTTATAAGTTGTATATTGAGATGTTGTATGTGTACTTTCAGGGAAAAGCCCAGCGAAGGATCAACGCTGTGCATGTTCTCGATGCTCTTGTTCTCAACGGCACTGACGTCAGAGATCAGCACTTCAACCAGAGGTCTTTTGCACAAACTATTGCTTTACATATATGAAATCAATGGATGCTTTCGCAAAATCTTAACCAATCTTAAAATCAAGTCATTTTTAACATATCTTTAGGAACCGATTCAGTCAGATGACAGACACTTGCTGATTTTAGTTTGGCTGCAAGTATTTAAATTCATCTAATTAAAGTACATTACAGTAATATTATGAAATAAGTTTATAATTTTAAGTCAAAATGTAGTTTTCTTATATTTATATGTATATAGTAGTTCTTGTTATGAACTATGTATCTGTGCACTTTATTATTTTGTATAAATTCAATTGCCCTCATATTTTTTATCAAATACCATAACATTCCTTCTCCCATTAAAAACAAGTTTTCTTCACTTCTGGTCACATGGGAAGCCTTTAGGGCGGACCTCTCAGTGCGACTCATTTCTGCCTTGCTTTTGTCCATTCGTCAGCTTTCTTCCGTTTTGTTAGCAACGCCCATCTTTCAACAAACCAATCGATTTCCAAAGAATGAAATCAAGCACTACCCTATTTTTTTTTCTTGTTTCAGGACTGTTTCAATTCGATGTATCTCACAATATGAGAAAAAATGTAAATAAAATCTTAGCTTCAGTTTCATGCTGACTTTAAAAAACCAATATGTTCATCCATTCCTTTCAGAAATCATTAAAAAAATATTAACAGTGTTGAAAATGCATAAATACATGTATAATATATTGCTAGTATTGTATTTTCTATTGACTCTCCTGTCCTCTAGAGCATTTTGACTTTATAAAGCTGTTTTAATTTGTTTTCATAATCAGGCTTTCCACAAAGTCTTACAGTCTAACATGTCAAAAACAAAATATCAAAAGATATTGTATATTAAGGCCTAGGGCTGCACGATAACAGAAAAAATAATTGCTCAAAATGTTAATCATGATTAATAATGATGATTATTCCTTTGTATATATAATATAATAATATAATATGTATACACATATTCTTATTACACTTCACAGCCACAAATATTAAAAAAACACAACTTGTAATAAAACTGGGCGGGGATTAGATACTTTGATTAAGAATCGAATACTTGTTATATAATTAAAGTTTTGATTACACAATTTCCTCTAGCCCAATTTCAATTTTTTTCCCTCGCTACTCTGTTGGGAACTTCTGCGCTGGCGAGCACCTTCGATAATAATCAAAACATTTGTTTAGAGATGGACCGCAAGATGTGCTCAAAGGTGTGGCTACATGTGGTGAAGAATGATGGCAAAGCTAAGTGTAATTATTGTAATAAACTAATAAGTTATAAAGCAGGGTGTTGCAACCAACATGACAAAGCGTCTGCGGTTGGTTCACATACTTAACAAACATTAAATTTAAAGAATGGCGTGTTAGGTTCATTGTGTTTCCTGGGTGCAACCAACAAGAGTTGTGCATTTTAGTTTAACTTTTTAAGTTTGCTGAGCAGTTCTGTGTTAAGTCTGGTTTATACTTTTGCGTCAAGTGATCGGCGTGACCCACGGCGCAAGCCTCGCGTTAGCCATGCATTTATACTTCTGCGCGCTGTTTCTGTTTCTCAGCAATACACTTTCGAAATGCTAGCTGGCAGTAGGTGTTTATGTTTCTCTGTGTCAAGTTTCTTCGCTGGTGTTTTGTTTTTTCGGAACACTTCCTTAATGTACAAGTGGCTCAATTGGTAAGTAAATAAATTGGTGTTTTTCAATAACATACATCTTTATGTGTATAGTCTTTAATGTGCTTTTTAATAATTTTATTCTATTAAAAGCAGCACTCAGACGCAAATTTAACCTCCAAAATGTGGCATGAGAGTGATTCATGTGTTGGATGATAGTTTTTCTTTTTTTGCGTGTGCGATCATTTGCTGATCCTTTGCATAAAGTTTTTAATCAAAAGACACGTAAATTACTTTCGATGTGCTAAAAAGTTTGTTAAGCTAATTTTATTTTTAAAAAGCATTTATACATATTAACACTGTAAAACAGAATAAAGTGCATGGTCTGATCGGAAACATTGCAACATGACTGGCATAAAAAAACAACAACGATGAATCGCTGCGAATATTATTAACTTAGAAAAACAATTGTTGTCTGGTTTAGTGATGTTAGTAATGCAGAAAATGCAAAGCAGAATTCTCCTGAGCTCATTAACTCACTGACGACTTTTAAGGTGGTTAATGAGGTTTTTTGTGTTACCTCGGGAAGTTTGTACTAAACAGGAGTGAAGGCTACCTGATCAACAGTGCATTCCTTGAAAAAAAGCATTTGCAATCTAAACACAGTCACCTCATGCTTGTGATGCGGTAAAATCAGTAAACTCCACCCCTTAAAATAACGGCTTGGTCTTTATACTGTAAAATCGCGACAATATTTAATTATTGTTAGTGGGCCACAAATATCATTATCGTGATAATAAAAGGATTAATTGTGCAGTCCTATTAAGGCCCCTAACAATTCATCTTATTTTCAACAATGCTTTTGAATGTGTGTTTATGTGGATTTTTCTGGATTTTTGAATCTGTGTTTGTTTTGTTTTTTTACACTATTTTAAATATACTTTACTGTGTTTACAAATACAAACTTGACATAAAATCAGCATATGGGTTCTTAAAAAGTGCATGAATCAAAATTTACCTTGTTTATTTTGCTAGTTTACATTGTTAGTTTTAAGGAGAACAGTTAATCTTTGTTAATTAGGGTACATTTAAAAAAAGTCAATTAGTTCGAAATTTCAATGAACTTGTTATTCGATAAGATGAACGCATTTCGATTCAGTTTATCGATTCCTGACTTTTTCAGTTATTCTTGCATGGCAAACAGAAGTGAGCTCTTTAAATTTGTATTTATCTGCCAGGGCATGGCACAATGTTACTATGGACACACAACTCATATTTCAACCCAGTAGCAGAACTTTTCATCTACTAGATGCAAACGGCTATATAGACTCATTTTGTTAATCCACTTGAAAAAAACTTTTATTTTGATAATCATTAATCAAGTAATCAAAATCTGACCTTTTCCACAGGGTCTTCAAAAGTATTAAAAGTTGATAAATCCATTAAAAGAAATTGAAGGCCCTTAAAAAGTGTTAAGTCTTAAATGCTATTTTACAAGGTATTACATGTTGTATTATTTTTGATTATACAACGTATCACTGTTTGCTAAAATTTGAATGTGAGAATGTCAGGATGCTGTTTAGTTTAGGAAATCAATAAAATCCTGCTAGATTTGACATCACGCTGCTTTGTTTACTGCGGTAACCAAGGCCACACCGTTATTCCTGCTGGTTTATAATGTTAGGCGCCACCTGCTGGATAAGTATTTTTATTCAGCATATGGGAAACGTTTTAGGCCCAATCCCAATTCTGTTTTTGTTCCCCTACCCCTTCCCCTTGGCCCTTAAAAACGAGTGTGAAGGGGAAGGGCTTCAAAATTTACCCCTAAGAATTGGGACAGCACTACAGCACCTGCAAACGTCATCATATGTCATCGCAATCTCTTGCTTCATGTGGAATCAGACCACCGTGATTGCTGTAATTATTCCAGTTGTGTTGTTTTTTAGTATTTATCTTCAGGAAATCACTGAAGGCATATATTATGTTATCATAACAATCTAATGTGGCAATAAGATCGTAACTGTACTGTGCATTTACACCGTGGCCATAATCATCTATGTAAACACACCAAACACAACATTAACATTATAGCAGACACTGTAAAAAGCTCATTCTCAGCCACTAGACTTTTCTGACAGGGTATTCGAATGTCATTGAGTGTCAGAATGTTGTGGGATGCTGTACAGGAGTTGTTATTATGGATTATAGATCGCAAAATTTAGCGGTTTTTATTTTAGCGTTTTTTTTATAAAAAAGCATGACGGTAAACATGAACGCGGTTATGAATGTATTAAAACGTGTTTGTTTGTTGTAAAAATTTGTAATAATGAAAAAAAAAATTGTGGATCTTCTTACTTCCGGGTACAGCGAAACTGCTGCTGTAGCTGGTGCATTCTGGGAAATTTTCTTACCCTTTGGTTTCGAGTGTGGTCCTGAAAAATCTTTGTTCGAAGGGGTGAATACCCCTTCCCCTTCGCCCTACACCTTCAAGCTAAAGAGAATTGGCTAAGAAATTGGCTAATTAGTAAGGCTAAGGGGTAGAATTGGGATTGGGCCTTAGTTTAGATTAGTTTCTTGCAATCAGCATTTAGTATTTATACTGTAAGTAAAACCAATGTTATTTGTTGCAACCTAAAGTGGCGATGAGGTTTTAAAATGTATGGAAAGTGTCTTAAAAAAGTCTTAAAAGGTAATAAATTTCTCTCTCTAATTCCTGTATATACGCTGTGCGAAATATGCTTAGCCACACCCCTAAAGACGTTTGTTTGCTGAGATGAGAGGAGAAGCACAAAAATAAGCCACGCCCCTTACTCAATATTCAGTTTCAGTTATAAATACATTATTATACTGAAATAAAGGTCTGCAGCAACTTCTGGTTCACAGTGATGATCAGTTTTCCTGCAGAAAGTCATTTTTAATGCTAATAGTGCTTTTATTTTTTGTTGCAGAATCCAGATGGTGGAGAAGTTTGTGAAAGCCGTGTCCAAACCCAGCAGGCCCGACATGAACCCAATCCGGTAATATTTCTTTCTCTCCGTGGTTGCTTTTAATTGGCATGTCAGTGACGGATGATCTGTGAACACCGGAGGGAGCTGTATGTAAAATGAATGAAGATACCGTGTTTTACTAGAGCCTAGACAGGAGCTTTTATGTTTCGGATGATATTATAGATCAGTGCGCTTGCTGTTCCTGCTTCATCCAATCACAGTCTTTCTCTTTCACTTATTAGAGTGAAGGAAGTCTATAGGTTGGAGGAGATGGAGAAGATCTTTGTGAGGTGGGTTCCATTATGTCAGCATACATGTAGATAATTATTTTTTTTAATGTTTTTTATTAATTTATTTTGGATTTAATTTAATTTGAAATAAAATATTTTTTATCAACTGATTTTTTTAAATGTATTTTATTTATTATGTATTTGTAGTTTTTTATGTTTACCATAATAAAATTAATTGTTTTTAAATATACAATAAAATAAAGCCAAATGTTATTTTATGTTATCATTCTTTAAATAATAGTTTTTTTATGTTGAAAGTTTTAATTTTTCATTCTAAAATTATTTTGACAACATTTACATTTACATTAAATTCTGAGAATAACATATTTTAAATCTAAAATACAAGAATGTTTTTGAATTATCTTAATGTAAAAACAAAAATATTTTATTTATTTTTCTATATTTATTTTTTATTTATGATATAAGTAAAATTAATTAAATGTTTTATTTTATATTTTTACATTTTAAATAAAAGAAATTATATTTTTTTAATTATTTACATTCTCTTTTCTCAATGTTACATAACTCATTGAATTCACGCTGTCATTTTATTATAAAATAGAATCATGGCAAAAAATTAAATAATAAAATGATTTTTTATTTAAATTCAGAGGAATAAAGTTATGCATGTTTTAAATCTAAAAATACAAGAATGTTTTTATTATATTAGTGTAAAAATAAACTAAAATATTTTATTTATTGTTTATATGTTTTATTGTTACATGTTTAGGTTTTATTTTTAAAACAAAAACAAATATGAGTAATAAAATAACTTTTAATTCAAATTCAGAGGAATAAAATAATGCATATTTTAAATCTAAACGCACAAGAATGTTTTAGAAGTTATATTAGTTTTATTAATTAAATGTTTTATTTCATTTTTTACATTTTAAATTAAATAAAATGAAATAAAAATGTTATTATTTGCATTCATTTTTATCATAGTTTTTTACTTGTTTATTACAAAAACAAATATAAAATAAAACCATGACAAAAATTAAATAATAAAATAATTAATTATTATCTTGGTTTTTCTTATATTTGCTCTTATTTGAAATGAATGCAAACACCATAAAACATGAAAAAAATATTTTTTATCATTTCTTTAATTTAATTAAATCTGAATTTATTTATATTTATTTGCACAAATTAAATTGCGAAACGAAAAACTATTTTTATTTTTACAATTTTTAAAAGTGTGCTCTATTTTTCCCCTCTCAGGTTAGAAATGAAGATAACCAAAAGTTCGGGAGGGATGCCGAGACTATCATACACAGGAAGAGATGATCGTCACTTCCTCCCGACCGGCCTTTACATCATCAAAACAGTGAACGGTGGGAGGAAACAGCTTCATATCAATACAGTGCCATGCTTAAGATGAATTTGCATTGCATTGATTATTTTTTGTCTTTTTGACAGACCCATGGACAATGGCTTTCAGCAAAAGTTCTAAAAGAAAGTTTTTCTACAACAAGCAGACCAAAGAATCCACTTACGATCTGCCCGCCAGTTCTGTGGCACCTTTCCAGTAAGTATTAAAGTAATCCGGCATGACTGGCATTACATTTTGGATTGAAGCCCTGAGCATTAAAATTACATTACAAACAATATATTGCACAACTATTTCTGGCCTTGGACTTCAAAATAAAAGAGTTTTTCTTTAAATTCACAACATCCTCTTTTTTTCATATATTTTAAATTGTGTGACTTTTTTGTTTGAGATTCTGTTTGGTTATTGCTGGGTAGTTTTGTTAAAAGAATGTTCTGAGCTTAAAATTATTGATTGCACTGGAGAATCATTTGAACTCTTTGTTATGAAAACAAACAAAATCAAGCTATAAAATGGCTCAGCCAATCACCTGACTTGAATCCAATAGAAAATCCAAAATAAAGATCAGATTTGATAGGCTAGACCAACAGAACCATCAAGATTTTGCCAGCCATCACCAAAAAAAGTCTTTTATATAAAGTATTAAATACATTTCAGTAGTTCAGTACTTTTTCCTTGTGTCAGTCCATTGTTATTACACATAACATTACACTCAATAACATAATGTTTTGTTTTTACGCCGTGTTCAATACTTATTTCCCCCACTGTATATATAAAAAAAGAATTACAATTTCACATGAATATATAAACCCTGCATTCTTTCTGTTTTTGACAATATTTTGACCATTTGCTCTCTCTGTTCTTCTGCTCCTCAGCGTTTGTCATCAAGACAGGCTGTTTTGGGCTTGGGAGGAAGGCGTCCGAGTTCACGACTCCCAGATGAGGATCAACCCTGACAAACTCTCAAAAGATGATGTGGTTTCCTTCATCCATAAGCACTATCAACAATAAACACACACACACACACACACACACACACACACACACAAAACACACAGTATAAGACTGTTCATTCTCCTTTCCACCAGGAGGCGCTGTAGCTTTCAAAACAGTCCAGCATTCTGCTCAGTTTCTTCACACTTCAGGGCTTTAGAAATAGACAGCAGTGTGTTTCTGCGTGTGTCTGGCATTTTCAGAGGAAAAACTTAGATCACACTGCTTTTCTTTTCACACTGCTCCCCCCCCCACCAGACGATAGCTGCGGTAAACAAAAGCGCATGATGGTTAGCATTGGCTCTACTGTGTTGCATGTGTCGCCTTGTGTTCTTCATTATGGTTTGTATTTTTTTTTTCAGTGTTTACAAATATTAGACTGACTGTTTCGAGAGCAAAAGATGTCGATTTTAAGGCTTTTCGTGATCATGGTTGTATTAAAATCATAGAGGAAGACTATTCCTTGAGTCATAGTGGTCCCGTGTCCTTATTCGTCTCGGATGGTTTTACATTAATTTGAGGGTTTATATTATATTATATTACGTTATATTATATTATACTACGTTATATTATATTATACTGCGTTATATTATATTATATTATACTACGTTATATTATATTATATTACGTTATATTATATTATACTATATTATATTACGTTATATTATATAATACTACATTATATTATATTATACTACATTATATTATATTATACTACGTTATATTATATTATATTACATTATATTAATATTATATTATATTAAATTATACTATATTATACTATATTATATTATACTACATTATATTATATTATACTACATTATATTATATTATACTACATTATATTATATTATACTACGTTATATTATATTATATTACGTTATATTACATTATTTTATATTATATTTTAATACATTATATTATACTAAATTATATTATATTTTATATATTATATTATACTACGTTATATTGTATTATATTACATTATATTATATTATACTACATTATATTGTATTACATTATATTACATTATTTTATATTATACTATGTTATATTATATTATATTACATTATATTATACTATGTTATATTATGTTGTATAACATTATATTATATTACATTATATTATATTATATATTATACTACATTATATTATATAATGTAATATTATACTACGTTATATTATATTATGTTTTATATTATATTTTATTATATTACATTATAAGGCTAAATTGTCCATAGTGTGTGTGTATGGAGTGTGTATGGATGTTTCCCATTGATGGGTTGCAGCTGGAAGGGCATCTGCTGCGTGAAAAACATATACTGGATAAGTTTTCATGACTGTAACAAGAGGTGATTCAATCATAACTTAATTAGTATTTATATAACAAAATCATTATATTATATTATATTATATTATATTATATTAAACACCTTGTACTGGATTATATTTTTTATGTATAAAGATTAGATTATAGACAATAAAACACACACACACACACACTGTTATCTGTCATTATTTAGTTATTTTTTAACATCCACAGATGAATTTTTCACAAATGCCAAGGTTTCGCATTCATAAATAGGTTGCATTTTAATTTCATGCTGACTTTACCATGTTTGCATAAAACCTGTTTTTTAGTTGAAATTAACATTTTGGGTTGTTTTCAAATGATTTTGCCTTTCCGCTAATGCAAATGTGTGCCACTTACTAAATATCAGGAGAAATCATTTTTACGACAAAAGCTAAAAGCCCAAGAAGAACGTAACATTTGATTTTACGCTCCACTGTAGGAAAAGGAAAGTGTGACAGAAGATTTGGAGCCGGGACTTGTGCTGATAAGACACTCCATTTGTTTCCGCTTTCGCCGACAATCCACACAATCTGCAGAAACAGATTGTCTGAATGAACTGTTTGAACAATGAAAACTTACAAACGCCAGAGGAGAACTAGATTTCTTTTTACATTTTCTGGAGAAGAAGTGCCGCTTTGCAAAAGTCACCTTTAGGATGACATCCCACAAAGCAATGTTGTGTTTAATAGACCACCAAACACAGGCATCTTGGCTAAAATAAGGCTAAATTTGGGCTGTCAGTGAATATCTAATAGACATCTAAAAATAGTCTTAAATTAGGCTAGTCATGAAATACGCAGACTTTACATGTGTAGTCATTCATTCCAGTCTATTTCCAAACACATACCTTTTTTTTAGGGCTAAATTTGGGCTGTCAGTAAATATCTAATAGATGTCCAAAAATAGACTGTAGTCATCAAATACGCAGATTAGACAGACTTTACATGTAGTCACTCATTTCTATCTGATGATTAGTCTATTTTTGAACTATTTTTAGACGTCTATTAGATGTTCACTGACAGCCCAAATTTAGCTTTGTTTTAGGCAAGATGTCTGTTTGTAAGTCTATTAGACATCTTTTAAGCAAAAAAAAAAAAACTCACCTCTAAGATAACGTCCCAGAAAGCAATTTTGTGTTTAATAGACCTCCAAACACTGAACTCTTAAATAAGGCTAAATTTGGTCTGCCGCTTGATGTCTAATAGACATCTAAAAATTGTTTAAAATAGACTATAGTCAAGAAATACACAGATTAGATAAACTTTACATGTAGTCATTCATTCCTGTCTATTTGATGATTAGTCCATGTTTGGTCTATTATTAGACGTCTATTAGATATTCACTGTCAGCCTAAATTTAGCTTTGTTTTAACCAAGACATCTCTGTTTGTAAGTCTATTAGATGTCTTTTAAGCAACAACAACAAAAAGTCACATCTGATGACATCCCACAAAGCAATTTTGTATTTAATAGATCTCCAAACACAGACATCTTGGCTAAAACAAGGCTAAATTTGGGCTGTCAGTGAATTTCTATGTCTAATAATAGTCCAAAAATAGACTAATCATCAGATAGACAGGAATTAATGACTACATGTAAAGTGAACATCTAATAGACATCTAGAAATAGTCCAAAAATAGACTATAGTCATCAAAAACATATATTAAATAGACTTTACATGTAGTCATTCATTCCTGTCTATCTGATGATTAGTCCACTTGAAACATGAACATGCAAACTCCACACAGAAATGCCAACTGACCCGGGGCTCGAGCCAGCGACCTTCTTGCTGTGAGGTGACAGTGCTTACCACTGTGCCACCCATTTTTGGCCACTTATATTGTAGATTTTACTTGGATTGTCGTTTTTGAATGAGGGATAAGAAGGATAAATAAAGCAGATTTATGTTCACAGCATTCTTTGCTCATATTTACCAGGGGTGCCAATACTTTTGACCACAACTTTATTTGCGTAGGATTTTATGATTCATTGTTTTGGTATTTCTGTTTTTTTGGTTTCTTCATTTCAGTCTAATCAGATTCGTCATGTCTAGGTTTATTAGATTGTTTTTTGTGCAAGTCCTAAATACTTTTCAGGATTCAGGACAGCGATGCCACCTTTGCCCAAGCAGGCTATGATGGAGCATCCTCATGGCAGGTACAATTTATTTAGTCACGTCTTCTTCTCCTCGCCTGTTGGTTTAATATCTGTATTTCGCCCCTCTACGACAACAATACATGAACTGCCACCCTGACTGGCACATCGCTAATGAGCATATTGTCTACCTGGCTGTTTATTTTCATTTCTTCTCCGAAGCTGTAGGTTTCTGGCATTTCAAGGACGGTGGGACACAGGCGGTCTTTTGTATGCAGGTGTAATGAGAGTCTCCCACACCCCGTTTCCCAATCCATCTCTTGCTTGGAGTTTGTGACTGGAAAGCTAAGCAGAGATTCACCTCAAAGGACAATTAAATTTCCCTGTAGATCGGTTTTCGTCTGAGAGCTTCTTCTCATCCCAGGACTCACTCATTGGCCCAGACAGGAACGTATATGCAAACTCTTTTTCTTTTTTTACCTCCCCTGTGCCCGATCACACTATCTCTCTCTTTCTTTTCTGACCAAGAGGTTGAATGTGCCATCTCCCGAAAGCAATTGAGGAGCGCCAAAGCAATACCGGGGCCATCACTAGACGTTAGGGAAAGCGTCCAGAAGATATAACGGTATTCAGTCTTCCCGCAGGGCACCAGAGTTTTATTAAAATTAAGGTTAAAAGTCTGGTCACTTTAGAGATGGCTGGAAACTCAAATCAAATTGACCAAAGGGGATTCAATTATACCCCTCAAAAGTAGTATGGTACCAAGTTTTTATTCAAAAATTATACCATAGGATATTTTATATTATATTATATTAAATTATATTATAGTAAATTATATTATACACTCACTGGCCACTTTATTAGGTACACCTGTCCAACTGCTTGTTAACACAAATTTTTAATCAGCCAATTACATGGCAGCAACTCAATGCATTTAGGCATGTAGACATGGTCAAGACGATCTGCTGCAGTGCAAACCGAGCATCAGAATGAGTAAGTAAGGTAATTTAAGTGACTTTGAACGTGGCACGGTTATTGGTGCCAGACAGGCTGGTCTGAGTATTTCAGAAACTGCTAATCTACTGGAATTTTCACGCACAAGGGGTTTACAGAGAATGGTCTGAAAAATAGAAAATATCCAGTTGGCAGCTGTTCTATGTGCGCAAATGGCTTGTTGATGCTAGAGGTCAGAGCAGAATGGCCAGACTGGTTCCAGCTGATAGAAAGACAACAGTAACTTAAGTAACCACTCCCTACTACTGAGGTATGCAGAAGAGCATTTCTGAACACACAACACGTCCAACCTTGAGACGGATGGGCTACAGCAGCAGAAGACCACACCGGGTGCGACTCCTGTCAGCTAAGAACAGGAAACTGAGGCTACAATTCACACAGGCTCACTAAAATTGGACAATAGAAGATTGGAAAAACGTTGCCTGGTCTGATGAGTCTCGATTTCTGTTGGGACATTCAAATGGTAGGGTCAGAATTTGGCATCAACAACATGAAAGCATGAATCCATCCTGCCTTTTATCAACGGTTCAGGCTGCTGGTGGTGTAATAGTGTGAGGGATATTTGCTTTGCACACTTTGGGCCCATTAGTACTAATTGAGGATAATGTCAACACCACAGCCTGCTTGAGTATTGTTGCTGACCATGTCATAAAGTTCGAATCATTTCAGACTGGTTTCTTGAACATGACAATGAGTTCACTGTACTCAAATGGCCACCACAGTCACCAGACTCAATCCAATAGAGCACCTTTGGGATGTGGCAGAACGGGAGATTCGCATCATGGATGTGCAGCCGACAAATCTGCAGCAACTGCATGATGATATCATGTCAATATGGACCAAAGTCTCTGATGAATATTTCCAGTACCTTGTTGAATCTAAGCCATGAAGGATTAAGGCAGTTCTGAAGGCAAAACTGGGTCCAACCCGGTACAAGTAAGGTGTATCTTATAAAGTTGCCGGTGAGTGTATTATATATAAATTGGTAAATTTAACATTTTAAAAGATTAAACGTCTTCTTAATAGTCAAACTTTTCAATGAAAAATTGTAGCAAATATGGTATAAAAATAATATATAATGTCAGCAGTGGTGTAAAGTAACTAATTACAAATACTCAAATTACTGTAATTGAGTAGTTTTTCTCAGAAATTGTAATTTACTGAGTAGTTTAAAAGAATGTGCACTTTCACTCTCCCTTGAGTACATTTTTAGTGCAGTATCTGTACTTTTACTCCACTACTTTTTTTCAACCTCCAGTAATTACTTTACTTTTCTTGTCCATGGGGATTAGAAAAATCAGTCCTGTGATTCCTGTCCAATCAAATCGCACATACTGTAGAAGGTAAATCGCATCATAATGAACTACCTCAAGATGTGTGCACTTTATAATTGCAGCAAATTGTTTGGAAGTATTAAAAGTGTGCATGAAGATGTTTATCTTTATGCGCATTAACCCAGAGACTGTTTAGATGCATGTCACTGATGAGAAGATGACGGATGTTTACTGTATGATGACCGAAATGGCCTTAAACACCCAGCCGGCACAGGATGTCATCATGACGTCTAATTGACGTTGAACCCTAACGTCATGGGGACTTTGCATTTTGTTTGGAAATGAAAATCGGGTTGACATCAGAACTCAATGTCAATGTCCAATGTTCAAGCTAAAACCAACCAAATATCAACGTCTAAATGATGTTACAGCTTGACGTTGTGTGAACGTTACCCCTATGACGTCTATCAGACGTTGGATTTTAATTGCCATACTGGATGAATAAATGTCAGTATTTGACGTCATACATGACGTTGGTTTAAGATGTTGGCTCAATGTTGGATTTTGGTCACTTTCTAACAACCTAAAATCAACCAAATATCAACGTCATTATTAGACAACAAAATGACATTGTGCTTAGATGCTGGCTTGACGTTTAATTTTGGTAACCTGACATTACAACTTAAATCTAACCCAATATTAATGTCTCATGATGTTGTGTGCCTGCTGGGCAATAACTAAATGCACTACAGAATGTTACGTTTACACACACACGCACAAATTAAATGTAAATGCATCAGCTTGTTACAGCATAATACTCACTACTCTTGAGTACTTTTAAAAGGGCTACTTTTTACTCATACTAGTAATACTAGTAATATTTACAACAGATACTTTTACTCTACTTGCACTACATTTTTAGGCATGTAATAGTACTTTTACTTGAGTATTATTTTTCAGTACTCTTTCCACCACTGAATATCAGTCATTTTTAAAATAACACTGTTCTCATTTTTCTCTCTCATATTCTCTAGTAGTCTTTTTAAAATAGTTAACAGACAGCTGTTTTGGTAATTTATGCATACATTTGAGCAAAATGATTTCAAAATGGCTGTCTTGATATAAAATAATAAGTGCATTAAAAATGCCTCTCTTAAGAACTACATTATTATACAGTAGTTTTAACATAGTGAATGATTGATCCATTAGACATTTAAGTAACGCATTGCCCATGTGCTGTAGGTTTCTTATTAATCAGGACAATAATTATTAATTTATTAAATACAAAAGTGCTTTTGTGTAATGAATGATTAATGAATGATTGCAGTTTTTGTGGCCCATGTTATTACTTTCAAGTTTTTCTTTATATTTTTATTTTAGTGTACACAGCATTTATTGCGCACTCTGTGCTATCAGATACTTAAATTAAACACAAGATGCCAAAACAAGCAGCTCACTAGATTTGGATTCAAAATAAAAAGGGTTAAGGAGACAAGAATAGCTCATTTATTAATGTAAAACACAAGATACTTTTGTATCATCATATTAGTATATACCTTCAGTAATATTACACATATATACACAGCATTTTTGAGAGTCATATGCACACTTAAATGTTTAAATCAAACATTATATGGCAATAAGTGCTTATGTTGAAAACTCACCTTGTAGTTTTTAATTTATTAGCAGAACAGCTAAATTATAAATAGCCTATAAAACAAAGAAATGCATTTGTATACTGAACTTAATATGTTCATATACCATAATATTTTAATTTAAATAACATTTTTGGTCGTTTTTCATCATTTTTTGGCATCTTATGTGAGATTGGATGTTCAAATCGCACATTTGATTTTTATATAGGCAGCTCACTAGAAATTGAGACAAAACCAAAGCGATTTTGCTTCATTGAAAGACAGTAATTAGTTAATTAGTATAAAACACAGTGATTACCTTTTCAGTGTCTTGTGTTATTAAAAGATAACTTCAGTATTTTTCTTGACAGTATTTTGGAGCGTCACATCTGCACTCAGGTGTTTAAATCAAACCAGAACCGCATTCATGCTGCCTGCAATGTTTGTGTCCCATATCATTATGGTTAAATACTATTTATGTACTTTTTTAGTATGTAAGCAGAGTTTCGACCATCGTACGTTCGCTTAGACGTATAAAATCTAACATTTGATAGAGAAAAATGCTCCCCGTGTAGGGAGCTCACTAGATTTTGAAACAAACCCACGGTTCTTTCAGATTTATCAGCAGACTCACGATCGTACATTTATATAAGGTGCTGTGGGGATACTTGAGTATTTGCTATTTATACTGCGCAACATCGACGTTTACCACAGCTCAACCGGATCTTAAAAGCCGTGGGCGTTTTGGAAAACGAGATATATCAAAAAAATCGTTCCCCCCACATCAATAGATTAAACGTCCCCAAAGGTTTCAGATCCATATCTGACACCGCATGTCATAAATATTGGATGGCTTCTGTAATATTAAAAATTGATGTTTTCAATTTAAGTTTTCAAAGCGGCGTCGGAGTGTCCGTTCGGAGGGAGGGCGAGAGGAGGTCCAGTCTCACTCTTTCTACCTGCCGATCAAGCGCGCGCATCGCTCGCGGCCGCGCGCTCTCCTCAGGTGCGCGAGGGTCAGACACTCAAACCGACCGATGATGATGTTCGCTCCGTCTGAATTGTAAGGACAGCCACGTTTCTGCGCCGGTTTGCGCTGTTATTTTACACCTGTGACGCCCGAGACGAGTCAGACCCAGATTTTGGAGTCATTTGAAGACTTATCTCAAACTCCTGAGGAGCTGCAATGGCATCGATCGGGGAGTTTGATCCGCTAAACAGCAGCGTCCCTGCCACCAAAATAGAGATCACGGTCTCGTGCAGGTAAGAGCGAAACTCCTTTTTAAATTAATGTTTACAGTGCGACTGTAAAGTCGGAAAAGCGTCGTGTCTTTTATCTCTGCTTTTTGTTCGTTGGAAAGAAACTATAAGGGTAGCCTATAGAATCGTTAAGTGAAGTGTCCGTTCAAATGAACGTACGTTAACGTTAAATTAACGTAAGATAAACTATAGAGAAATGTTGGCCATCTTTAAGACGAGCGTCACTCTTGCCTGAGGCGAAGTGGAGTTCCGTATAAATACCATGGTATATAAATATGGTAATCGGTCAGCACCTGGTATTTGGGGCAGTAACAACCTTAAAACAGTTCTGTGGCTCTGTACTGGTGTGCAGTGATGATTTTACCATGGTGCGTGATCAAGAACATGTCTCTACCATGTTTAAGATAAAGAAAATGACATGATAATTCAGTGGTACTTTGTGGTAGCCTACTTTTTGTGTAGCATGTGAGAAGGACGAATCCACCTAATATTCATAATTCTGGCTTTTCCCCCTGTTGTAACTTTTACATTCAGTCCAGATCAACGTCTTAATATTTGTTTTATCCTATAAAGGTCTGATAACGTTTTAAATGAATTGATGCCTGCACGTTTTAAATTAAATAAAAAGTAATTAATTAAAGATAATTTGTTACCCCAGAAAATGTCGACTGGTGAGAATAACACACTTGTTGTGGGGGAAAACCAGGATTATTCCACCCAATACTGTTTTTTGAAACTCTTCTGAAGTTAATATATTTGTATTGCATTGTCTAAAAATCTGTATACTCATGCACTTTTATTGTAGGCCAAAGATGCTCTAAACAAAAACATAAAATAGTGTCATGGAAATAATGGAAATAATGTTATTATTAGTTTACAGAATAACTGCAGCTAGTTACATTTTTATTGACGGCAGCACTGTGCGATGGTATTACCATAGTACTTTTAGGCTGTGTGTGAATCTCGCAGCGTCTATCAGCTTGTCATTTGCATTCAAGACTTGCAGGGTGTGTCACAATACCTAACGAGTCGCCTACCTAGACAGCATTTTTGGCCATTGTGCATTCGAAGCATGCCTTGGTGATATGTGGTGTCTGAAAGCAGCCAGATATTTCATATTGATCTTTCAGTCACATTTTATTTTCAGTCTTCTCATGTTGGAAGTATAGCTCCCAACCCCGAATCTGTCTTGAGCGCATATTTTGCATGACTTTTTATTTCATTGCTGTTTAAAAAGCAACCCTTGTATAATCCGAATCACAGTTTAATCTGTGTTTATAAAGGTCAACCTTTTTTAATGCCTGGCTGACCTCTTCCCTCGCTGTGTCCCTCCGGACTGCTTTCTCCTTGTTGGACAGACACCACTGGCAACAAACAACAGCACAGACTCTTTCCTGAATAATGAATGTGTTGACTGCTGATGCTGTCTGTGTGTTTGCATAAAGCCTTCACTTCAGACACTGCTTGCCCAGATATCCGAGGGAGGTCTCTTTATACATGAGACACATCTGCGGCCGCCAGGCTCTGCCCGCTGAGCCTTCAGCAGTAATTTGGCTGAGGTGGAAGACGGGGCAAGAAAATGGAGCAAGTGGTACCTCTTGGTACATATTTCATAGCTGCCTGCTGGGATATGAATGCAACAGATCAGGATTTATGAAAAATGAAACAGAGCCACGAAATACGCGCTGCTGCTAGATGCCCGATGGGTTTCGGCTTCACTTTGAGGCAGTGTCTTGTGGGATGACATCTCGGCAGCGCTGAAAAAAGCCAAGCAGGACAGGGTGCAAATGGCTTGAGTTTGTGGGTTTTATATTCTTGGTTCAAAGTATTGGCACCTTGTTCAGCTTTTTGGTGCAATTTTAGAGGTATAAACCAAATTGTATAAATTGTATATCAACCAAAAAATGACAATTGTGTCACTTACTTGCTCTCAACATGGGCTGCACAGTATTGTAAAAATCTAACATTGCAATATTTTTTTTTTCTCCAATATATTTTACATTAAAACAATTTTGATTGATGAGTTGAGTTAAATAACTATTTGGTAAGAATTAGTCATTTTGGATTGATTGGGAGTGCATAAAATACAGGGAGTGCAGAATTATTAGGCAAGTTGTATTTTTGAGTATAAATTTTATTATTGAACAACAACCATGTTCTCAATGAACCCAAAAAACTCATTAATATCAAATCTGAATATTTTTGGAAGTAGTTTTTAGTCTGTTTTTAGTTTTAGCTATTTTAGGAGGATATCTGTGTGTGCAGGTGACTATTACTGTGCATAATTATTAAGCAACTTAACAAAAAACAAATATATACCCATTTCAATGATTTATTTTCACCAGTGAAACCAATATAATATCTCAACATTCACAAATATACATTTCTGTATAAAATACATTTAATATATTAAATAATAATATACATATAAATATACATTTCTGAAAAACAAATCAGTGACCAATATAGCCACCTTTCTTTGCAAGGGCATTTTAAAGCCTGTCATCCATGGATTCTGTCATTGTTTTGATCTGTTCACCATCAACATTGCGTGCAGCAGCAACCACAGCCTCCCAGACACTGTTCAGAGAGGTGTACTGTTTTCCCTCCTTGTAAATCTCACATTTGATGATGGACCACAGGTTCTCTATGGGGTTCAGATCAGGTGAACAAGGAGGCCATGTCATTAGTTTTTCTTCTTTTAGACCCTTTCTTGCCAACCGCGCTGTGGAGTACTTGGCGTGTGATGGAGCATTGTCCTGCATGAAAATCATGTTTTTCTTGAAGGATGCAGACTTCTTCCTGTACCACTGCTTGAAGAAGGTGTCTTCCAGAAACTGGCAGTAGGACTGGGAGTTGAGCTTGACTCCACCCTCAACCCGAAAAGGCCCCACAAGCTCATCTTTGATGATACCAGCCCAAACCAGTACTCCACCTCCACCTTGCTGGCGTCTGAGTCGGACTGGAGCTCTCTGCCCTTTACCGATCCAGCCACGGGGACTATCCATCTGGCCCATCAAGACTCACTCTCATTTCATCAGTCCATAAAACCTTAGAAAAATCAATCTTGAGATATTTCTTGGCCCAGTCTTGACGTTTCAGCTTGTGTGTCTTGTTCAGTGGTGGTCGTTTTTCAGCCTTTCTTACCTTGGCCATGTCTCTGAGTATTGCACACCTTGTGCTTTTGGGCACTCCAGTGATGTTGCAGCTCTGAAATATGGCAAAACTGGTGGCAAGTGGCATCTTGGCAGCTGCACGCTTGACTTTTCTCAGTTCATGGGCAGTTATTTTGCGCCTTGGTTTTTCCACACGCTTCTTGCGACCCTGCTGACTATTTTGAATGAAACGCTTGATTGTTCGATGATCACGCTTCCGAAGCTTGGCAATTTTAAGAGTGCTGCATCCCTCTGCAAGATATCTCACTATTTTTGACTTTTCGGAGCCTCTCAAGTCCTTCTTTTGACCCATTTTGCCAAAGGAAAAGAAGTTGCCTAATAATTATGCACACTTGATATAGGGTGTTGATGTCATTAGACCACACCCCTTCTCATTACAGAGATGCACATCACCTAATATGCTTAATTGGTAGTAGGCTTTCGAGCCTATACAGCTTGGAGTAAGACAACATGCATAAAGAGGATGATGTGGTCAAAATACTCATTTGCCTAATAATTCTGCACTCCCTGTATAATAAACATTCTAAAAGCATAGATAAATTCAATACAGAAAAATATACAAATTCAGTAAACATTGTTTTATTGTTTTCCGTGGAGTCGGAACAGTATTCAGGTATACAATGATTGAATAATCAAATGTAAAATAATACTGCGTAGTCTTCATTTTATGAATAATTCAATACATTTAATTACAAACAGTAAAAAAAGTTACAAATGGTAACAAAAAGTTACAAACGGTACAATTTCTTGTGCCTGAATGCTTTTAAAACCCTCACACAGTCACAGACCTCAAAAAACACTTGCAAAATCATCAGTTGTAATCCAGACTCAACATTGCTTATACTGGCTATGTGACTATTGTGAATGATCACATTGTGATGGGACGATAACCGTTTTCAAGGTATACTGCGGTTAGGAAAAGTCAAGGTTTTAAAACCGCCAAGTTTTTCTGCTATACCTTTCCTATAGTAAATAAAAGTTTTTTAAAATAAAATTATAATTTTTTTTTTGTTTTTAGGACAACAGTATCCACAGCAGTAGAGAAATCCAACAATGTTGTTTTAAATTGTAAAGAAATCAGTGTTTTAGAAACTAATGAAGACAGCAGAAGTCAATGATTCATTGGAATGATTTAGTGTGACAGGTTTACTGCTCCAAAATATTTTTAATGTTTCTCAAAATCAAATATATTGTGTTCAGAGGAAAAAAAGGTGTTAGTTTTTTTACCAGGCATTTAAAAAGAAAATTATTTTAGAGCAGTGAGCACAATACCGTGAAACCGTGATATTTTTATTAAGGTTATCAGACCGTCAGAATCTTAAACCGGCCCATGCCTACTTTGCGATATCAGTGCTGAAACGATATATTGTGCAGCCCTAACTTGTATGACTTGTGTAGATTAGAAATTTATTCATCCAAACAATGAATTAATTTGGAATTTTGTGTTGTTTTTGACATCACTGGGTTTCACTGCGTGCACACTGCGTTTTTTTTTCTATTTAATTTTTTATTCTGCAGATTAAATCATACAGTAAAATCTGAAATGATTTATACCTTTAGCAAATTCTGACTTAAAGTAACTTTTATTCAGTGGTTCTCAAATCCGGTCCTCGGTGCCCCCTCCGTTCTGCACATTTTGTGTGTCTCTTATTTGACACACAAGGATAAGTTCATGTATCTCTCTGGTAACGAGTTGATGATCTGAATGTTAAGTAAGGATGACATACAAAATGTGCAGGGCGGAGTGGGGACCGGAATTAAGAATCACTGCTTTTATTCAACCAGCAAGTTTTTTTTTTTCATCGGATATGACACAGGCTTCTCCCACATGCATAATATATAATTTCAGCATGGATATTGCAATGTGATCATTCTCAATAGTCACATCGCAGGATATGCAATGTTGAATTGGTATCATTTGTAACTTTAAAAATGATACATTTTTTTTATACAAACTACACAGTATTATTTTGTATTTGATTATTTATTTACTGTACCTGAATACTGTTTAAACTCTTCGAAAAACATAAAAATGTGTATTTAATTAGTATCTTTTTTTATTATTGTGTTTATCTATGCTTGTAGATACACTGTTAAAAAAATCTGTCATTTTACGGTTTATTTCCTGTTTATTAAAAATTTTTATTTATAGTAAAATAACAGAGGTTGAATTACATCAATTAACCGGAAATTTAAGGAAATTTCTGTAATTTAATGTCCGTTATTTTACAGTAAATTTCTGTCATTTAACGGCCATTATTTTACTTTTTTTTCCGGCACCCCAGCTGTCAGAAATAAACTGTAAAATTACGGATTTGTTTTTTACAGTGTATTTTATTATAATTTATACAATCTAAAACGATACGTTCTTTCCAAATAGAGATATTCAAGTTATCTGGTGAATATGTAGGCTATTCATATCGTAATGCATATTGCAGAATAATAAAATTATTAAAATGTAAATTTTTTTCCGATATCGAGCAGCCCTATTTCTCAGCTATTATGTACATTTGGACAAAAAACTTTGAGTCAAAATTTGCCGGGGATATGAATAATATCTGTATGTTTGGAGTCAAACAGGTTATTAAATAATTACAGAACTCCTTTCTCAACTTTTTGAAATAATACATTTTATATCCTACAGCTCATTGGATTAATTTTAGAGAATTTCTGAGCTTTCCAGCTGAAATGGCCATTAAGCTCCAACAGTGTTGTTTTAATTAATTTTAAATGAATGTTTTGGCACACAGTTTCTTACACAATATTTTGTTGGTGCCTCCAGACACTGCAAAGACAAATCTATTAGTCCTCCTGTGAAATTTAATTTCTTTTTCAAATATTCTTCAAGTGCTTTTTTATGGAGAGACATTTTTTTGTTTCATCACATTTTTAAACAGAATATTTGAATAACTAATTTCTTTTGTCTCAGCCATGATGACATAATATGTTACTAGTTATTTTCCATACATTCTCACATTCACACACATACACTACAGCCAAATTAGTTTATTCAGTTAACCTATAGCGCATATCTTTGGACTGTGGGGGAAACCAGTGCACCCAGAGGAAACCCATACGAACACAGGGAGAACATGCACACTACACACAGAAATGCCAACTGACCCAGCCAGGACTCGTACCAGCGAATATTCTTGCTGTGAGGCGACAGTACTAACCTCTGAGCCACAGTGCCGGGCTGTTTAAATTCAGCCCATGTAAACTGTTTGCAACCACTTAGCTTTAAAAATGTAGTAAATCCAATGAATAATATTTTTCAATGTAGGCAAGTTAGGTTTATTAGGCAACAGTGGTTTGTTCTGTAGACAATCAAACAAGTCTTAAGGGTGATAGTAAAACTGACCCTAGCAGTTTTAAATCTTTTTAAATATTGCTTTTTATTTTAGCCAAGCTTAAAGAAATAAGACTTTATCCATAAAGAGGAATATACTAGGAAATATTGTAAAAAGTTGACCTTGCTCTGTTAAACATTTGAAAAAGTATTAACTTTTCACAGAAGGGCTAATATTTTTCTGTTCAACTGTACCATAGCTAGACATGGGACGATAGCTGGTTTCAAGGTTTACTGCGGTTTGGAAAAGTCAAGATATTAAAACCGCAAAAAACTGTGTGATACCATTCCTATGATATATGTAAAGGTTTTTTAAAGTGTTTTTTATGTGTTGTAAAGAAATGCGTGTTTTTGAAACTAATGAAGACAGCAGAAGTCAATGATTTATTTCAATTATTTAGCCTGACACTGTTCCAAAATATTATAAATATTTCCTAAAATGAAATATATTGTGTTTAATTAAGAAAAAACTTTGTTGTTTTTTTACTAAGACTTTTAAAATAAACTTATTTAAGAGCAGCAATAACAATACCATGGTACCGTGAAACCATGATATTTTTTATCCAAGGTTATCATACCATCAGAAACGTATACCTCGCCCATGCTTTACCATAGTGCATGATTTGTGAAGGAATACATTAAGATGTTTTCATCATAACCAGCTACATGTATACATGGCTGTTGTGATTTTGTAAATTTGCTCAGTATCTCACCTAAGCAAGCTTGCAAAAGGTTGTAGAATCAAGTCAAAATTGCATGATTGGTTCAGCAAATGTGTTTTTATTTTTTATTTGACTTTGTTGGTACTATCATTGAGTTTCCATTCGGGTGCTACATTCTATGTGATGAAAGTAAACCTTTAGTGCCACTCATCATCATTTAATACAATCAACAAACAACATAATAAGGCATCTCTAGATTCATGATTATCTGTTTCGGATACTGAATGTGCTTTAGTGCAACTTACTGGATGTGTCGCAACGTGCACAGAGCATTGCAATATAATTTCCCCACAGGCATGTTTTGTTTTTTTCTCCCAGTGAGATGCTTTTGTTTTGGATTTCTGTGCTTCTTTGCTGCAACCAGCATCATCAGTGGTGTAACCTACTCATTGCACCCGAGGACGAGACTATATTATATTTGTTATTTATTTTAGAACTTATCCCAGATTCTGTAAAGCTCAGTGTCAACCAGAGCCAAAATTAACACCAAATGTCGGTAAAAATGGACATTGTTGAGAATATGAAAAACAGTTTGCCAGTAAGTTTTTTTTTCCTTAATTCTAACAGTGGAATATGTCTCAGCGCTAATAGTCTAGTGGATAAGTGCGTCAACACATTCAATGTGTTCAATTGTGTTTCAATTGTGTTCACAGTTCAATTCCCAGCTCATATTCTCTACTCTCATATCTATTAAAAGTTAAAATGCCTTAAAAATAATTATTTACGCCAAATATCTCACTGCCATCGGCGACTCATCTGCGATTCTTTCAGATCATTTCTTTGATAGTTCACACTGTGTGATTGTCACTTGCGTGCATGAGCACCGATTTGCCTGTGATTTTAGGCATTTGTCTGCATTTTCTCAAAACCTGTCGGCAAGTCAAAATTGGGGTTAAAATCATTCAGTCTGAACTTGGCATTAGAATCGCAGATGAGTCGCCGATGGCGGTGAGATATTTGGCATAAATAATTATTTTTAAGGCATTTTAACTTTTAATAGATATGAGAGTATGGCCTATAAAACTTGTCAGTGAACTATGAGGGCAAAAAAAGTATTAAATAAATAAAATAATCATTCATTAATCATAATCGAGTTAAAATGTTCAATTAATCAAGATTTTGATTTTAGGCCAAATCTCCCAGCCCTAGTTATCTCAACTTACAATTATCAAACTGACTAAAATTTTAACTTAAACTTTGTATAACTTAAATCCGGGCAGCACCGTGGAGCAGTGGGTCAGTTGGCATTTCTGTGTGGAGTTTGCATGTTCTCCCCGTGTTTGCGTAGGTTTCCTCCACAAGTCGAAAGACATTCGGTATAGGTGAATTGGGTAAGCTAAATTGTCCGTGGTGTGTGTGTGAATAGGTGTGTGTGTGGATGTTTCCCAGTGATGGGTTGCGGCTGGAAGGGCAACCGCTGCGTAAAACATATGCTGGATAAGTTGGCGGTTCATTCCGCTGTGACGACCCCTGATTAATATAGAAAAGCCAAAAAGAAAAATCTAATGAATGAATAACTTTAATGAAGTTGAAACCTGATTAGCTTATTAAGATAAGTTAAAGCAACATAAAAATATTTGTTGTCGTCTTATAATTTTTTTTACAGTGCATGGTTTTTAGTGTCTTGGAGCGGCTTGGTTTGCCAATAACATGCATTTTAAAATGGAACATGCACTAGTGATCGTCTAGTACTTAATGACAATGGCTTACAAATCTGTATTGAACAGAAGAAACGCATTTAATACATTTATCCATTCATAAATAATAGTTGTTGTTATATATTATATATTAATAATAATAGCAGCATCAAATAAATTATTATTATTTTACATTTTATAGTGCTGTAGTGATAATTGTGATTTGTTTTAATGAGTATAATTTAGTTAAATAGTAAACTATACTACTAATAAATAAAACAACAAAGTTTTTTGTTATTATTATTATTATTATTATTATTATTATTATTATTATTATTATT
>CAIGQZ010001345.1:21471552-21540581 GCA_903798205.1 Danio tinwini | reverse complement strand
TTATTATTATTATTATTATTATTATTATTATTATTATTATTATTATTATTATTATAATGATTATAATTATTATTATAATTTAAATTAGATTAATAGATGGATGACATCTCGGCAGTGCTGAAAAAAGCCAAGTAGGACAGGGTGCAAATGGCTTGAGTTTGTGGGTTTTATGTTCTCTGTTCAAAGTATGGGCACCTAGTTCAGTTTTTTTTGGTGTCATTTTAAAGGTATAGTTTAACCAAAAATGACAATTGTGTCACTTACTTGCACTCAACAATTATTAGGGCTGCGCAATATTGTAAAAATCTAACATTGCGATATTTTTTTATTCTGCAATGTATTGCAACATTAATATAATTTCACCAGATTAGTTGAATAACTATTTGAAAAGAATTAATTTTGGATTGATTGGGATGATTAAGGGAGTGCATAAAATGTAATAAACAATCTACAAGCATAGATAAATTCAATAAAGCAAAATATACTAATTAAAAAAACATTATTTTATTGTTTTCTGTGGAGTCGAACAGTATTCAGGTATACAATGATTGATTAGTCAAATGTAAAATAATACTGCGTAGTCTTTGTTTTATAAACAGTGGAATAAAATTAATAACAAACAGTAAAACAGTTACAAAAAGTTACAAACTGTACAATTTCTTGTGCCTGAATGCTTTAAAAACCCTCACACAGTCACAGACCTGAAAAAAACACTTGCAAAATGATCAATTGTAATCTAGACTCAACATTGCTTATGTGACTATTGTGAATGATCACATTGCGATATCAATGCTAAACCAATATGTTGTGCAGTCTTAAATTGTATGACAACTTGTGTAGATGATAAATTTATTTATCCAAACAATTAATTATTTTGGAATTTTGTGTTGTTTTGGACATCACTGGGTTTCACTGTGTGCTTTTTCTATATATTTTTTTTTGTTCTGCAGATTAAATCATACAGTAAAGCCCAAAATGATTTATACCCCTGACATATTTTGACTTAGTTTTATTCAAGTATCAAGTTTTCTTTTTTTGACCGGGAATGACATAGTGTTACAATAGATTATGACAATAAATTAAATTATAGTGGCAATTTAATGACATGTCTTTGTAATTTGTTTTAATTAATTAGTATAATTTAGTTAAATACTAAAATATATATACACTGAAAAAAATCTGTAATTTTACGGTTTATTTCCGGCAGATGGGTCCTTAACGGCCGTTAAATTACAGAAATTTACTGTAAAATAACAGAGGTTGAATTACAGAAATTTACCTGAAATTTAAATTCAAGGAAATTTCTGAAATTTAATATCCGTTATTTTACAGTAAATTTCTATAATATAACAGTCATTATTTTAAGTTTTTTTTCCAGCACCCCAGCTGCCGGAAATAAACCGTAAAATTACAGATTTTTTTAGAATGTGTGTATATATATATATATTTATATCATTTCAATACTATAATTTTAATATTAGTAATATTTAATATTAAGTAAATACTAAATAATATATTAAATATATAATAATAATAATTTCAATTAGAAGTTTTTTTCCCATAATTTTTTATATTTTTTTCTTTTTTAATTTAATAATTCACATACACTTTCATACTGTACAAAAAAAAAATATATATATATATATATATATATATATATATGGCCAATCAGTTTTCTCAAGTCAATGGACATCGGCTGGTCTGGCACAATTTTAAGGTTTGTGCTTTACCCACATTTAATTAGTATTATGCATATTAACCAAGCATTTCTCTAGGCATTAGTGTTTGAAAGCAACCAGCAATTAAGACTTTTGATGGCTCTGAGTAGTTACCCATATGCAAAACTCCACGGGGGGAAACTCAAATCTATTATACCAGCATTCAAAATGCGGCAACAAGTTAGTGAAAGAGTGTCTTTCTGTCACCGCATTATGCCGGCAAATTGTGGAAGCTGTTCGCAGGGGAAGCCAATTCATCAAGGTTGTTTGTCACTGTCAACAGTGATTGCAGCAGATGCCGTTGTGTCAGTTGATAAGGGAGAGTCTGGAGGGAAACCAGAACGAGGGAAATGTGTTGAAGACTCTCAGACCCAGATCTTAAAGGATCTGTTACGTCTGTTACAAGGAGCGCTTGTAAATTCCTATCATACTTGGAGAAGCAAAAGGAATTTTATTTGCTCTGTCTGTTTATTTGACTGTATGAGTCAAGCCTGGCAGCATCCGAAAGAATGCTGTACACTGTAACTGTCAGTGTTTTTTTTCCCATTGAGTGAAGATTTCATGGCGTCTTGTTTAAATAGAAGCGAGCAGGCTTGTTATGTAGGTCTACTGGGCTCTTTTTTGTATGCGTCAAAGTGTGAATTATACATCAGCCCATCTTCGTAACCTGATTTGAAGGTTACTGGCTTTCTTGGTGATTTTATGACATCAAGTTATACAATTCTAGTATCTGGATTTATGGGATGTGCGCTGATGAATGTCAGATATGTCCAGGAGATTTTAAATTTTTAATTAAATGGTTTATTTTTAGTTCATGTAGCTATGTAAGATTAATGCATACATGTTATGCAAAGAAATTAGGCTTTTTGGTAATATCTATATTTTTGCACGCAAATATAATTTCTGCAAACAAATATAAGTTTGTGCTAAATGATTATTTAACTTACTTTTGAAAGAAAAAAAAACACTGGATAAAAAAAAATCTGCATGTAATTAAATGCATGAAACCCTTTCTAGGTTTTTTTTTGTTCTGTATTTTACAGTACTGTAAAAATACTCAAAACATGTCTCTGTCAATATTTTAAAACAATTATATTTGATTGTTTCACACAAGTGCCAATTAGAGGTTGCACCAACTAGTCGACTTTAATGAGATGTAATTGTTTTAAAATATTGACAGAGACATGTTTGAGTATTTTTACAGTACTGTAAAATACAGACCTACACAACAAAAAAAACCTGGAAAGGGTTTCATGCATTTAATTACATGCTGATTTTTTTTTATCCAGTGTTTTTTTTCTCAGTTTTTTTCTCTGTCATGACGCTTTTTGATTTGACATTTTAAGGCTGATATACTTTTGTCTGGCGCCGCATCGCACACCTCAGTTGAATGTGCGCGCACCTTACAAAATGGATGAGGCTTTTATACTTCACGGGTTCGCCGTTGTGATATTCTTTAAAATGACAGGGGGCGGTCAAAAGAAACTGACAGTAAAATCAGACGGATAAACGTAGAAGTAGGAAATTTCAGGAACTACATCATGTCATTAATATCATTCAAGATTTTTTAACTAATTATTTGTATTATTTTTATAAATTGTTTTAATGATTATAAAGATGTTTATAACCATTCAAGATTTTTTTTAATCAAATTTTGATGCATCAATTGCTTTTGTTCATACCTCGGACAGTTCTGCCTATTGAAGTGTCTTAAAAAAAAGAATGACAAGAGAACATGGGTTGCTCTACAAATATATTTTTTTATTTATTATGGCAAGAAAAAACAAAACAAAAAAAGAACACTTACTAAAAAATACTGACTTTTTTTTTATAGATTTAGCCCACTCCACAATTCACACATTACTGTCTGGTTAGCTTCTGTCCTCTGCTTATATGCTAAAAAGTTTTCCAGTTATCAAAGAAATAATTTGTTACTTCATTTTAGTTTTGTAGCTAATAAACTGTTTTAAATTCAAAATTACATCAATAATACATAAATAAATACATCAGTGTAAAACCTATGAATGGTGAAAAAACATATTCTTTAATTGTGTATTAAAACCACATGGGTCTCCACGTTTGCCACGGCCTCTTTTTTTGGTTTTAACAAACTTATCCCTCAGGTTTTTTCAAACTTTTACAAAACTTTCTTCCTCTTCCACGGCTGTTGCAATTTCTAGCCAAGAATTATCGGTCATCTGGTTATCCTTATGATCACGCATGGACGGATTTTTGTTTCAAACAAAATCTCATTTTCTACTTAAATGAAATGTGCCGCACAACAAATAATGTTACTAAAGGCAATCACCTATACTTCACCTTTAATCAGGTTTTTTTTTATCAGTTATTATACTGATGACACACTGTAATATTAATGGAATTAACTGTGTAACTCTTTACTAATTACTTTTAAACACAGTAAAAAATATATGCTATAACATTTCAGTTTTCAGCTATTTTACTAAAAAATTACAGCACTGACAAAAGTGTACAATATATGTTTTGGGCTGTTTGTACGTCTGTATGTGTGCTACAGTCAGTGTACAGTGCTCAGCGTATATGAGTTCACCCTTCACAAATCTACCTTTTATATAATAGGAAGCTATACAATGTTTTATTTTTCCATATACATTGGTTTAGTCAGTACTGAAGCCAAATCTGGAATTAATCTAGCAAAATAAGTTACAATGACGGTCCAAAAATTAGTAGCTCATATTTATGTTAGAGAAAAATATTGAATGCAAAAAAAAGGAAAAAAATCAAGAGAAACAAAAAATATAGAAAATGTAGTTGAAATTTTGTGTTTTGTAATATTTTGCTTGAATTTAAAGGTAATCTAAAAGAATTTAAATCGAATCGCAATAAAAGTTATGCCAATAACAATGATAAGCTCTGGAGTTTTTTACTCTATACTGATCTAAGAGCCAGTCACACAGCAGTCATGTGCAACAATGGGAATCTAAAAGTGTGTTGATATTAGAGATGTACCAAATTTTCAGCCACTAACAAATTAATCGTCTAAAAATGTTATGCCATTTAATGGACCCTCTAATTTTTGTGGCTTCAGTCATTGTTGGGATACTCTTTTAAATCTCGAAGCATTAAAAACATATATTAAAATATATATATCGTTATCGTTCAATATGGAAAATAATTATCGAGATTGTCGCCCAGCCCTATATAAACGTATTATCTTTCTTTTTCTAAAGATGTTTGATGACTAAAATATTTTTTTAATAAAAGTATCTGTTTAATATATAATGTTTGGTTCAAATGCAACAAAATATATGACCTATATTCAGTAAGAAATGGATAAAAATATTCATTTGTACACATTTATGCTGAGCATTGTAGGCATGACTGTAGTTTTATACTGCTATAATAATGAACTGTTTAAAGTGTGCATTCACCCAGTCAATATTGCTTATCCAGATGCCACAAACTAGCATCAGGACCTTCAGAACTACTATAATCTTCCACACTTGTCCGTTGAAGTCTTTATAACATCTTCTTTTCTTATCAGTTTAAAGCTAGCAAATAGCATTTCTGTTGTGAATTCTTCCTGCAGTTGTATTTTAGACTGCTGTCTTTAATTGTGCTCTGGATGGATTGTTTGTTTTACAGGCTTGGAGCAATCTAATCTTAAAAATGTAGTCAAAGTCACACAATTTTACTCACATTTATAAAAGCTGAACTTTTAGAGGCCCTAATCTGGCATTTATTCATTTTTCTAAGACTTAGTTCCTTATTTATCAGGGGTCACCACAGCGGAATGAACCAACTATTCCAGCATATGTTTTATGTAGTGGATTTACTTCCAGCTGCAATCCGGTTCTAGGAAACACCTATGCACACGCACACACACACACAGACACACACACGCACGCACACACATGCACGCACACATACACTACGGCCAATTTAGTTAATTTAATTCACCTATAGCACATGTCTTTGGACTGTGGGGGACACCGGAGCACCCGAAGGAAACCCATGTCAACACTGGGAGAACATGCAAACTTTACACAGAAATGGTCCAGCCAGGACTCGAACCAGCAACCTTGCTGTGAGGCGACAGTGCTAACCACTGAGCCACCGTGCTGCCTAATCAGGCATGTAATACAAAAAATAACCAACTTAGACTTATGATCATTTCTTTCAGATAATAAATGAATAACTCATTTGATGTTTCACTTAAAGATTGTTGCAAGTGCTAGAAATATTGCCACAGGCAGGTGACATTGGAGCTGAATAAGAGGATATGGGGAAGAGACAGGCTATTAAATTAATTATATGCTATTTATTTTTTTTAACATCTCAGATCCTGTGAAGTTTAGAATCAGCCACAGCCTAAATTTAACACTTGTCAAATTCCAAATGTGAGTTAAAAATTGATGTTGGTGAGTATTTGAAACGGTGTGTTACTCACTATTTTCCTAGTCACTTTTTTATTTCTTCTAACAATACCTGAGAACACAATATAAAATTGTAAAGAGTCTGATTGGATATGCAGCACTGTTTTTTTTCTTCGTCATGTAAGCTGCTCTTGATAACAGTGTTTTCAGTGTCTCAGAGCAGCTTGGTTTTCTTAGAATGTGCATTTCAAAAATATAATACTACAAATATCTCTCATTTGTAAAGAGAAGGTTTGTAAATCTGTACATAGAGTAGATTCATTGCTCCTTTCTGCCAAAATAAAAGCTCTTTGAATGTTTGAAAGCAAAGAAAAAGATATTAGTTTGATTAAATGATAGGCCTGTCACAATAACATTTTTTTTGTTGGACGATATATTAAACTTATATATAAAATATGACATTGAATATAATATCATCATAATGCAAGTACACTCCTCACATATTATTTTTTTCATAAGAATATTTAATTTAATTATAGTAATTTTAACAATTTAATAACTAGGCATTGTAATCAGAATGTGAAAATGCATATCTTAAATAAGTAATAATAAATGTTAACAAAAAGGTGCAAGGTAAAAAGTAACTGTCATGTAGGATTTGGAAGTGGACAACTTTGAGGATCCAATTGCAGTTTTTATTAAACAGAGAATGGTCAGACAGGCAAAGGTCGATAACAGGAGCAAACAAGTACATACGGCTGAAGCAAAAAAATGGTCTGATCACAGGCAAAGAGATTGGTCCAGGTGGCAAACTACGTAAACAAAGGTGCAAAGCAAAGGTCGAATTCGCAAGGCAAGGAAAACGTGTCGTAATGTCCACTAGCAGTATAACAAGACTCAGCCCTGATGTGTGTGTTTGGCCTGTTTATAAAGTCCTTTTAATTAGTTCATCATGATCCTCCGGATGTGTATGTAATCAATGTGAAACAGGAACCGGTGTGTGCGAGGTGCATGCTGGGAGTTGTAGTTTGTAAATGTGGCATGTGTGTAGTTCTCTAACAATCGGCAGTAGCTAGATCGCTGGTGACTGTAACAGTAACAGAGGCTGCGATATCTGCGACCCGATCTATTTTCAGTTGTCAGACACCCACGTGAAAACATACTATAATAAGTTATAGAAAATACTGTGGTGTTTTTTAACCACACTGACTCTCACACCTCCAATAGAGATAGAGGTGTTGCTCAATCAGCAAAAATGTTGCTAGAATTGGTTTTTATGTATGGGCAATATATATTGCATCACCAAAAATTATTGAGGACATGTCCACCTATTGTTTGATAAGTCGACATATTGATTATTGTGACAGGCCTATTATATGATAATTAATGATTAAAATGGCTCTTAGGAAATACTTTACATTTCAGTTTTAGTGATTTTTGACTGTTTAAATTTTTGTAATATGGTTAATTAAGAATATAAGTTATAATAATAACCATAATTACAATTAGATGTGTTTATTACGTTTAATGTAAAATTGCATATTCATGCAGTAAAAAAATGCATATGGGTTGTAAATTTTCACTGCTCATGGGCAGGTGTGGCGAAATGTTACTTAAGTTCTAGTCATGTTTTTATTAGTGTTATGCATGCTAGCTGTACTTTAAAATATAAGCTGTTGTCAATGCTGCTTGTGATGCAGCATTATAGTGAGTGAAATAACAAAACAAAATATAAAAATCCACCCTACTTCCATAGAAATTGCACAGCTCCACTCACATATGCTGCTTTGGTGGTGGCAAAGCAAATATGGCACACCCATGATGAATATTCCCATCCATAACATAGGCAATTGCATTAGTTGAGAGTTTGGCATGGTGTTATTCTGATCAAGGTCATCACCTAAAATCTAACATCCGAAGCCACGCGGTATGTCAAGGGATCCCCTCACCTGTAGAATCTCTTCCTAATGCATGAAGAAAATCATAAAAACTGGATTTTATTAAATTATCTGTAAGGAAAAGTTAAATTGGAATCAGCAATGAAAAACCATTAATTGTGTTCGCACACTTTTGCAGTGAGCCATGATCAATATGCCCAGTCACAACAAAGGTGATCGAATTAGCGGAACATTTTTTGGGGTGTTATTCTGATCAAGGCCATTGCCTAAAACCCAACAAGCAAAGCCATGCGGTATGTCAAAGGATCCTCCTCAGTATGGCTAATGTGACATTATGATAAGCGAAAAAATAAATAAAAAAAACAACCCTACTTCAAAATCGCACAGCTCCACTCACATATGCTGCTTTGGGGGTGGCTAAGCTCATCTTCAGTGCCACCTTTTTGGCTACACCCATGATGAATATGCCCATAAATAACACAGACGATTGCATAAGTAGAAAGTTTTGCAGGGTGTTATTCTGATCAAAGTCATCCCCTAAAATCAAACAACCGAAGCCACGCAGTATGTCAAGGAATCCCCTCACCTGTAGAAGCTCGTGGTTCCTAATGCGTGAAATACTGGACGTAAAGGCAAAACACTGGATTTTATTAAATTATATATAAGGAAAAGTTAAAATGGTATTTTCTTTTCTTGTTGTTGGGGCAACACCTTTTCAAAAGGTATGCATTTGTATTTAAAATGTCCATATTTGTACCTCAAAGTTATATATAAGTACCTAAAGTCTACAAATTAGTCTAAAATGTACAAAATGCATCTTTTGAAAACGGACTGCCTACTGAAAATGTGTGTCTTTACTTCTGAGAGTGTTCCATATAATGCATATTAAATACCAGAGCAGCTGCTTTGTTTACAACACTATGCGAGGAACACATGGTGATTGGACATACAGTACCTGCTTCAGCCTTAAACATGCTTCAGTATATGTTTGACAGCAGTTCCTAGTTAATATGAATGCTAAAGAATCAGAAAAAGCTTTATTGCCAGGTATGTTCACACATACGAGGAATTTATTTTAGTGACAGCTACAGTGCAACAGAATTAGAGACAGGACAAAAAACAGATAATAAATATATTTGTAAATAGAAGTAAGTAGTGAATGCAAATCTACAAATTAACAAGTGTATGTACAGATATATTACTATATACAGTGTTCTATGTGCAGCTGTTACAGTATGTGCAAATTAGCATGTAAAGTATGTTGTTAAATATAGAAGTGTATATGTTTATAAAAAGGAGTAATGTTTGTTTCACAATTACTATCATAAAGTGTTTATGAGATGGAGATGGATTGCCCGAGGGGATCAATAACAGCACCAACAACACTTAAAAATGACTTTGCTGTTTGTTCAAACTACTTATTGAAAATTAGTTGAAACAACACATTTCCTAAGTTGTTTTTGGGACAACCTAATTGTTTTATGTTGAATCCACTTAAATTTGTAAAAACGATTAAGTTAACTTGTGTTGTGTGACAACATGAAGGAATTTTGTTGAACCCAGCATTTTTTACAGTGATTTTTTTTTCTTTTTTCTTTTTCACTCTAATGACATTTAGGCTCAATCCCCTTACCCCTACCCCTCGATTTGTGCATTCCCATAAAGGGGTAGGGGTGTCCCAATTGTCTTTAGCTTGAAGGTGTAGGGCTAAGGGGAAGGGGTAGATAGCCCTTCGAACAAAGATTTTTCAGGACCACACTCGAAACCAAGGGATAAGAAAATTTCCCAGCCACAATGGCAGGATAGTTGCACCCGTAAGTAAGAAGAGCCACAAATTAGTATTTTTTTATCATTATTACAATTTTTTGCAACAAACAATCACATGTTTTAATATATTCATAACTTTGTTCATGTTTTACCATCATGCTTAAAAAAAAAAAACCTAAAATAAAAACCGCTAAATTTCTCCCACAACATTCTGACACTCGATGGCATTCGATTACCCTGTCAGAAAAGTCTAGTGGCTGAAATTGAGCTTTTTACAGTGTCTGCTATAATGTCAATGTTGTTTTTGGTGTGTACATAGATGATTATGGCCACGGTGTAAATGCACAGTATAGTTACGATATTATTGCCACATTATATTATTATTATAGCATAATATATGCCTTCAGTTATTTCCTGAAGATAAATAACTGGAATAACAACTGGAATAACTACAGCAGTCGCCATCGTCTGATCTCATATGAAGCAAGAGATCGCGACATATGATGACGTGTGCAGGTGCTGTAGTGGTGTCCCAATTCTTAGGTGTAAATTTTGAAGCCCTACCCCTTCACACTCAGTTTTAAGGGCCAAAGGGGAAGGGGTAGGGGTACAAAAATAGAATTGGGATTGGGCCTTACAGGGGCTTGTAGACTAAAAAAGCATTATTTTGTGCAGTTCTTTGCAGACCACCAAATAAATACCACAAAAGAATTTAACATTTCTTCTGTTATTTTTGTAATTCAATAAGTTAGCCGCACCTATCTATCCTCTTAAGGACAACTTTTCTTTCTGCGGTCAGTTTGTGCAGTAACTCATTTTGTACAATGTTGTTCGAATCTGTTGAAGCACTGTTCCATAAAAAAAGATAAAGGTAAATTAAAATCAAGAAAAATGCACTTTTATCACGTTTGCTTATAAAAACATCATTGGTTGGGCTTAGGTTGGTGGTTCCCTAGGTGATCTGTATGACAAACCCCGGCTTCTCGTGGATGCAAAGAAAAAAGGATATGTATCTGAAGTGTACAATAAAACATAACCTAAGTAATTTATTTCAGATTAGTAAAAAAAATAAAATAAACACACCGCCCTCTAGTTTCCCAGTTCTGGGTTGTGACTGGAAGTAAAATATATGCTGGAATAGTTGGCGATTCATTCCGCTGTGGTGACCCCTAATGAATTAGGGACTAAGGCGAAGGAAAATGAATAAATGAACAGCGCCCTCTAGTGGATTTGTCATCAAAAACTTGCAGCAAAACTTACTTGGAGCAAAGTATTTTACATTTTACAAGAATGTGGGCTGAAGCCCCCTTTCCACTGCACACAACATTTGGACACGACTGTCTGAATACACCCCCTTGTGGCAATGGCACAGAATTTTCAGTCTTGTCATGCACCATGGGAGAGATGTTGATTCTTGTGGTGTCCGAAATAAAGTGCAAAAAGAGCCTTTAATCTCTGTGCATTCACCATGGTTGAATGAATGAATAAATGAATTAATACCAGAAACTCATAGACCTCTAAAAAAATGGGAGGGAATGTGGAGGCAGCATTAAAAATAATATTTTTTATTACTCATTTATGAATATAAATGTATTTTTAATATAGAATTTTTACAAAAAAAAAAAAACGAAAAAATATCCTATTTCTCATCTCTCGTGCACGGACCTGCTTGGACAACACTGGAATACATCACATGTGGTCGGCCGGTCGCATGCACTCTATTCATAGGAGTTCAGATATTTTAACATATTCGCAGCTCAAATCAGATCTGAATTTTCCACATATGGAAATGATCGGAACTCCACGCAGCTCCCGGACTATTCTCCATTGAAAATGAATGACTTCCGACTTGTCATTTGTCGCATGCAGTGGAAAGGCGGCTTGAGGCATGTGTACCTAATGAGCCTTCATAAGTTGTTTGTGTTATTCTGTAAGCGCCACCTACTGACAGAGAGTGAATATTTTTTTATTCAGCCTGTTTTTTTGTACATTAATAATTTTATGTTGCATAATTTCACAAATTGTCTTTATATTATAAATGATGAAATGTATTTTTAAATATGTACCTTAGTTACAAAAAAAATTGTAATTGGAAATAAAACAAGTAAACAAGCAAGGAAAAATCGAGAACAGTGCGTCACTAGTTAGCATTAATTGTGTTTACGCACTGTTGTAGTGAGCAAAAACGATGATGAATATGCCCAGTCATAACAGAGTTGATTGAATGTGCAGAACATCTTTGGGGTGTTATTCTGATCAAGGTCATCGCCTTAAACCTAACAAGCGTAGCCACGCGGTATGTCAAGGGATCCCCCTCAGTATGGTGCACATGGAATCGCTCCCTGTTGAGATGCCAAAGCTTCAGGACCTGTTTATTCGGCTTTAAAACGTCACAGCTGGCGTCACAGCAGATGTCAGGCAATACCTCCTGTTGCTCAGAGCCGCATCCTGCAGACTAGAGATGGAATCGATTCTCTGCTCAGTCGGATGGATTAATGTGCTCTCTGCTGTACTTCCCTGGCCTTTCTTCTATTCCTCTATCTATTTATCGCACAAACACAATTCTCCCGTGAGAGAATATCTATGGCTCCTGTTATTGGTCATCCATCATGTCCGTAAAAAGCAGTCTGGTCTTTAAATTTAAATGCACCGTCAGAGACCAGTAACAGACTGATGGATGGAAACACAAACGCTGTTGCCGTCGGAGCAGTTATGAAACATTATTTTTAATCAACAGTCGTGTGAAATAGCTTTCTGTTGACAGAGTTGAGGTCAATGCCAAATGCTTTTCACGAGCCATTTAACTTGTGTCGTTCAGTTTGGCTTAAAAGATATATGCAAGGAGAAAAACATGTTGGATAAGGCTTTGTTTTGTCAATGGCAGACTGGCATGTCCGGCTTGTGTATCACAATATGTAGTCAAGTGGTTGAAAAGTAAGAAAAATCCATGAACATATTTGTAAAGTACACTCTAAAAAAATTCTAACTAGTGCTGTGCGATTAATCGAAATCGATGATTTGAAACATTGCAATTAGCTAATCGCAAGAGGCAGTGATGTGCAGTGGTGTAAAGTAACAAATTACAAATACTTAAATGACTGTAATTGAGTAGTTTTTCTCAGGAATTGTAATTCATTAAGTAGTTATAAAAATTCATACTTTTACTTTCCCTTGAGTACATTTTTTAGTGCAGAATAGGTACTTTTACTCCACTACTCTCCTTCAACCTGCAGTCACTATGTTATTATTTCTTGTCTATGGGGATTAAATCAGTCCTGTGATTCCTGTCCAATCAGATCACACATAGAAGGTAAATCACATCATAATGGACTACCTCCAGACATGGGGGATTTATAATTGCAGCAAACGTTGAGAACATTGAGTTTAGAAGCACTAAAAGTGTCCAAGAAGGTGTCTAAAATCATCACACACATTGACCCAGAGAAATGGCCTTAAACACCCAGCAGGCACAAGACGTCAGCATGACATCAGATCGACGTTGTACCCCAACGTCGTGGGGATGTTGCATTTTGTTTGGTAATGATAATCAGGTTGACGTCAGAACTTGTCAGGCTGATGTCAATGTCCAACCTAAAATCAACCAAATATCAACGTCTAATGATGTTACAGCTTAATGTTGTGTGGACGTTACCATTATGACGTCCATCAGAATAAGAATAAATGTCAGTATTTAACTTCAATATGACATTGGTATAAGATATTGGCTCATCGTTGAATTTTGGTCACTTTCCAACACAACCTAAAATCAACCAAATATCAACGTCGTTTGACGTTGTTATTGGACATCAAAATAAGATTTTCCTTAGACGCTGGCTAGACATTGAATTTTGGTCACCTGACCGTCATGACCTACATATAATCTAATATTAACGTTTTATAATGTTGTGTGCCTGCTGTGCAATAACTAAATGCACTACAGAATGTTACGTTTATGCACATCCACAAATTACATGTAAATGCATCAGCTTTTCCCAGCATGATACTCACTACTCCTAATTACTTTTAAGATGACTGCTTTTTACTCATACTTTCAGTAATTTTTACAACAGATACTTTTACTTGCGCTACATTTTTGGGCAAGTAATGAAATATGTATATATTATTTAATTTCTCCCTCTCATAGCAAATGCATTACTACCATCTGTATGTGACAGTCTTACTAGCCATTTGAGTGAGCACACTTTCGTTCTGCCCAATCAGAATTGCCCAACTGAACTTTGCGGAATGCTCACAATAAAAAAACTAACAAAACAGGAAAGTGCGAACAAGTGGGATGATGGCATCTGCCGCTTCAGAAGCATTAATAGATGAACTAATATCAAAGAAAAACAGGACATTGGTAATATGGGAATATTTTTTGTTTTTATAATAAGCTACAGGGGCTGCACGGTGGTGCATTTCTGTGTGGAGTTTGCATGTTCTCCTAGTGCTCGCGTGGGTTTCCTCCGTGTGCTCCGGTTTCCCCCACAAGTCCATTAACATGTGCTATAGGTGAATTGGGTAGGCTAAATTGTGTGAAAAAGTGTGTGAATGAGTGTAAATGGATGTTTACCAGTGATGGGTTGCAGCTGGAAGGGCATCCGCTGCGTAAAACATATGCTGGATAAGTTAGTGGTTCATTCCGCTGTGGTAAACCCAGATTAATAAAGGGTCTAAGCTGAAAAAAAAGAATGAATAAATAATAAGCTACACTGTCTCCCTCATTTGAGTTGAACTTGTTTACAGAAAGGTAAGGTCATTTTATTTGTGCTTACTGTTGCTCTAGCGAAAGAATGCTTATTCTGAATATTTAAAAACAGGTTTGAATAAATGTTGGAGTAAGTTAATATTTACTGTAAGTTTCTTTTCTTTAGTTTTTTTTGCAGTAAGAAGCTACGATAAAGATTATTAAGCTGAATCTTGACTACAAAATTAAACCGCAAATCAAATCGCAATCGCATGTATTTGGCATTAGAGTCAGCAGCGCATGCCATTAGTAGTGATTTAAAAGTATTAGCACACCCTGACCTCACATGGAAAAATAGGCAAGCAAAGTCGTTTTTACAGTATTTGGCACAAAAACTTTTTTTCTTGGAGTTTTGTGTAATTACATTTGAACCTTTTAAGTCACAGAAGGTTTTCACAATATTTTTGGTTGCTTTTCTGGACTTTGAACATTGACCGTTGCTCTTTGTGGAGCATGAAAGACCTCTCTGATTTCATCTAAAATATCTGTATTTGTGTTCCGAAGATGAACAAAGGTGTCACGGGGTTGGAGCAACACAAGGATTAGTAATTTAAAAGAAAATTGTGAACTAACTGTGGCGAGGGGGCGTGGCCGAGAGCCGTGGGAGCGAAACGAGGCCCGCCACAGATGAGATGCACCTGTGGCGCGCACCTGCCTTCAATCCCACGGAAGGAGCTCTGGACTATAAGAGGAGGAACGATGGCAGAGGACAGAGAGAGGACCGGGCCCGGACGTGTTTTACTTTTGCTTTCAGTCTCCGTGAGGAGCTGCCGTCCTTTTGTTTTGATTTAGACGGCAGTCTCCGTGAGGAGCTGCCGTCCTTTTTATTAATAAATATTTATATAAAGTCCGTCGGTTCTCCGCCTCCTTCTTCCCGGCGGCCAGGTGGCCGTAACGTTATTACACTAACCTTTTAAGAGAAACACATTTAAATTGACTTAACTTGAATTGAATTAACACTCATCATTAGGGGCCGAGCACCAAATGTGCGTAGGCATCTATTGTATCTGTTCCGGTTCTTATTATTACCTTTCCGGCGTCTTCTTTTTCTGCTCTGGGAGTCTATGGCAGCTCTATAAACCATTTGCGGCATTTGCGCAAACTTTGGCACACTGATAGAGGACAATCTGATCTACAACCACAACAAATTTGGACTCTCTTACTCAAACTCTCTAGTGCCACCAGTTGTCCAAATTTCACTTATGTTTATCGTTATAACTTTTGAACGTAATGGGCTACAATAAAAATTTTTAAATTCTACAAATCAAAAGTCTTGAATTCATTTTCTTCTGATTCCTTGGCTCAAGCCGATTTTTCGCTATTTCAATAATTTGCTATTGTTTTTTGTAAAACCTATTTGAACGAACTCTTCCTAGGCCGTTTTTCCGATTTTCATCAAAATTGAATCACATGATCTACAGACAATGCTGACCAAAAATTATTGAATTCAAGTTGATTAGATGAACCGTTTTCGATTAAGTTGCAAACAAATTTATTGTAGAGCTTGCAAAAATTGACTTAAAGTGTTATCTCCATATCGCATTGACGTATTCACACCAAACTTGGTGTGTGTTATTATGACCATGGTCTAAAGTAAGCTGCAGTGTTTCAGCGCACTGCCACTTAGTGGTTTGGGGATTTAAAAAAATGTGTTTTTTTTTGCTTATAACTTCTCAAACCTTTGCCAAAAATTCATAAAATTGGTCTGATTACATCCGGCGGAGCATGTCGAATGATGTCTGATTTTAACAGATCAGCCATTTTGGACTTCGGCCATTTTGAATTGTCAAAAATTGCTTTCCAAAAAAAAAACATTTGACTAAATTTACCTATTGTTATAAAACGTGTCTTGATACAGTCCTTGGGTTGTCCTGAGCATATTGATACCAATTATGCCATAATTGTCCACCATCTAGCTTTGTCAAAAACCTATTTTGTCTAACTCCTACATCGTTTGGCTGATGTGCACTAAATTTGACTAATATCATCTTCAGATCATGCTGACAAAAAGTTATGAAATTTGTGTCAATAGGTGTAACGGTTTTTGTTTACTGCACCAACAAATGTGATGGCATGATGCCAAACTACATCTGAGGCTGTATCTCTGCGATAGTTAAAGATGACACCAAACTTTAGGTCTGCCATTGTCGCCTTACACTGACCACACCATAAAAATTTGGTAACAGTGTCACCTATAGGTCAAGAGTTATAAGACATTCATTAGCTATTATTAAAGAAACTTACAAATTTGTTAATAACTTTTGCCTGCATTTGCTTATTTTGATGAAATTGCTAGACCATTAGACTCCTAGACCATTGGTCCAATCTTCACCAAATTTGACTCGGATCATCTTCAGACTATGTAGACCAAAAATTATGGTTTTGATAGATTTTTTTCCCCAATTTCTGTTTAATAAAAAGAATATTTTTCAGAACATTTCTAAACATAATCATTTTAATAACTAATTTCTAATAATTGTTTTCTTTCGTCTTTCCCATGATTACAGTACATACTATTTTACTTGATATTTTTAAGATAAGATTTAGCTTAAAGTGCAGTTTAAAGGCTTAACTAGGTTAATTAGGCAAGTCATTGCATAACTCTTATGATAGCGTTTGTAGATTGCTGGAGAACTACACATCTGCCACTTTACCGAACTACAAATCCCACCTTGCTCGGCGCTCACACACCAATTTTAGATCACCCCTAGATTTCACACACACAGCTGTAGATTATCCTTACTGATTACTTAGGACTATTTAAGCACCACAGACACATTGGCTGCATCTGAAATTGCATACCCCATACTGTATAGTATGCTAAAAACAGCATGTGTATGTGACCGAGTAGCATGTCCAAATTCATAAATTCACCCCGATGACCTACTACTTCAGGCAAGATTCTGAAGTGCACATCCAATGGACGCTACGCTATCTGTTTTTTTAATTCTTGGGCTGTTTTTGGATGATTATGCCTGCCCCGACCTTTGCCTGTTTCTTGGGCTGCTCTGTTTGGATTGCCTTTGCTATTCATGTTTTGTTCCTGTTTTGATCCCTGCCTGCCTGACCATTTACTTAATAAAGCTGCACGTGGAACTCCATCTCTTTTGCCACACCAGCATCATTATAATAACGATGCTTTGTTTTGCAGACAATGGAAAAAAATATTACTTAAGGGGGCTAATAATATAGATCTTAAAAAGGTAAAAAAAATAACAACTGCCTTTATTCTAGCTGAAATAAAACAAATATGACTTTCTCCAGAAGAAAAAATATTATAAGAAATACTGTGAAAAGTTTCTTTCTCTGTTAAACATCATTTGGGAAAGATTTGAAAAAGAAAAAAAATCACAGGAGGGCTAATAATTTTGACGTCAACTGTATGTTTATACAACAATTAAGAGACCGCTTGGACACTCTCAGTTTGTCTGGATTTACAGTTTATAGTCTGTGTTTGAGTAACATGTCAATTTTCTTTTATCCTTTAAAACACTGATGACATTTCCTCCAAATTTTATATCAAAATGTTCAGCATAATACAAAAAATGCATATAATAAACACAGCATACATTCATAATAAAGTTAAAAGGATGGGTTTTGATTTGATGTTTGGCAAGAGTAAACTGACCCGAGCATCAGCGAGTCTCTTTGTTCACACAGGACGAACACGGAAGCTGCTTTTGTTTCTGTCCAACCATCTGTTCCCAGTACAATAAATCATCTTGTGTTTTGCTGGCTTATTATTGCCAGCAATTATTTTGTTCACTCAATTGTGCTTGAGCATCTCTGTTTTCTTGTTTCTCCAGGAGTCTGCTGGATGTGGATACATTCTCAAGGTCAGCGCCAGGTGAGTCTTTAAACTGATCGCTCCTTCGTTGTTGTGAGGCTTGACATTTGGCCATAGCAGTTGATGAGTATTTTCCAATAATATACTACTGTACTCCATACGCTGTAAAAAAAAATCAGTAAAATGCTGGCAGCTGTTGTTGCCAGAACATCACTGTTAAAAATACTGTAAATTTTACTGTTAACTACTGTATTTTGTTATAGTATTAAGTAGTGGTGCAACAGATCACATATCTCACAGTTTGGATTAGGGATGCACCAATCCCGATATTTGGAAATATTCTTGTTTATTTAGTAGATTACTGACCAACAAAAATACATTAAAATAACCAACAAATTATACCAAACAAAATTTGTTTCAAAAAGATAATTTTTCAGACAAAAAATTATTTTTCAGACATGCTTTCAGTTTCTCCATCTCACTCGCGGCGAGTTTAGGCGAGGGGATGTTTATTCAGTAAAACTGGCCTCAGACGGTTTAGTTTAGTCTGCTTCAAACCTGCAAAAAAATATCAGGCTTTGCTAAAAGGCTGATTATTTTACCAACAATTAGGGTCAATAGTGGTAGCCTATTACAGATTTCAGAGAAAAAAACCCCACAATATTAAAAAAGGAAACAGAAGTTGGACCACAACAGATCATATCAATGTCATAATGAATGCTCAAATAATGTAGCCCATAGTTTAAAGCAAGCATTGTTTAGTTGGATTGTGCCATCGGTCATATACAGTAGGCCTATAGGTCTGTTATTTTTACTAAAGAAGATATATTATTTGAGTTTATCACCAGAACTATAAAAACTGTATTATGTAAATATAAAAACAAAAAAAACAAACAAACAGCACAGTATCAGGATCAGAACTGTATCGGTCGATACTCAGAATTTTGGTATCGAGATCGGATTGGTTCCAAAAAAATGGTATCGGTGCATCCCTAGTTTGGATCACACTATGGTTTTTGAGTCATGGATCTCATGTGCTTTCCATTTATACAAAATATTACTGCAAAAACTTGGTTTTAACAAACAGAACTTATAACCTGTAATCTGAATAAAAATTAAAATCAAGAAAGAACCAGCTGAAAAAAAAGGAAAATATTCAATACAAAAAAATGACCTTTGCCACTGTTGCTGATAATGCTAAATATAGAAATCTATATTTTGTATTGTATCTATTAATCTTGTACAACATATCATATTTATTTTCAATTAATTATTCAACAATTCACACATAAAACTTTATGTTGTATTGCTAGATGTATCATTTTTCAAAACCTATTCAGTGACATAATTTTGATGGTTGTTTGTTGCCACCTATTGGTTACACACTGTAATTACTACAACATTCACCAGCATCAAGTTCCATTAAACAGGGATTTAAATCTTTACCATAAACATCAGTGTTTATTTCTGAACTATAAACTGTTCTCCCAGTACTTCTGTGTTATTTATATGTTATTACCTAACTGAACAAATGTAAAAACGGAATTTCTCTTGTTAAAACGCAGATTTGAATGCAGCACTTAGAAAAATAAATAAACGTATGCAAATCATCAATTATCATTTATCATTCATGTTGCACAGGTTTGAATTGAGATCACTATCTTTTAATGTTTAATTGTGCAGCTTTACACTAAGTGCATTAGTGCAGGCTAAACAAATGATCCTGCCCCAATAATTATTTTAAACCTGGAAGATGAAATTAATTGACAAAAGCTCAAAATTATCCAGTTGTCACCACAATTAAAGCTGACAGGTGCTAACATTGTCTTAATTGATGCTCACCACACAAAACACACCTGTTAAAATCTATGTGAGAAAAAAAACTATGTGAGAATTTCCTGAACATTTAATTCCATAGTGCGGTATTCATAATATTTCCAGTGTTATGATTTGAGGAAATATATTTATATAGCTATGTGAAAATTAAGAGACCACTGGATTTACACTTTAGTTCTGTTTCAATAAAAGCATTTATTAAATTCTGTAAATGATCAATGATATATTTTTTTGCACATTCATAATCACAATGTTGCCATTTAGAACATAAAATGGCAATTGGTCAAAATAACATCATGTTTTCAGACATGTTTATGTACATTTTTAGAAAACACAACACCAATGCTTAACTTCAGATATTTTGGGAATTAATTATTGGTGTGAGTAAATTGCATACAAAGTCAATGCAAATGCACGAGTAGATGAATAGAATGACGCACAACACATTTAGCGCAAATTTGTGGAACTTGCCTTAATCTCATCTTATGTTCTATTTAATCAAATTTAATGAATGAATGAATGAAGTGGCGCGGTGGCGCAGTGGGTAGTGCAGTCGCCTCACAGCAATAGGTTCACTGGTTCGAGCCTCGGCTGGGTCAGTTGCCGTTTCTGTGTGGAGTTTACATGTTTTTCCCATGTTGGTGTGGGTTTCCTCCTGGTGCTCTGGTTTCCTCCGCAAGTCCAAAGACAATAAAGCTAAATTGTCCGTAGTGTATATGTGTAAATGGAAGTGTATGGATGTTTACCAGTGATGGGTTGCAGCTGGAAGGGCATCCGCTGCGTAGAACATATGCTGGATAAGTTGGTGGTTCATTCTGCTGTGGTGACCCCTGATGAAAAAAGGGACTAAACTGAAAAGAAAATGAATGAATGAATGAATGCATAAATAAATAAATAAGTTCCTTCACACATAATTAAATAGAAGGTCATGCATAATGAAATGTGAAAGTTTTGTGTAAAAAATGATTACACATTTATTAAAGATTTTAAAGATATTAATGTATCTTTTAAAGGTTTTATCAAAGCTATTGTCACAAACGAATTAATGTAGCTAGCATTTAAAATTCAGTATTAGCGTAATAATTTATAGCCCCCTAGAAATAATAGTCACTACCTTAATGACTAACGAGGATCTAAATAAATGAATAAATAAAATACATTTTCTTTGACTTAAATAGAAGTTAAAGATACAGTAAATGATTGTCTTCAGATAAACTTTTTGTTTTGCTGGTTGAAAGTCTCTTCACATTCCAGAAGTAATGATTAAAGTAAATGATCTAATTGTTTATATATATATATATCTATATATATATATATATATTTATATATAAATATATATATTTAGATTTGTACAACTGCGCATCTCTGTTCATGCAGATCTGACGATGCATGTTCATGCTAAAAGCAAATGCTGAATCAAAACTTTTTAAAATCCTGAGCCAGTATTGGAGTTACTTTTGCATGTTGGAGGAAGGATGACACCATGGCTGAACTATTTCTTTTGGACAAGTAATGTTCTGTTTTAAAACTATTTAAGTCACGCAAAGCTGATGTGGTGTTGTTTTACGAATGGGTTATATGCACAAAAGTGTTGTTCAGCCACTGAAATCTTCCGGCAAACGATTGATGTGACTATTTTCAGTTTCATAAGGGACCTTTTACAGCATTTTTATTATTTTTTTTTATTTAGTTTAACAACAAAACAAAAGTAAATAGCACTATTCCACCTAGCCTGCTTTACTGAGGTGAAGTTGGTTTTATATTCACATTGGTTCATTTTTGAACAATGACAACCCGTGACGCGCTCCTTGTATTGTTTACCATGCTACTTTAAATTTTCGGTCTGAAATAGCATGCAAGTATGGCTTAGTAATAAGTGTAATTCCTGCATGCCGCCGGCCAACCACTAAGCACACAGTAGTTGCTTTAGGACAGTGTGTAAGAGAGTGAGACTGACGAGTGAGACTAATGTTTTGATTGCTAACTACACAACTGAAAACGTGCTCGATATAATACAGTTTTTCATTTACTATTATAAAGTACTATAAAGTTTTCTAACTGGCGAATGACATGATCTAGTGGGTCTCTGTCATCCTTAATGTGCGCGTTTATGATTTCAGGAGGCGACAGGCGACGGATTGTTTTTGAAAGATATTATGCTAACCGGTTAGCATTTAGGCAGATCACCAGCTGCACCTTTAATGCAAAATGTAAATAAATATGTAGTATTTTTGTCGTGTCAAACTTTTATTACTGATTGATTCAAAACTTTTCAAGCTACTAATGAATCTTTTAAAGCTTTTATCAAAGTTATTGTCTTAAACGACTGCTTGCGATAAGAATTAATTTAGCTAGCATTTAAAATTCAGCACTAACATATTCATTTAGAGCTTCTTGATTCACTTGATTGACTAATGAGCGCATAATAATTCCGACTGAGTTGTATTTACTATTCTTAAGGGTAATAAAACAGCCGTCTTGCATGATAATATAAACGTGATCGAATTTTATTATTGATTAATATCTTTTCCTCCCCGCTCCTTCTCTTAGAGACTTAACCACTGTTTAAAAACACAAAGCATTTATCCTTCCCATGCTGATGTCAGTAACATAGCAGTAGATGCTGTTCACGTGAATTATATGTTGCTGTTGCCTTGAAAACAAGTGAGAAGGTTTTTTGAATGAGTTATTCATGGCTATTTGGTATGTGAAGCCATTTGCTGAAAATGTTGCACCCCTAGGACATCTTTTTTTCCACACACTGCTTTTTCTAGAAGTATCAAAGGAAATACCTTAGAAGAAAAAAAAACACTTATTTCAACTTGACTTTTTAAACCTGCCTTAGTCAGAGAAGGCCAAATTATAACATTTATTAATCCTTCACCCTAATGCTCAGCGCAATCAAACGCATGACTGACATCTGAGTTGCTATAATTTGCGCTGAGATTTATTCTGAATCAGTTCCCCGCTCGATCTGGCAAAGGTCATACCTGAATAGGTGTCTCTACTCGTCCTGAAATGCTTTCTGTGCTCTGATGATTGTTCCGTGTAATTTATGGGAAATCGTTAAACATTAGCTTGGCCCAGTGTAGTTACTGCGCTGTGTTTTTTTTTCTTTCTTTCCAGGAGCTGAAAATAATGAATATGGTCAGTCCCGTCTTGTTCAGTGCAACGGAGAGATTATGCATTCGTAATGTAACATTTGCATCTTGGAAAACAAGAAATGCTGCCTTGGCCTCATTTTGGAGTGATTTTGTTTTGCTAGTTATTCTGCAATTCCTGGCCTATTCTCTCGAAAAAAAGTGCAGTTTGTTGCGTAATGAGGGTTAAGACATAATTAGCAGGATAGGGAAGTTTTTACATTATTTGAAGCAAACAAAACAAATAAACAATTTTATTTTTATTTTATAAATTGAATATCAGGCAGTTTACATGTCCTAATGTAACCTCCATTACATTTTAATAGATTATGCCTATTTCACATGTAATTTTGTTTGATTACAAAAACAAAACAAATGTTTATGGATTTGCATTACAATTACAATTTTTTTTGTTCTTGTAATTTTTTAATTTCTGACATCATATTTCTGAAATTGTTATATTTTTTTTCTGCAGCTGTCTTTATCTTTATTATCATTCTTTAATTTGTATTTTCAATCATTCATTTTCTTTTCGGCTTGTTCCCTTTATTAATCTAGGGTCGCCACAGCGGAATGAACCGCTAACTTATCCAGCATTTGTTTTACACAGCGGATGCCCCGTCCAGCCGCAACCCATTTCTGGGAAACATCCATGCACACTCATTCACACTCATACACTACAGACAATTTAGCCTACCCAATTTACCTGTACCGCATGTCTTTGGACTGTGGGGGAAACCGGAGCACAGAACACAGAAACACAGAAACCACACAGAAACGCCAACTGACCCAGCCGAGGCTCGAACCAGCGACCTTCTTGCTGTGAGGCGACAGCACTACCTACTGCGACACTGCGTCACCCTTTATATTTTCAGTAATTACAAATATATTTTCCTGTGATAGTTTTATGACATGACAGCTCTACAACATGTTGGGGGCCCCAACAACCCGCTAGTGGTCCGAGGCGTTTGTTTGCCAAAATCTTTTTTTTTTTTTTTTTTTTACAGTTTACAAATTTTCGTAATTGACAGTGCTTTAATACATAAATATTTATATATACTTTCACTTTAAAGAAAAAAACTATGTGTATAAACTAGGGTTGGGTATGAAATGGCACCAGGACCTATATAAGAGGAGGAGGAATAAAAAAGATGAGGGGACAATGACGATGAGAAGAGACAAGCACAGTATCATTTTAAGCATCGCTTTTAAGTGGTAATAATCAGGATGTTTAAGACATAATCTAGTAGCACATATATTGAAAGTAAGCAATTACAGATGAATAAACTTTGTCTAAAATATTTGATCTTTGCCCGGTTTTACAGACGAAGCTTAACTTGGTCTAAAACACATTTTACTAAAATGCAACTTAAGCTTACTGAAGTGTCTTTCACTGGAATATTTTGCAAACTGTTTGATATTTTTTGAGACATGTTTATAAGAGTTATGTCTTAATTGAATGAATCCTAGTTTATTATAAGCTCTGAAACTTGTATCTCAAAACTCTAGACACCAATAGTCAAAGGAAGGAACAGGGAAAGAGACTGAAGGGATTCAAAAAGTTTGGGTATTAACATTAAGCCAGTATTTGTTGCTTCAGTTTTATTTTGTTTTTTTTAATATCAATATTAGATTTTTTTTATTATATTATTTGCTTATTGATTTTATTATTCATGGATCAATATTTGCATTGTATAATCAGAACAAGATAGGGCTCCAAAATTGTTCTGCTTAGGGCCCCCGAATCTGTCACAAATCTCTCTTTTAAATTTATATTTGTGCATATACATTAGATTAGTTAGTACTGAAGCCAAATCTGGAGCTTATCTAGCAAAATAACCTACAATAATGGTCCAAAAACTAGAACACCCAAATGTATATGTTATAAAAAAAATATTAAATACAAATTTTAAAAAGAGGAAAAATCAAGAGAAGGAATATTTTTGTAGGTTGTCATTTTTTTGTTTGAATTTGTTTTTGTTGCATTATTTTGCTTGAATTTAATTGTATTATCTTTCAATTTCTAAATATTTTTAGTGACAAATATTATTTTAATAAATATTTCTGATTAATAAATCTGTTTTATTTAAATGCACTAAAATACATTGCCTATATTCACTAAGAAATTAATAAAAATATTCATTTTTAAAATAGGGTGTACTTAATTATGCTGAGCACTGTACATATATTTATATATAGTATTTACTATAATATTATATTTTCTGGGAAAAGTCTTATTTCTTTTATTCTGGCTGGATTAAAAGCATTATTTTAACATTTTATTTTTGTATAAAAAACACTTGAAATTTAACATGAAATTACAATTTTTTACATTTTAAACTCTTCCCTTCTCCATCCCCCAAAGCATCCAAATTCAGTTTAACAGATAAATGTATAGTTATAGGCTAAGGCAAAGAAAAGCATATACTGTATTCCACATACAAAAATACACATATCAATCAATTAACCAGTAGTGTGAGAGATATTTGCTTGTGCCATTTGTATGGTTTTGTTCCAAAAATTTTATAAACAGATCCCAAATTTATGGTACACCTTTAATTTGCCCTTTATACTGTAGGTGATTCTTTCCAGTGCAATATAATGTGTCAAATCTTTCAGCCAGTGGTCAATGGATGGACCTTCTATGTTCTTCCAATAGAGTGCTATCAAACGCCTTGCAATAACAAGAAGCATATCAACCATTTTAGTTTGATAACTGGTAATGACAAACTTACAGGAAATAAACCCAAAGCACATATTTCAGGTGTAACTGGAATTAGTTTCAAAATAATTGAGGAGATTAATGTGATTACGTTTTGCCAGAAAATCTTAACCACCTCACATTCCCAGATACAACGAAAGAATGTTTCTTTATGTTTTTGGCATTTGAAACCTATATTTGTGATGTTTGGGTTAAACTTGTTTAGTTTTTCAACTGTGATTTATAAGTACGCAGTTCTATTGGATCATTTTAAATCTAGTATATACTGACAAGTTCTGGGCTTTAACACATATTTGACTCCATTCTAAATCAGTCAGGTCATATTGCAAATCTGTACACCAAGAATCTTTCCTGGATTCTGATGTTTCTTTAGAGCCATTGAACAATTTGCTTTAAAACAATGAAATATAAATTGTCATAGGATTCTCATAAAACATTATTTTTTCTAATTCAGTTTGTAGAGGACTAAATAGTGAACAGTTTTGCTTGACATTAATATAGCTGCAAATTTGTAAGTTTAAAAAAATGCATCACTGGGATTCCAAGTTTTTCATTAAGGTCTTTAAAGGACATTTGTGTATCTCCTTCAAATAAGTCCCCAATATTTCTGATACCTTTTAATGCCCACTGTTAAAGCCAAATAATTTTTTTAAAAGCAGTTTTTATTAAAATAATGCTTTTAAGGTTAATATTATTTGATTTCCTTCTGATCAAATTACTGTTGTCAATTGACTTGCTTAACTTAACTTACCTTGCCTTGTTAACCTAATTAAACTAGTTAAACCTTTAAATGGCACTTTAAGCTGAATACCAGTATCTTGAAAAATAACTAGTAAAATATTATGTACTGTCATCATCACAAATAGAAAATACATAAGTTAGTAGGCCCGCAGAATTCCGCAGATTTTCGCAGATTTTTAGCCCATCATTAATTCTGTTTATTTATTTGAGTAAATGTGTGTAAATCTGAATTTATTCAGTTTTTGAATTACACATATTTCACATATTAAGGTTTTAGTTATGAGACTCCAAAAATTATTCAGCAGAAATCTGCAGATTTTTACCAAAATTCTCAGCAGAAATTGCAAAAAACGCCTGCAGATTCCGTCTGGCCCTAGTTATTAGAAATTAATTATTACTAAACTATAAACTATTACGTTTAAAAAAGAGTGGAAAAAACTTCTTTTAATTAAATATCACCGCTTCAAGTGTATGTTTTAAGTTAATTTGTTTTTAGTTGAGATTTTTAACTTAATATAATAATAATAATTTATGGTAAATGTTCAAATAACTGAATAGGTTATACTTTATTTATATTATAACACATTTTACTATAGGGATTATGGCTTGGTGTATGGTTATTGTATCTAATTATGCATCATTTTTATTATTTTTATTAAACTTTTATTTATTGACCAAATGCATGTAACACACATTAGTACATTGTAAAATGAAGGGTTACCAACAAAAAAGCATTCACACACAAATATAACACAGATTCTCTGAGAACGACCCTCTTGTTACAGTCTTTTCAGTGAGATTTGCCACTGATGGCTCTTTCACAAATCTCTTTGTGATAGCCTGAATTCTGCTCACAGATTGCAGAGCAGCGGTTCAAGTCCAGATTCTTTATGCTCAGATTTCGGTATTTCCCAAGTGCTTGCCAGACCGAGTGGTACCTTGGTATTTCTGACATCTACTCAAAGAGCCACCCGTAGAGCTGCAGTACATTTGTTGGTCAGGCCTTTTCCTGTTTGGACTCCTCTTGAATGATTCAGTGAAGTAATTGATGAGTTTGATTCGCGCACCTGCTGCTCCACACATCCACTTAAAGGCTCTGGAGTCCAGTCTAATACTCCATACTAGTCACATCCCAAGATGCAGGCACTCCTCCAGGCCTTTTTTCTAATTTAGATGAAGCTCTCAGTGAAGCATCTCCTTTGGATTCATTTGAGGAAACAAAATGCATGCGTTTCTATCAATTTATTGTTTGTGCTTGACCATTATTCTTCCCATTTCTCTTTGCAGTTGTTGTGTTGTACGTTCAAGGGATCGGTACAAAAGAGTGGAGAGAGGTTAGTACCATTTTTCTGCTATATACTGTGTGAACTGAATATATGGTGCTCGGCATGTTGTGTTTTAGCCTTTTGAAGAACTGTGATATCAGTTAGTTTGGTCCATTGGCCAACTATAGAAGCGGCAATCAGAACCCAATGTGCTGTTGTATTGATGTGGTCCATTGTTGTAGTTTTAGATCCACCGTGACGTGTTTTTTTCATTTGTGTTTATTATCAGATTGTTGTCTATCAGTCGATATTCTCCTCCGTCCTCCTCTTATCAGCGCTTGTGTGTGTGTTTGTGTGTGTTGTGTTATTTTGCTTTTATGACGTTCAGTCCTTCCAGATATATCTCATGATACTGTTTCTTTCTTGTTTCTATTCATAAACCTATTGAAGCTTTTAATAACAAATATGAATAAAACAGTCGATACTACTATATAATCTTTCATACTATACACTTACCGGCCACTTTATTAGGTACACCTTACTAGTACTGGGTTTTTGCCTTCAGAACTGCCTTAATGCTTCGTGGCTCACTGGATATTTTCTTTTTTTTTTTGGACCATTCTCTGTAAACCCTAGAGATAGTTGTGCGTGAAAACCCCAGTAGATCAGCAGTTTCTGAAATACTCAGACCTGCCCGTCTGGCACCAACTACCATGCCACGTTCAAAGTATCTTAATTTAAATATGGAATTTAAATATGCCATAATAAATTAAAATTTAGGTATACTGACAACGTGTTTTCTTTTTATTGTTCTGATGAAGTATTTTAGGATATTTTGACTGTGTTTTCCTTTATTTTATGCTGTTATGCGCATGTTTTTACAGGCATATGCGAAAAAAAGCACTGAAAATAAAATTAAAACACATGAATGACAATGAAACTGGGCTGTTTTTAAAAAACATAATTTTAATTTGAAGGAGAACATTGACCTTTTGAAAAAAAATCAACTAAAACTAAATTATTAAAGATAAACTTGCGGGAGTTATTTTACTTCCAATCCTGCTGCAAAATTACTTTTTTTTATAATTTTAGTGAGGTGCTTGAGGCTATATCTCTGTCTGTTCACATCCCATCCCTTTGCGCCTCCTGGTGGCAGTATTGAAAACTGCTGTTACACCTTAAAACATTTTAGCAATCCCTTTGTCCCGTGGTGGTGTAACATTTGGCGGTAGTGGTCACTTTGATCATTTACTGCATCTGCAATAATAAGATGGAAATTACATACTGTGAGCCTCAACCACCATTGTTTCCTTGTTCACATGTAAATCCCATGAGTGTAAAATCCCAGCGAAAAACAGGGCAGTCTGAACTAAAAAAACAACTCTGAGAATCCACATGGCATTATTAATATGCATGCCCCAGACAACTTTTGATTGGTCACAACATTTTCTAGTCACAACAATTAAAATTCTTCCCCTTGTTTTAAGGTTTATCCTTAGTTTGTATTAAACAAACTATGCATGTGGGACTCTTATTTTGAAAAGGGAGAAGCAGGGAGACTAAAAAGGAGCAGTTTTGTGAAACAGTCAGCAATGATGAGTGTTTACAGCTTGTCAGAATGCAAAATGCAGGATCTACAGATTATAAATGTATTCAGCGACACACTGAAGAGACGAAAGGTCTGTTTAAATATATCTTTTGTTAGTTTAACGTGTATATTGTGAAATTCGCTGATTGGAAGGGTTGATAACAAGGCATCTACTCAACTTGTTAAAATATTTTTTGACAAAGTATGAAGTGAATAAAGTAATGAAGTATGATTATTTTACATGCTTATTTCAGAATGCAACATGCTACGTGTGAGAGTGTGTGTGTGTGTGTGTGTATGAGAGAGAGAGCAGACACTGACGTAAGCTGCAGAGTGTCATTAATATTCATAACCATTCCAAATATGGTTAAATCTGAGCTTTTTATTGTAGGGTTTACTCCTCTGGTTATAAATGAGCATTTAAAACTGCTGCTTTCTTTGGAGAATTTTTAAATGTACCAAAGCCACATGCCTATGTGAAGTTTCACAAACTAATTTCGAGAGGAGCATGTGACGTGCTTGATTGCGGCTGGTCTCTTATCTGTATTCATTTGTAAACCAATTGGATCATTCCAAACGCACTATAAATAGCCAGACTAGCATTACTCCCTCATCTTCGTTTTTTGAAAAATTCCCCCATCCACCCCATCTCCTCCTTTTCTCCTTTACCAGAGGGTAATGTTCTCTCGAGAACAACCTGATCTTGTTCCCCCTTACATGCTCAGTGACCTGGTGGGAGCCCTGGGCTCAATTATCTCCGAGCTCAGGGTTCTCTCTCAGGACAGCATGCCAAATCTGCTATTATTATCAAGCAATATCAAGTGTAAACTCTTAAAATATCGTAGATATCAGGAAACAGTTTAACATCTTGAATCAGTGCACTCTATGGACTCTTTAATTTAAAGTAAAGATCATGTTTTATAAATTCCCTACTGTCAATCAAAACTCTGTTATTGATTAGTAAAGTGCATTCCTAACTTCATTTAGACAACTTTAAATGTAATTCTCTCAATATTTTGATATTTACTGTATGTACTTTTAGATTTTGATATAGCTTAATTCAATTTAATTCATGTTTATTTCTATAGTGCTTCTATAATGTAGATTGTGTCAAAGCAGCTTAACATTGAAGTTCTAGTATATTGAAACTGTGTCAGTCCAGTTTTCAGAGTTTAAGTTCAGTTTAGTTCGGTTCAGTGTGGTTTAATTTTTACTGCTGAAAGTCCAAACACTGAAGAGCAAATCTATCGATGCACAGCTCCACAAGTCCCAAACCAAGCAAGTCAGTGGTGACAGTGGTGAGGAACAAACTTCACCAATTGACAAAAGTGAAGAAAAAAAACCTAGAAAGAAACCAGGCTCGGTTGGGCATGACCATTTCTCCTATGGCCATACTTCTTGTGCAGAGTTGCAGTCTAGGTGCAGGAGGCTGGAGAACGCTGGATGTCCATCGTGGAGAAGCTGCAGGTGTGACTAGGTCACTGGCAGGTGTTCAGGCTGGCCCATGGAATCAATGCGGAGACTCATCTGTCACTGGGGTCATTCAGGAATCAGTCTCATCCTCTCCACTCCTCCATGGCCACCACAGCATCTGCTCAGGATACGGCCTGGTCCAGGATTATGGAGACCTCAGGAAGATTATGGAGACCTCGGGAAACCTTAGTCAAATATTGTCCTATTCTAACAAACATGCTATAGACGTGAACAGTGCAGTGGCTTACTTTATTTAGCCTGACATGTTTACTCTTCCAGAATATTTTAAACTTTTTTTTTTCAAATAAAACATATTGTGCTTAACAGGGAAAAAAAGTTGTTGACGTTAAAAAAGAACATATTTTAGAGCAGTAATCACAATACCGTGATATATGTTTTTTTTACCAATTTACCAGAATTCAAGGAATCAGCAGTCTTATGGAAACTCTCTGACTCTGCGTTGGAAATACAGAGAACTCAAGGAATTGAGTGAGCGCTGTGGACTTCTCTAGAGATATCTCGCTTTCCAGATGGCATCATGAAATATTCACTGTACTTTTTATATAGCCGGCCGCGTATCTGGACCAGTGGCTTTCTCCACATGCATATCAACACTCAAGTGCCCACTCACATCACAAGCTCCTCCAAAAGCACGCATAGCAACTGCATTATAAACAGCCTAAACAGATAACGCAGCATTCAGCAGTCACTGAAGCTTTAAGTCAGGGGCAGATGGGCTCCAGGAACTTGCAGATAATAGGAATCGTGGATACTAAGTTGATAGGTGGGATTATGTGTCTGGGGTGCTGAGAACATGATCTTGGGTCTGGATCGGAGTTCAGAATCAATAGTTCATTACTCAGTGAGCTCCAGCGAGAGGACTCCTGCCCAATGGGAATTACTGTCTGATTGCTTCAGGGATGTGTACGTTTGGCAGGAAGCGGCACGAGCTCACACTGAGCTGCTATTCCTGCCCCGCGTTCATGCAGAGCTCAGGCTGCTGTTGAGTCTGAGGACTGATTCCTGCTTCTGATCATCAAAATATGATCATAGCCAAGCGCTATTATGCACTGGCACATCAGTAATTCTTTCTGAGCTGATTTGACATGTACAGATGAGGGAATAATGCTAGCTTCATTTACTTTGTGTTTCCGTACTGTTTATTACACCAATTGCAGCAATTAGTTGAGGATAGAGGAATTAAGAAATGAGAATTAGGGTTTATATTTAAATCTTAAAAATATTAATAAACTATTAAAATCCATTAAAACACTAGAATTATAGGATTTTGGTAAAAACAATTGTAATAATAAAATTAGATTAGCCATTCTGGTGTCTTATTCCAGTGTGTATCTACGTGGTCTTAAAGTCTTAAAGAGCCCCTATTACACATTGAAAAGGGTCATACAACAACAACAACATACTGATATGCATGCAAGGTCAAAAAACACGTTCATGGTCTTATAATATGCATTTATTTTTACCTAATTATCCCAGCGACTCCCATATGAATCGTTCAGCAATTCATTTGTTCCCAAACCCCTGCTTAGCGCGAAGCTAATCTGCGCTGATTGGACCGATGACAGCCTGTTGCCATTGGTCGACAGCGTTCAGCGTGAGACAGTAAAATGCCCCGCATCGGACGCTCAAAACACGCTTCAAAGTAAACTTACTAACACCACAGTAAACCGTACCCGGTTCTCAACAGTGTTATTCAGACACCTCACCCCCGAAAGCAGTGCAGTTAAACACAAGCATATGTATGACACACATTCAGTTTTAATCCACACAGCAGCAAAAGCTGAACTATTCTGAACCTTGACCGCTGCACGTGTGCAGGATCAGCTAACGGTGGCCATAGCAACGACAAATGGCAGTGGAACGAGCTCACGAAAGCATTTAAATCTGTAAACAAAGCAGCATGCGTCGCGTTTACAACGTTGCATAAGACGCGATATGAGAATATAAAGAGTTAACCTGATACAGTACACGCGGTTACTAGTAACAAAACATGTAGATCATTTCTATTTGCAATCATTGCTGTGGCACCTCTTCCGTGAACTGCTATATGTTTTAAGGGCTTACCTGTACTCTGCTTTTCTAAACTATCACATCCCCAGCCGGGAGATTGTAGCATCCTCTGTCCTCTGACAAGCTATCTCTGCGGGCTCCCGCTCTCCATTCGCAAGCCTTTTCAGTGCTGCTCACCAGCCCGAAGCACAGCGTTCAGCAGCCAGCCGGTGTACCTAATATTTTGTCCTTATTTTGCCTGCACCCCTGGTGTCTTGTCTGTCCATTACAAGATGGAGGCAGAAACTAATGCATGAGCTGTGTAGTGATAGATCGCCCATTGTAAGCGTGCAGATCTCTGAACGACTCCTTTCCCTCACACTTCCAATAATATCCAGGTAAACACAGCGTCTTCATGAGCGTCTTCATGAGCGTCTTCATGAGCGTCTTCATGAGCGTCTTGCTGCTGTGTTAGTGGGCGGCCCCTTTGAATTTTGCAGGTTTGAATTTTGCCGGGTCTGATTGCGCAACCATTGTTTCGTAACAACGTCACGCCGAAACGGCAGAAGATTCGTTATCAAGACGATTTATTTAAACCACTATGAGTCGACTCTTTTATAGATGAATCAATAGTTTTAAAAACCGTCCACTTTCAGATTTAAGCTTTAGCTGGATATTTCACTTCACTAAGAGCAGTGTTACACACTACATGGAAGGTCATTTTCAAAAACCCATAATAGGGGCTCTTTAAGTTTCAAAAACAACATTCAGGCCTTAAAAGTCTTAAATTCAATGAAATATTGTCTTGTAGGTCTTAATTTTAAACGGGTCTTAATTTTCCCTTGTTTATGTAAAACTACCCAATCGATCCAACACACGTCCAATCACCAACAATTCATCTCAATAAAACTTTTAACAAAACTATATTCGTAACTAATAATATAACAGTCTGTTGTGCTTGTGTTGTGCATAGTTTTTAAAGAGTTTTTTTTAACTTATGTTCCCACCGGCCACTTTATTAGGTACACCTGTACAACTGCTCGTTAACGCAAATTTCTAATCAGCCAATTACATGGCAGCAACTCAATGCATTTAGGCATGTAGACATGGTCAAGATGATCTGCTGCAGTTCAAACCGAGCATCAGAATGGGGAAGAAAGGTGATTTAAATGACTTTGAACGTGGCATGGTTGTTGGCTAGACGGGCTGGTCTGAGTATTTCAGAAACTGCTGATCTACTGGGATTTTCATGCACAGCCATCTCTAGGGTTTACAGAGAATGGTCTAAAAAATAGAATATCCAGTGAGCGGCAGTTCTGTGCGTGCAAATGCCTTGCTGATGCCAAAGGTCAGAAGAGAATGGCCAAACTCAAATAACCACTCGCTACAACTGAGGTATGCAGAGGAGCATCTCTGAGCGCACAACACATCCAACCTTGAGACGGATGGAGCAGAAGATGACACCGGGTGCCACTCCTGTCAGCTAAGAATAGGAAACTGAAGCTACAATTCGCACAGGCTCACCAAAACTGGACCATAGAAGTTTGGAAAAACGTTGCCTAGTCTGATGAGTCTTGATTTTTGCTGCAACATTTGGATGGTTGGGTCAAAATTTGGGGTCAACAACATGAAAGCATGAATCCATCCTGCCTTGTATCAATGGTTCAGGCTGGTGGTGGTGGCGTGATAGTGTGCTTGGCACACTTTGGGCCCATTATTACCAATTGAGCATCGTATCAATGCCACAGCCTACCTGAGTATTGTTGCTGACCATGTCCATGTCTTTATGACCACAGTGTACCCATCTTCTGATGGCTACTTCCAGCAGGATAATGCACCATGTCATAAAGGGCCAATCTTCTCAGAGAGCACCTTTAGGATGTGTTGGAACAGGAAATTGGCATCATGGATGTGCAGCCGACAAATCTGCTGCAACTATGTGATGCTATCATGTCAATATGGAGCAAAATCTCTGAGGAATATTTCCAGTAGTTTGTGTGGCACGAAGGATTAAGGCAGTTCTGAAGGCAAAGGGAGTCCAATCCGATACTAGTATGGTGTACCTGATAAAGTGGCCGGTGACTGTATTAATACAACTAGGGTATGCTTGTTTACACATTATTTAAAATATGTGGCTAAAAAATTACTAATTAGAATTAGTTTCTTGATAGGGCAAATCCTTTTTTTTCTGCTGGGCGATTAAAAAAATCCTTAGTGTTTTGCCCTATGTAAGTCTGAAACATCATTCTTCATGGTCTTAAAGGTCTTAAAAAGTTATAAATTTGACTTGGTGAAACCTGCAGAAACCCTGTTTTCTGTCTTAATGTTTAATATTTTAAGATTTGTGCTTGTGTGGATGTTCTGTTCTTGTTTTTGTTTGTTTATGATGTTATTATTTTTTTCAGGAAAATCTCACGAGACTCATTTAGAAACCATTTTCACAAACCCAGGGAAGCTTTTTATAACACATGAATAAAACATTTAATATCATTACTTTATATTGTTGTCTACTACAATGGTTTTTGTTTTGTTTGGGGTCATTAAGATTAAGCACTTAACACTTTTTTTTTTTTTTCAGAAAAGGCACATTCACCCGATCAGCATATTAAACAGAATATGATTTCATTTGAACGTTTTTCTGTTTAATATTTAACTGTTAAAAGTTTTACAATCACACATACTTTTAAATCTACACAAAAACAGGGTTACAAATATATTTTTTTTCATTTATTTTCCTTCGGCTTAGTCCTTTCATTTATCAGGGGTCACCACAGCAGAATGAACCACCAACTTATCCAGCAAATGTTTTACACAGCAGATGCCCGTCCAGCTGCAACTCAGTACTGGGAAACACTCATACACTCTCACATTCACACTCATACACTACGGCCAATTTAGCTTATTCAATTCACCTAAAGTGCATGTCTTTGGACTTGTGTGGGAAACCGGAGCACCCGGAAGAAACCCATGCAAACACGGGGAGAACATGCAAACTTCACACCGAAATGCCGACTGACTCAGCCAGGACTCGAACCAGCGACCAACAGCTAACCACTGAGCCACCGGGCTGCACCAAAATTTTTCATATTTAGTTTATATTTATTATATTGACCTTCTGACAAGGTTAAACATGATGTTATACTGTTTTTTTATGACTTTTTTGTGACCTTTATGTATCATGTTTGCACTTATTTTATGGACAAGGCTTTGCAGTATTACAGTTAATTGATTCTGAAGATATTGTTTAGAAGATATTGAAGATCTTACGGTGCATCTTTAATTTTTGTTTGCTTTTGGGTCACTGAATCAACAATTTGCATGTTTTATTCAGATAAGACACATTCACCAAACCAGTATATTAAAATGAATAGAACAACATCTCTATACAGTTGAAGTCAAAATTATTAGCCCCCCTGTTTATTTTGTTCCCCAATTTCTGTTTAACAGAGAGAAGATTGTTTCAACACATTTCTAAACATAATAGTTTTAATAACTAATTTCTAATAAATCATTTTTTTTTATCTTTGACATGATGACAGTAAATAATATTTTACTAGATATTTATCAAGACACTTCTGTAAAGCTTAAAATGACATTTAAAGGCTTAACTAGGTTAATTAGGTTAACAAGTCAGGTTAGGGTAATTAGGCAAGTTATTGTATAACAGTGGTTTGTTCAGTAGACAGTCGAAAAAAATAGCTTAAAGGGGTTAATAATTTTGTCCTTAAAATGGTGTTTAAAAAATTAACAACTGCTTTTATTCTAGCCAAAATAAAACAAATCAGACTTTTTCAGAAAGAAAAAATATTATCAGACATACTGTGAAAATGTCCTTGCTCTGTTAAACATTATTTAGGAAATATTGAAAAAAGAAAAAAAAATCAAAGGGGGGCTAATAATTCTGACTTCAACTGTATATATTTAACCCTTATGTGCTGTTGTGGATGTTTTCATCCCCTCTGGGTTGATTTCAAGTTGATTTTTTTTTTGCATAAATCTCTTAATGAAGCTCAGTCCTGATCTAAACTACTAAATTGTTTAGAAAATTACAGAATTTTAACTCTTTAATTGCCAAATTCATAAAGGATGTCACTGATTTGGTAAAAAACACACACAAAATTACTTAAAATATTACTCTGATGCCTTTTTTACAGCAGTTTAACTTAGTGGATGTTTTTAACCCTAACATAACAAAAGGGTAGTAAATTTGAACAGTGCACAAGGGTTAAAATGTTATTTTTTACTGTTTTAAATTACCTACATGTCAACAGGGTTTCAAATATTTAAAATCCACATGTAAAATTTTTAATTCTCATATTTAGTGCATATTTATTATATTCACCTTTTGAAAAAGTTAAACATGATGCTTGTTTGTGATCTTTATGTATCATGTTTGCACTTAGGAAAGTGAAACAATTTAGCTTTTTATGGACAGCAGCTTGCAGTGTTATAGTTGTTTGATTCTGTTGCATCTTTATTTTTGTTTTCCTTCTAGGTCACTAAATTAAAACAATTAACATTTTTATTCAGTTAGTACACATTCAGCAAATCAACTGTTTGATTCTGAAGATAGTTTCATTCTCTTGCCTTGAGAAACCTCTCACCTTACATTGGATCTTTCGTTCCTGTTTAGTTTGGCCGAACAGAAGTGATCGACAACACTCTGAACCCGGACTTTGTGAGGAAGTTTGTCTTGGATTACTTCTTCGAAGAAAAGCAGAACCTCCGGTTTGATGTGTAAGCAGTTGACAGAACTTTTCCAGCCTTAAAGGGACAGTTCACCCAAAAATGACAATTCTGCCATTATTCACTTGAGTTTCTTCTTCTGTTAAACACAAAAGATATTTTGAAAAATGTGTAACCATTCACGTCCATAGTTTGTTTTTCCCATGGATGTCAATGGTTACCAGTTTCCAACATTCTTCAAAATATCATCTTTTACTGTATGTACAACAGAAAAAAAAATGGTTGAGTAAATAATGACAGAATTTTTATTTCCGGGTGAACTGTTTTGGAAGAGAGATCTTATAGACATTCAATAATAATAATAATAATAATAATAATAATAAATAATGCAGTGTATAAGGCTTCCAATTCACTTCCGGTTTTTTGCTTGGTCAACACAGATACAATGTGGACTCCAGAAGCTCAAACATCTCAAAACATGTAAGCAAACTGCATGCTAATGGATAAACAACAGCCACAAAGCGATGCCTTTTAGTCTTACTCTGTTGATGTGTTGTCTTTTTATGCTACAATGAACATGGATGACAGAAGGTACAGGCTGTAAATGTGTACATTTCATCCACTGCTTGTTTTGTCACGCCCCAAAATAGTTACAAACAGAATGCAATTGTTTTTTTTTAGTTTCTATTGTTTGAGGAAAAAAAAACTGTCACTTTCAAAGTCCAGCCCTATCGTGTCCTTTATAACCGCATGAAACAGTCTGTCTTACTTCTCAAAAGTCTTGTCTTGTCTTGTTTTTTTCTTCCTTTCTTTTTTTTTGGCTTGCTTTTTTGTATGCATTTCCATGTCATTGATTCACCCCTTCCATTGCATAGAGTTTCATCAGCCAGGCCTCACCTGTCTTTATACTCAGTGACATACAGTTTTCAAGGTGAGTCTTCATAGCATCTTTCTGAGATTTTCCAGACAGGACTGTCACTGCTGATTTGTGCCTGTAGAGCGGGAAAACCCACAGAACTGTGATTTACCTTCATTGCTTCGTCTCCCACAGTCCTTCCTCGGCCAGACTTTCTGCACTCTCGGAGAGATTATTGGGTCCTCTGGGTCAAGACTGGAGCGGGTGCTCTCGTAAGTCTTTGATTATTTTTTCACCCTTGATTCTACAGCAACGTTGAAGAAGAAACAGTGCCATGGAAACAGTTCTCCAACTCCTATGGGGTGTTTTTTTTAAGCCACAGATTTAACCACATGGAAGACACAAGATCATTTGGCCAAGCTGAGCTCATTTATATACACTCTATTAAAAAACGGTTCAGAACAGTACCAAGTGAGGGTTATTCGGCCCATTTTTGGTTCTAAATTGGACACTATTCCCAAGGTTTCATAAAGAACCATGCCTTTAAAGTGCTATGTAGTATTTTATAGTATCAGTATTAAATTATTAACATTATTATTATCATTCGTTGTATACATATGGGTAGGCCCACATGGAATCTGCGCTCACAGAATTCCGCAGATTTTCCGCAGATTTCCGCAGATTTTTAGCCCATCATTAATTCTGTTTATTTACTTGAGTAAATGTGTGCAAATCTGAATTTATTCAGTTTTTAAATTACCCATATTTCACATATTAAGGTTTTAGTTATGAGAATCCCGAAATAACTCAGAAGAAATCCACAGATTTTTACCAAAATTCTCAGCAGAAATTGCAAAAAAGGTCCGCAGATTCTGTCTGGCCCTACATATGGGCAATTTCTTTTAAACATTTTTATGAACATTTAAAGGTGCAGTAAATGATCTGCCAAAATGCTAACAGGTTATCATAACATCTTTGAAACACAATCCCTCAACTGCCATCTGAAGGCAAGCCTCTTGAAACATGAGCGTGCGCACCTTAAAGATGACAGAGACCCCCTAGATCATGTCATTCGCCAGTTAGAAAACTTTATAGTACTTTATAATACTACAATTCTGAATGGAAAACTGTATTATATCTAGCACGTTTTCAGTTGTGTAGCAAGCTAAACTTGTCATATTGTGCAGTATTTTACACATGCAGGGATCGCTGGTCTCACTCTCTCACGTGCTTTGTCCTAAAACAACTACTGTATGCTTAGTGGTTGGCCGGCGGCGTGCAGGAATAACACTTATTACTAAGCTATGCTTACATGCTATTTCAGACCGAATATTTAGAGTAGCAGGGTAAACAATAGGGAGCTCGTCACTTGTCATTGTTCAAAAATGAACCAATGTGAATACATATACCTCAGTAAAGCCGGCTAGGCGGAAAAGCACTATTTACTTATGTTTTGTTGTTAAACTAAATAAAAATTCACCATTATTGACAAATCAACATTATCGATGCTGTAAAAGGTCCCTTATGAAACTGAAAATAGTCACATCAATCTTTCGCCGGAAGATTTCAGTGCAACAACACTGAATTTGTAACACAACAAAATCTACATCAGCTTTGCGTGACTAAAATAGGTTTAAAACAAAACACCTTAATGTGTCATCATTTCTCCAGTGTACAAAAGTAACTCTAATATTCATTCAGCATTTTAAAAAGTTTTGATTCAGCATTTATTTTTACAGAGACTCGTGTGCACATAAACGGGCAAATGGGTGATCTCCGTGAAAGGGTGCGCAGTTGTACAAATCTAAATTTGTTGACAGACAGTTTGGGCTACTTATTAGAATTATGGGAAATGTTGACTAGACAATATTTAATTGTATAAACATTTTTTTGTCTTATGCCTAAAGCCCTGCTCACACTGAGATTTCCGTCGTGATTTTGTCATCTGAGACAAATTTGGGAAATCCTAAAAGATTCCTGAAATCCTGGGCTAAAATCTGTGGTCTTTGATCGTTGGTTAGACATGTTCACAGACAGCCGCTTTGTGCCCCTTGCGATCAGATTTTCTGGCAGTGTCAGAAGATTTCAGTTGAAGTCAGAATTAATAGCCTCCCTTTGATTATTATTATTATTTTTTTTTATTTCCTAAATGATATTTAACAGAGCAAGGACATTTTCACATTATGCCTGATAATATTTTCTCTTTCTGAAAAAAGTCTGATTTGTTTTATTTTGGCAGTTTTTAATTTTTTAGGAACCATTTTAAGGTCAAAATTATTAGCTCCTTTAAGCTATTTTTTTTCGATTGTCTACTGAACAAACCATCGTTATACAATAACTTGCCAAATTACCCTAACCTGCCTAGTTAACCTAGTTAAGCCTTTAAATGTCACTTTAAGCTGTACAGAAGTGTCTTGAAAAATATCTAGCAAATATTATTTACTGTCATCATGGCAAAGATAAAATGAATCAGTTTTCAGAGATGAGTTATTAACTATATTATTTTTAGAAATGTGTTGAAAAAAATATTCTCTCCATTAAACAGAAATTGGGGAAAAAAATAAACAGGGGGCTAATAATTCAGGGGGGCTAATAATTTTGACTTCAACTGTAATTAGCCAGCAGCTAACTCTCTGCAACTCTCAAATGGTCGCCCACAGAAGCTAAGCAGGGCTGCGCCTGGTCAATACCTAGATGGGAGACCACATGGAAAAGCTAGGTTACTGCTGGAAGTGGTGTTAGTGAGACCAACAGGGGGCACTCAACCTGTGGTCTGTGTGGGTCCTAACGTTCCAGTATAGTGAAGGGGACTCTCGGATGAGATGTTAAACCGAGGTCCTGACTCTATGTGGATGTTAAAAATTCCAGGATGTCCTTCAAAAAGAGTTTAACCCTGGCTTCCTGTCCAAATTTGCCCACTGACCTAACCATCCCCATATCATAATTGGCTTCATCATTCTGTCTCCTTTCCACCAATCAGTTGGTGTGTGGTGTCTGGTCTGGCGCAATATGGCTGCCGTCCCAAAACAAATATGTAAAGCACTTTGAGTGTCCAGGAACGCGCTATATAAATGTAAGGAATTATTATTATTATTATTATTAATTAGCCCCTTAAGCAATAATATTTTTGTCAATTGCCTACAGAACAAACTATTATATTCAGAAATGTGTTGAAAAATTGTGTTAAACAGAAATTGGGGAAAAATATACAGGGGAGCACGATTGCCTCACAGCAAGAAGGTCATGAGCCCCGGCTGGGTTCGAGTCCCGGCTGGGTCAGTTGGCATTTCTGTGTGGAGTTTGCATGTTTTCCTCGTGTTCGTGTGGTTTTCCTCCGGGTGCTCCGGTTTCCCCCACAAGTCTAAAGACATGCGGTATAGGTGAATAAATTGTCCGTAGTGTATGTGGTGAATATGTGTACATGGATGTTTCCCAGTGATGGGTTGCAGCTGGAAGGGCATCCACTGCGTAAAATATATGCTATTAATAGAGACTTGGCTGAAAAGAAAATGAATGAATGAATGAATGAATGAATAAATGAATGAATGAATGAATGAATATACACGGGGCTAATAATTTAGGAGGGCTAGTTCTGACTTCAACTGTATATTAATTATTTACCAATTGAAAGAGTGTTGGCAGTCTGTATAGTTGATGGTTGAGCTTCAAATATTATCAATATTAGTAATGATTTGCTTTGCCAGTTACAAATTTGAAAGAAAAGTGGCAAATAAAAACTCCCACTAAGAACGGTTTCAGCATGAAAGAGTTCTTCAGGATTATACAATTCTAAATAGAACTGTTACCAGGTGCAAAGAACCTTTTAAGAGCCATCTTTTTAAAGAGTGCAGCAAGGGCTCTCATAGTGATTATAAAACAAAAGCATTGATGAATTGGTCTCATTCGTGCAGCTCAAAAAATCCTTTCACGCTCTCCAGCTCTTTGACGGCACTTATAAAATCGATGCTTTTAACCACGGCCGAGGTGCTTGTTTGGGGTTTCTCAGTGGCAAACCGTGCAAGTCCGTATCCATCCAGACCACGGATAGATCCCTAAAGCTTTTCCTAGGTTAAAAAGGGAAACTCATTAAGCTTGGGCTTGAGTATGGATGGCACTATGGATCTGGCATTTTAATGCTAAGATACTGTCTACTGTCCAGCTTATCTGGGTCACATCATTGATCTATTTCGGTAGCACAAAATAGAATGTCTGGATGATGCCTTCAGAGGGATTTGCACTTGCGTTTGGTATCACGGAAGAATACGCATGCATTTTTCATGAGGTGTTTTACACAGTCTTATGTGATTTCATTAAATTACATTCAGTTTTTCATGCCTCAGTGCTGATTTTGTAGGATGACGTATTTAAAAACTATTATTTTAGGAATGTGGGTTGATACATATTTTAAATAGTATATTGTTATATTATATATATATATATTCATTAATGCTGCTGTTTTTGTTGTTGTTGCTACATTCAAGTTATTGTCACATTAATGTTACATTTTGAATAAAACAATAATTTATTATTGAAAAGTGCCTAACCAACAGCATATTGCAGCAGAAATCAGTATATAAAGAATTTTCTCTTAAGTTGTATGTAAATCAATGCAAAAGTGTTTATTTTTGTTTTTTATTAATTTGATAAAAAATAGCAACTGTGGATGACACAAAGCAAATATATGATCAATGCATTCACTGTTCAATGCATTCAAAAATCACATTTTTATTGAGTTATTGAAATATAAACTTGTAAATTACTTCAGTTCTAATTTTGACTTCTATTATTTTTAATGTATTTGTTTTATGTATTTTTTTGCTTTATTTAAATGACTGAAAACTATTTTAATGTTTGTTAGCAATAATTACACAGTATGGCATAGAATATGAAAAGGAAACTGTTGATTATTGCATACACAAGTGAAAATAAGTGGTTTTAAGTTTTTTTTTTATTATTTAATTTCAAAATTTCACTTGCATATTGTAACACTTTTATTTACATTCACATGTTAGTAGACACCTTTGTCCAAAGCAACTTATGTTCAGTGATTCAACATAAAGAGACAATACACACAAGAAGTGCTAATTATATAAAGGAGCTGTTTGTGCTCAGAGAATTAAGTGCTAGCTTTAGGAGGAGTATTTTTTTTGAGAGAGGTAGAGAGAAGATCATTTCTACAGGTGGTTTGTCAAGCCCACTCACCTGTAGCACACTTCATATATGCAGTTTTTGTTTTCAGTGTGGGAAATAAGTATTGCACATGTCACCATTTTTCTTAGAAAACATATTTCTAAAGATGCTGTTGACTTATGGATGTTGGTAACAACCAAATAAATCCATATATGCAAAAAAAAATAATAATTAGTTTACAAAAGAAGTTATGTTTAATAAAATGAACTGACACAGCGAAAAAGTATTGAACACATGAAGAAAGGAAGGTGTAGAAAGGCGGTGAAAGCCCAGACAGCAGCTGAAATCTCCCAGAAGTTCTTCAGCAACCCTTTGCTCTTCATCATTGTAAATTAATATTAACTGCTTCAGTCCAACATGGACATTGATCCAAAACACAGCCAAGGACACTCTCAAATGCTTTCAGAGAAAGAAAATCAAGCTGTAGAATGGCCCTGCCAATCACCTGATCCGAATCCAATAGAAAATCCAAAATAAAGTCTAGATTTGATAGACGAGACCCACAGAACCATCAAGATTTTTACACTCTGTTGAAGTCTGTGGAAAACTCACACCTGAGTAATGCATGTGACTTCATTCTCCATAGGAGAGGCATCTTTAAGCTTCCATCACCAAAAAAGCCTTTTATATAAAGTGTTAAATACATTTCAGTAGTTCGGTACTTTGTCCTTGTGTCATTCCATTGTTACACAACTCATTTATCAGATTTTTGTGTTTTGTTTTATTTTTGTGCTTGTATTATTTGGGTTTTCCGCAAAATCTGGTTCAATTTTATGTCAACAGCTCCATTAGAAATAATATTCCCAAGAAAAAACATGATGTGTTCAGTACTTATTTTCACCGCTGTAAAATTCATATTAGTATACTTGCAGTATGTTTGCATGGGTGTAACATATTTTATTAATTCCAGCTTTAACTAAATGACTGAAACTTTTTTTAATACTTTCCATTAACCCTATTTACCCAGGGTAAAGTATAAAGTATGAAGCCAAAATAGCTGATTATTGCGTTCACAAAACTATTTCAGTTCCAGCATATCTAGCATATGTTTTACGCAGCGGATGCCCTTCCAGCCGCAACCCAACACTGGGAAACACCCATACACACTCTTTCACACACATACACTACAGCCAATTTAGCCCATGCAATTCACCTATAGCGCATGTCTTTGGACTTGTAGGGGAAACAAGAGCACCCGGATGAAACTCGGGGAGAACATGCAAACTCCACACAGAAATGCCAACTGAGCTAGCAGGGGCTCGAACTAGTGACCTTCTTGCTGTGGGGTGATCGTGCTACCCACTGCGCCACTGTGATGTCCTAAGTTCAAATTTTTATTTAACTTCTAACTTTTATCTAATAATTTATCTAATAATTTTCTTTATGCTTTTTTAAAATGGTAAAATCACATATTTACATGCAAAATCGATGCGTTTCTCAGTAAGGAAGCTGTGTTATTGGAATAAAAACATGGTTTTAAGTCCGTTTCATAAGAAAGAAAAGCAAAGTTTCTTGCAGATATGACTAGCCAGTGTGACTAAACCTCTTTAATACATGACAAGTAGTTTGTAAGTCCTCTCTTAACACCTGATTTTCCTCCACAAAGTACACGGCGGATGCTGTGCACGCGCTCTGTGTCACAGTATGCTAGACAGACAGCACGCTTTTTGCAAATGCGTCTGATGGTGACACGGCATGGGGCAAAAAAACACTAAATGGGCCGTCTCCTTTTGGCCTTTTGTGTCACGCTCACTGCTGTGCTGTGCGAGCGGCGAGCGGCGGATTAGGAAAAGGTTGGCGGCAATAGGCATATTTTAGTAGGTCAGCCCGTCTCTCTGAAGAGCTAGTGGGCAGATACTGTAACACACTGGGGTGGAAGTGTGGAGGAAGAGGTACTACTCTATTACCTGCTGGTTTCTATGGCAACCCACCAAGACTAGTGGCTTTTCAATTACATAGCGCCGCATTTGGGCAAATACATCTAATTCGTTCTGTTTTCGCAAGATAAGGCCAGCGAGTCCCAAGGACAAGAGATGCCACGGGATGGGGATTTGAGGCTCCGCGACACATTCAGGGGGACCCCTTTGGGCTTGATTTCTCTCCATTCTCATTTCCACATGCGAGCGTGGTGGATTTGTGGAGAAAATGTGCGTGGATAGAAGAGAGCCCTACATTGTCAGGCTGAGGAAAATATTTTTAGACAGCCTGGTTTGGGTCCAGAAAGGCTTGAGATGAGAGAAATCCAGTATGGTATCAGGGACTGGGTGTCAATATTTGCAGCTCGGGGATTTCAATTAGCGGAGAACAAAATCTGCTTGCTAGGTATTGAGGATGAATACAAATTTGATTAAAACCAACAAATAAATGCAAGATAGATTTAAATAAATTATACAAAAAAATTAAATGTAGGGACACGGGGCTCAATGGTTAGCATAGTCGCCTCACAGCAAGAAGGTTGCTGGTTCGAGTCCTGGCTGGGTCAGTTGCTGGACAGTCTTTTCTGTGTGAAGTTTGCATGTTCTCCTCGTGTTGGCGTGGGTTTCCTCCGGGTGCTCTGGTTTCCACAGTCCAAAGACATGCACTATAGGTAATTTGAATAATCTAAATTGTAGTATGAGTGTAGTGTAATATGTAGTGTATGAGTGTGAATGTGTGAATGAGAATGTATGGGTGTTTCCCAGTACTGGGTTGCATCTGGAAGGGCATCGGCTGTGTAAATTATATGCTGGATAAGTTGGCGGTTCATTCCAATGTAGTGACCTCTGAAATGGAGACTAAGCCTTAGGAAAATGAATGAATTATATTGCAAATTATTTGATGATTGCCAATTATAACTTGATTCAATATAAAATAGATTGAAATGAATAATTCAAATAAATTTATATGGAGACAAATAATAATAAAAATAATAAATAGTTGCCAAATCATATTATAGAGTTATTTTTAAAGCTATATTGTAATTTTCGGGTGGCCTCTTTAAAAAAAAAAATTCCAAACCTATTGTAAAAATATTTTGAAAAGCTTTTTTGTTATTCATACACTGAATTCATTCAGTGGGTATTGAGAATAAATGCACATTAGATTAAAATGAACAAATAAATTCAAGTTAGATTGAAATGTTATAATAATAATAATAAAATAATAATATTATTACTAATAATAGTAATAATAATATTAATATTTAAAGTTAACGTAGACATTCATAAAAACAGTATTATATTGGCAATTATTAAATAATTGCCGGGGCAGCATTGTGGCTCAGTGGGTAGCACGATCGCCTCATAGCAAGAACGTTGCTGGTTTGAGCTCTGGCTGGGTCAGTTGGCATTTCTGTGTGAAGTTTGCATGTTCTCCCGTGTTTGCGTGGGTTTCCTCTGTGTGCTCCGGTTTCCCCCTTAGTTCAAAGACATGCGCTTTAGGTGAATTGAATAAAGTAAATTGGCTGTAGTGTATGTGTGTGAATGTAAGAGTGTATGGGCATTTCCCAATGTTGGTTTGTGGCTGAAAGGGCATCCACTGCGTAATACATATGCTGGATAAGTTGGCAGTTCATTGCGCTGTGTCGACCCCTGATTAATAAAGGGACTAAGCTGAAAAGAAATTGAATGAATGAATGAATAAATGAATGAATAAATGATTGCCAGTGATAACTTGATTAAATACATGTTATATTGAAAGTAATAATTAAAATAAATGAATATATACACAAATAATACTTTTTAAATAGTTAAAAAATATATATTAAATAATTGCTAAATAATATTTTAGAGCTTTTTTTATTGAGATACACTCAATTTTTTTTTTCCAAAGCTGTTGTAAAAATATTTAAAATACCTTTTTTGTTGTTCATACACTAAATGTAAATGGGTTCTGAATGAATTTTTGCAGATGTGCTTGAAACAGCCATTTAAGTCTGAAATTAGGAGTATCTCATTTTACTTTGTATTGGACTGGGTGTCAATATTTGCAGTTTGGGGATTTAAATTAGCGAAGAATGAAATCTATTCGGTAGAATATCAAGAATAAATACAAATTAGATTAAAATGAACTAATAAATACAAGTTAGAATGAAATGAGTCATTTAATAAATGAATATGTAGACAAATAATATGGTGCCACTTATGAAATGATTGCGAAATATCATTCTAGAGCTATTTTTAATCCAAATGTACTGAAATTTTTCAGGTGCCCTCTTTTTTTTTTCCGAAGCTATTAATATGCATGGAAGTTTTTTTTTAAAACATTCATATATATTTTGGTTATTAATATACAATGTAAATTGGCTCTAAAATCAAATGCACACAAGTCTGAAATGAGTTTACACATGCGCTTAAAACACTCATTTAAGTCTGAAATCACAGCAGTATCTCGGTTTACTTTGTATTCTCCAGTATGATATCAGGACTAGGTGTCAATATTTGCAGTTCAGGGATTTAAGTTAGTGATAAATAAAATATATTCAGTAGAATATCAAGAATAAATATGAATTAGATTAAAACCAACAAATAAATACAAGTTAGATTGAAATAAGTCATTTAATAAATGAATATGTAGACAAATAATATAATGCCAATTATTAAATGATTGTAAAATATGATTCTAGAGCTATTTTTATTGCAGTTAAATTGAGATTTTTCAGGTTCATTCCCTTTTATGCCCCTAAAGCTGTTATTAAGCATGTAAAATATTTTGAAACCATATCTATATATATATATAGTTATTCATACACTGAATGTAAAAAAGCTCCAAAATCTAATGCATACAAGTTTAAAATGAGAGTTTACACATGTGCTTGAAACACCCATTTAAGTCTGAAATCACAGGAATATCCCAGTTTATTTTGTATTCTCCAGTATGATATTAGCACTGGGTGTCAATATTTGCAGCTCGGGCTTTTAAATTAGCGACGAATGAAATCAGTTCGGTTGGTATACGAGTATTGAGAATATTTCAAATGAGCTCCGAAGTACGTCTTGCTACGCAGGTAGGAGGAATTACTCCATCAGAAGGTGGGTAATTTGTCATTGGTCACTGCTGAAAAACAAATTACCTAATGTTACGCCCAGGTGTTTTTTTTATATATATACACGATCAATCTTTTTCATACATAATTTGCAATTTAACTCTCTACCCACCTCACGCACACACACACACACACACATAAACACACACACACAAACCGAGCTTCTAATTAGCTAACAAGAAAGCATGACATTTTGTGTGAAAATAGCCCCAGTGTTGGAGACATTCATCATAGTAGCGGCGCTGTCACTGGCTTATACTGAGATGTATGAGGGCGAAGTGTGTCCAGATAAACTGCCAAACACACTGCAGTCGCTGCACTGATGACTATCACACTTACCAAATGGATTTTCACACTCGATCGCGCAGAAAACAATTACATTTTCAGTACACCACAGATTTTTGACACTTTTAACATCAGTTATGTGCTGAAATACATTACATACAGTACACTGAAAAAAATATCTAGTAATTAAAAGTTTTCATATTTTGTGTGTTTTCCGTGTATTTATGGTTGTGAATTGCATTATGGGATGTTGATCTCTGCTCTGTTGACTTTGATGTTGAAAATTTAACTCTTCTGTTTAACAAAGTGACTTTTATTGACATTTTAGTAGTTTGAAGTAATACAGTACCTGACAAAAGTCTTGTCGTCGATTCCAGTTGTAAGAACAACAAATAATAACTTGACTTCTAGTTGATTATTTGGAAAAGTGGCAGAAGGTAGATTTTTTTAGATGAATAATCTGTTGAACTGCATCCCAATCATCACAAATACTGAAGAAGACCTATTGAAACCCGCATGGACCCAAGATTCTCACAGATTCTCAAATTTGGTGAGGGAAAGTATGGGGGTGTGCAAGAGATCTGCAGAGTGGATGGCAACATCGACAGCCTGTGGTATCAAGACATTTGTGCTGCCCATTACATTACAAACCACAGGAGAGGGCAAATTCTTTAGCAGAATAGTGCTCCTTCTCTTACTTCAGCCTCCACATCAAAGTTCCTGAAAGCAAAGAAGGTCAAAGTCAAGTGCTCCAGGATTGGCCAGCCCAGTCACCAGACATGAACATTATTGAGCATGTCTAGTGTAAGATGGAGGAGGCATTAAAGATGAATCCAAATAATCTTGATGAATTCTGGGAGTCCTGCAAGAACGACTTTATATTCTATACTGTACATTATTTCTGTTAAGTGACAAGACGTTTGTCTGAGCAAAGTCAGATCTTACTGTCCTAATTAAACAATAAAAAATCAAGGCATGCTCATATTTTATTTTGGTAGAATAAGCATAATCTAGAGGCCTTTGCATTTCATATAAGCCACTTCTGATACCAAATGATCAACTAGAAGTCAAGTTATTATTTGCTGTACCTAGCCAGGTCTCGAACCAGCGACCTTCTTACTGTGAGACCACAGTGCTAATCACTGAGCCACTGTGACGCCCATTAATAATTAATATTGCATAAAAATTGTATTAAGTCAAAAGACTTCATCACCTTGATCATCTTTTGAGTTGATGTTTCTCTAAACTTTCCTTGAGTGACCAAAAAATTTAATAAAATAAAATATTGTAATATTATAATGTATTGTATATAATGGTACATTATTGTGATAGAAATGTGAATTTAGGCTTTTTAAAAATTATGGGTACAGGGATTTTTTTGGGAGAAAAAGGTTAAAAGAAATAAAATAATAATAATTATTAAATATTTAAATTAATGCAGAAACTGTATTAAAACAAAACAATATCCGCAGTTATACAGTCATTAGTACATAAGGAACAAACTAATAAATAAAATAATAATACATATTTGTGATTAATATACAAAAATATAATTAAATTACAACTGCAACATTTGATTCAAATAAATACTTTCATTAAAATGAAATAAATAGTATTATTATTAATTTAATAATAATAATAATAATTTACAAATGCAAGTTAGATAAAATATATAATAAAAATAAGTTTAATTAGTAAAAAATAAATATGGAGATAAATAATAATTACAAACAGTATTATAATGTTTGTGTAAAGTGCTTTACAAATCAACCAACGCACAAAATCTATAATTGTAAATGTAAACAAAATAAAATTAATTACAATCAAATGCAGGATGATGCTTTTAAATCTCATTTTAAAAATAAAGGAGGAAGCATGACCTGATGTATAAAGGCAAACAATTCCACAGATGAGGGGCTGCAACCAAGAAAACCCTGTCTCCTTTTGATTTTAATCAAGACTAGGGAACAACTAGCTGATACTGTTGTGCCAACTGAAGAGGCCTAGATGAAGTATGGCAGTGAAGAAGCTCACAAGTGTATATTGACAATTGCTTAACTACTGCCAAATAATACTGAGCTATTTCTAACCCAGATATTCTGAGATTTGTCAGGTGGTCTCTTATTTTATTTTGTTTCCATGTCAGGTGCAAAATACTTTGAAAAACATTGTTTTTTTATCCGAACTCTGAACGGCTTCCAAAATTAAACTCACACAAGTCTAAAATGAGAGTTTGCAGATGTGCTTGAAACAGCCATTTAAGTCTGAAATCACAGGAGTATCTCAGTTAACTTTGTATTTGGGCGCTGCTATTTTAGTGGCCGAGGTTAAGCATATCTCAAGATCTTTTTATCTGTGGACACAGCTGTTGCATTTGACCTTCAGATGAGTCTCTGGCTTATTAACAGGCTCAGTCGGAGAACCACAGGCTTACAACACAAGCATGGTTCCTGATTCCTGCGCCAGATGTGTGTGTGTGTGTGTTTACTTGTTTATTATACACACAATTGTATAATGACAAAGGTATGACATAGGTGTACACCAAGGTTATTTTAGGAAACAAAAACTAAGACTAAAATTAATGATCAAAAAACATTTTTGGTCAATGAAATAAAATGTAAAACAAATCACAAAAAATTATAAACTGAAACTAACAACAGTCACTAAAATAAAGTAATAATTAGCAAAAATAATAATCGTTTTTAGAATTATAAAGCACTGAGCTGGGAAAATCTGACCTGCGGCTGTTTATAGAAATACCTGTTGATGCACTGATGATTTGCCAAAAAAGACATACATACATGATCTTTAATATAAAGATGTTTGTCTAAATTCTTCATCATTTCTGATTTAAGTTGCATTTGTGTGGTTTTGGGTTCAGTGTCTGTATTTATAGTATAAAATACATGTCTTTTTTTTTAACCAAAACTCCCCAGTAAAATTAAAATAAAAAGTATAAAACTAATTCATTATTATCTACTTTTATATGTTTTATATTTTACATTATCTATTAACTATTCATAGAATACAGTAGTTATACAATCATTATTATTTGAAACAAAAAAAAACATACTGAAACGTAAAAAAAAAAAAATCGCCTCACAGCAAGAAGGTCACTGGTTCCAGCCCCGGCTGGGTCACTTGGCATTTCTGTGCTTTAAAAGTAAGATTAAATTTAAAACCAGAAACAACTTAAATGTAAAAAAAAAATAAAATACGGTAGAGTAAGGCCATATAATAAGTGGGTTTTTTTTTACAGTTTGTATATATATATATATATATATATATATATATATATATATATACATACACACACACACACGTATGTGTGTGTGTGTAATTAACCATTAATGTTTTCAATTTCAAGTTATTACAATGACCAATGAATTTAAGTGACTGCAAATTATTAAAGCTTTAAAATTAAGATTCAATTTAAAACCAGAAACTAATGTTAAACAATGTTTGTTTGTTTTTGTTACAGTATAAAATACATTATGCTGTAGAGAGTGCTTATAAACCAAATATACCAACACTGGCTCATTCTGAAAACATAGCCCAATATACATTTCTGGAGATTGCGAATTAGCCAGAGTTACATATGGCTGCATTTCATCTTCAAAGTGAGCGCTAGGGGGCGGTATGACACCGTTCCTTTTTGCGATAGCAGCTGACTGCTTACCTCAGTATTTTTTCAGTAGCTCACCATGTACATCGGTGGACTTGAGATGCAGAGAAAAGTTGACGACGGGGTTCAAGTCCGGCAAAGAATGGTTCCAGATCTGTAAGACAAAAACAAAAGCCAAAAAAAATAAAATAAACAAGTAAATAATAGGGTGGGAATGTGGTAAAATTAAAAAACGTGGTAACAATCAGGCGAGGGCTTTCCTTTTTTTTGGATCGCTTTTTAAACTGTCAGTTGGGTTTGAGGAAGTGGGTTTAGGGAAGGAGGAGGGTGGGTCAGTCGATCAGTCAGTCAGTCAGTCAGTCAGTCAATAAATAGCGGCCTCTAGTGGATTTATGCAAGAACAGCACGCACTAATGACACTCGCGAGAGAAATTTGAGATCTCAAAAAACTTACACAGCGGCGGCCTCTGGTGGATTCGTGAAAATAAAAACTGCAAAAAGTTAACTCCTGGGAAGGAATTGTGTGCTCTCCAGAAATGTATATGGGGGTACGTTTTCAGAACATGCCTGGGTTGCAACATATATAAGTATGTGTACAATAATTATTTTATTATCATACAAAACAAAACAAACATAAACTGAGAAAAAACATATTAAACTTATTTAAACTAGTTATAAAACCGTATCAAATAAATTACGCCTATGGAGAGGCCTTGTAAACAATATATACAAGTATGTGTACAGTATGTGTGTGTGTGCATTCTGTAAGCCAGCAGTCCTGTAAACACAGTGTGGCCTTTAAAATTCATTATGCATAATCAAGTTAAGCGTCACATGATCGCCATCCTTATCTAGATGTGCCACTTCAGATACAGCATGCATTTTCTCTTTCTCTCCGACAGACATTTATCCGCTGCTTAATTGCAGGGATATACAGCTCAACAATCTGTGTTTTGAGTGCTGTTTGGGAGCAGGGCATTTTTGACAGCTATTAACCTGCCCTGACCGAACACAGCGGATCAGTTAATGCATGCTCACTAAAATCCCCACCATCGTGGCCTAATTGGCCGGCTTACTCATTCTCTACAGGCTAAACCCGTGGTGTACTTCAGCAGCACACCGCGTCGGTCTCTCCCGCTGTATTTTTAGCAGCTCCTGTGTTTTAAAATTCATGTAATTCACCTTTATGAGGCACCATTATATTGATGGTGCCATTTTATCTGCATGAACAACAAAAGCTGCGCCGCATGATTTTCTCACATTTACATGCTGGTTGAAGAGCTGTTTGACAAATTAAAGCAATAAGCCCCAGGAGGACGTGCATTGCGGTGGTTTTATCACAGTTTATCACTTTTCTAAAATAGGCTGATGGTTCAGGGCATTATTAGTGGTACTGTATGTTGTTATGAACAAAGCAATCACTTGAAGTATTAAAAGTGCTGTGCTGTTTGGGTCATTAATGAGACCGCAGATTGTGAAGCTTGATAAGTGTGCTTTTACTTATTTGACTTATTTTTGGCCATTAAAAACAGTCGTTCTGAGAAGCTGTGCTTTTAAAACTAAAAAATAGCTTTAATATTTATTAATATTTGTCCATCTATAGTGGCTGCTTTAACGCTTCAACTTGTGTGAAAATGGCGACAAAACATACTTGTACTAATATTGTACTGAGATAAATGTATTTTGATAAATTGTAATTAATAAATATAATAATAATAATAATAATAATAATAATAGTAAACTATAAACAATTATAAATATCATTATTAATTACTTATAATAAAGGGGTGGTTCACTACGATATCATATTTTATTTGATGTGTAATGTAGCTGTGTGAACATAAACAACATCTGAATGTAATCTGCTCAAAGTTCAATGCAAAGGGTGACATTGGCTTTTACAGAGGTAGCTTAACAAAGCCTACAGCGAATAAAGTTAGGGAATTACAAAAAAATACATCCAGGTTAGTGAGATCACAAGGGCTTCTGGTTACGTGCATTCCCCACGCTCACCCTGCGTAGTGAAGGGGCATGGCCAGTGGTGCTATAATGTCATAGCAGAGAAAGCTAAACTGTCATCCAAGCGCTGCTATTTCCACAGAGCTTCTTCTGTTTCTGTATTTGGGCTTCCAAAGGACACGACACAAAGAGAGAAGTGCTTACAGTTTAATTATGTTCCAGAGAATTATAAAAAAATATATAGCTCTAGCATTTGACAAAGGACTGTTTCCAGAATCTCTCCCAGTTCAGTGCTGGATTCGGCTAAAAACTTTTTAAAAAAGATTTTATTTTAGAGAGCAGGCGTGAGGTTCAGCTGTGTGCTCTTGATTTTTCTATCTAATTCAGGCAGATGATGCTGCTAACAGCTGCTCTGACTGGACTGTTTACACAGCGCAAAAGTCTGTGTTTGTAGGGACGTGGCATGGAGCCAATTCGCAAATCACAGCACATTATGTTAGATGACCAATCAGAGCCTTTTGAAGGGCGGGCCTTTCAGAGAAACTAGGAAGTATTACAGTGGTTTTCATGTTAGCTGAGTGGCTGTATATAATCAAAGTAGGATATATGAAAAAATAATGTGATTTTCTACAAGTGAAGCATGAGCACACACTGCTTTGCATCTTATAAACACAAACAAGCCTTAAAATACCCTGTGGACCACCACTATAAAAAATATTAAAACATAAAAAAATATGTTAAAAAAGTTATTTTAACTAGATGCTCATTAGTTTGCTTTTAGTTTAAAAAGTAAAATAAACAGTGAATAATAAACTGTAAAATACGTAGATGTATTTAGGTATGTAATGATACACAATCAGTCAGTCCATATATGCCAGTCCAGTCACTGAAATTAGGCAGAGGAGACCACAGCAGTGCAACAACTTAGCAGCCTTTGCATCTGAAAACGCTCAGAAATAGTTCCACCATTGTTGCCGTTGTCATGCCAACTTAGTACACAAAAGCTCGCCAGCAACCTTTGCCTTGCTTGGTACCGGATTAGTTATTACTCTTGTTGTACCAAACCCATATCGAGCTGTGACCCCAAAACCAAGGCATGTACAGTATTATGAGTCCAGTGTTCAGTTATATATAAATATATAAACTCATTGCAAGTTTTCGAAAACGAAACGAAAATTTACTTTTGAACAAAAACTGAAACTTTAAGTTTTTGTTCAAATGTAAATAAAAGCTGAGAAATGTTTTATTCCACAATGATACATCTTTGTTTACATCATCTTGTTATCTTTTGGGAGAAGCCGGTGTCATTTTCCGGTCCATTTCCGCAGAACAATGATACAAAACACTGAATGGCTAAAGAAAAACAAAATGTAGACTTTGAAATGGCCTAGTCAAAGTCCTGATCCGAATCCAATTGAGATTCTGTAGCATGACCTTAAAAAGACGGTTCATGCTCAAAGCCTTCAATGGGGTAAATTACAACAATTCTGCAAAGATGGCTAAGCCAAAATTCCTTCACAGCGCTGTAACAGACTATGCTTGATTGCAGTTGATGCTTTTATGGGTGGTCCAGCCAATAAGTTAGTTTAAATTATAAGTGTAATTAGTATAATTAATTAAGTTTAACATTTAAAACTCCAAACAAATTTTAACTCTAAATAATACAAAAAAACTATTATAGTATCACAGCAATGTTTTATTTAAATAAGGTTCCGGTTCATTAACATTTGTAGACTATTTACATTTGCCAAACAGGGTTGTTGCTAGATCAGATACCATTGCGGACAGAAATTAACAACAATTATTTATATTATTTATTAAATTTCCCATTTATTGTGTTTTATTAATGTCTACCCTAAACCCAACCGTCACAGTAATGTAAAAACAGTATTTGTGACGAGTATTATTTATGTTATTTATTAAATACCCAATTTAATATTTTTACACAATTAAATTTACCTAATAAATTTTATTTTTAACGCCTACCCCCACCCCAACCCTAAACCCAACTGTCTAAGTAATGTAAAAATATTAATTGTTGTTATACAGTGTTATGTGCTTATCCGCTGACTTTATCTAGACTTTATCGCCAAGCAGCAGCACTTGGTACATTCATGTAAAATGTGAATCAAAATAACAAGTGGGTTCACTTTCGTGTTTGTCGGATTTTACTCATTTGAATAACAGATTTGATTTTTCCCCTTCTTTTGAAGAAGCAATGCGTGACGTGTTGAATGTGTGTGTCCTGTAAGAGTCTCATCTCTAATGCGGGCCAGATTTATCCTTCCTGCTGAAGACTCTGATTAAACATGCAGGGAGGATGTTTTTGGCATCGACACGGTAAAGCGGGGGGGTTTGAAGCTCTCCGATAAAATCTCGAGATGCTTTTGTTCTGTCTGTCAGATATGCTGTGTTAGAGAGGTGACAGCCCAGCTGGAGGAGTGTGTGTTCCTCGCCTGCCACCATCAATAGTTTAAGACACACCGCAATGCCCTTTAAGGCAAGACACTGCAGGCAAATTGGGGGGAAATTAACTAATAGTTAAGTTGACTGATTACATTTAAGAATGTAAAGTTTTTTTTTTGTATTACAAGTTTTCTAAAATGTAATGTTTAAATATGCAAATGAGGCATTGTTTAATAAAACATGGGCTGATTTGCGTACATATCTAGCACAAAAAAGTTGTTTCAGTTTATCGATACATTTATTAAAGGATTTTACAGAGGGAATCTCTTTTTATCACTCCATGAAGTACAAATATGCACAAATGGAAAAATATTTGAATATTAAAACTGCAATAATTGTAAGATTAATAATGAAAATAAAAAACACTATTCAAATTTTGATAAATATCTATTTGCTGCCCCTAAATGGGGTGATTAATGGATAAACGATTCCATCGATGGAATTGCTCCTCAGTGTTTGGACTCTCAGTAGTGATTATTAAACCACACTGAACTGAGCTAAACTGAACTGAACTTAAACACTGAAAACTGAACTGACACTGTTTACATTCACTATAAACTTCCATGTGAAGCTGCTTTGACACAATCTACATTGTATAAGCGCTATACAAATAAAGATGAATTGAATTGAATAAACATGGATTAAAAAACAACATCCTCATTTAAATAAATTGATATTTGACTATTAGTTTTTAATAAGATGAAATATTCAAATGTAATATTTGTAAAGACATAAGTTTACCCCTACATTAAATCTGAAAATATCATGAACCGCTTGAAAAAAAGGTAATGAATCAATTTTTAAAAATAAAATATCCAATAAATGCAGTAACCAAATGACTTGACTGTACACAGTACAGGTGTCAAATTCAGTTCCTGGAGGGCCGCAGCTCTGCAGCTTAGTTCCAACTCTAATTAAACACAGCTGATTAATTTAATTGATTCCTTCAGGCTTGTTTGAAACCTACAGGTAAGTGAAGCAGGGTTGGAACTAAACTGTAGAGGGCTGCAGCCCTCCAGGATCACCCCCGGTATACAGTATGTGCATCCTTTATAATAAATTAGGCATCCTGCTATATTTAGGTGTTTTTGTTCACTCTGTGCTCAGCATAAATTCTTTTTCTTATGTAATTGTATTATTTGTGCACATTTTAAATGTCTTCATCTAAAAAAAAACAAAGGACATTATGCATTAGCTTGCAGTGAAATAGCATAATAAAGGTCATTGGAAATATTATTAAAAAAAAACCTTGATAAAAAAAAATGTTTTATTATAAATATAAAGTCCTCTTAAAACCTAATTTAAATAAACGGATACTTTAATACTCAAATGTAATATTTGTTTAAAAAAATATCCCAAATTATCTCCAAATGGCCCAAAAAGTATTTAAAAATATATATATATAATAAAATGTTGATTATGATCAGTCACCACCAGCAGCCTGAACCATTGGGCACGGTAGATCCATGCTTTCATGTTGTTGATGAAATTGTAGCCTCAGTTTCCTGTTCTTTGTTGACAGGATAGGCACCCGGTGTGGTCTTCAGCTGCTGTAGTCCAACTGCCTCAAGGTTGGACGTGTTGTGTGTTCAGAGATGCTCTTTTGCATACCTCGGTTGTAGCGAGTGGTTATTTGAGTTACTGTTGCTTTTCTATCAGCTTGAACCAGTCTGGCCATTCTCCTCTGACCTCTGGCATCAACAAGGCATTTGCACCCACAGAACTGCCGCTCACTGAATATTTCGACTTTTTCAGACCATTCTCTGCAAACCCTAGACATGGTTGTGCGTGAAAGTCCCAGTAGATCAGCAGTTTCTGAAATTCTCAGACCAGCCCGTCTGGCACCAACAACCATGCCACGTTCAAAGACATTTAAACCACCTTTCTTCCCTATTCTGATGCTCGGTTTGAGCTGCAGCCGATCGTCTTGACCATGTCTACATGCCTAAATGCATTGAGTTGCTGTCATATGATTAACTGATTAGAAATGTGCGTTAACAAGCAGTTGGACAGGTGTACCTAATAAAGTGGCCGGTGAGTATATATATGTATAATTAAAGTAATTCTAAAAGTTGAAATAATTTATCTACATCTATTTATTGATTAACTAGTTCAGGGTTGTCCAAACTCGGTCCTGGAGGGCCGATGTTCTGCATAGTTTAGCTCCAACTTCCTTCAACACACCTGCCTGGAGCTTTCTAGTATACTTTGAAAGAGCTTAGTTAGCTGGTTCAGGGGTGTTTAATCAGGGTTGGAACTAAAATATGCAGGACACTGGCCCTCCAGGACTGAGTTTGGGGCAGCCCTAAGGTAGTATAATGCAACAAAACATACACTTAAGCTTGCATTTCTCAAGCTTTCTTTACAATACAAAAATTATTATTATTTTTTTCTCAGCTTCAAAAACTGCATTTTTTCACTATGGCGTCTTGAAATTGTGAGATATTTAAATGCAATAACACTTAATCCAAAGATATTTCTTCTTTAAACGTTAAATGTCATTCATTAAATGCTATTCTTTTTCCTTCTATTCGTCGTTCATTTCTCTCCCGTCAGTCAGTAGTTTTTCAAACTTTTAGTTTTTTTGTTCGTTTCATTGTTTTTCTTTCCGCAGTCTCCAGTCTGACTTCCACTCGTGGCTCTTCCTGTTCTTTTGTGTGAGCCAGCAGTGATAGAGCCCTCGTTCGCAGCACAAGTCAGAATTGAAAAAACCTCCTCGGCTCACCTTTATAAGTTGTTTCCATAGCAGCGGGAAAGTGAATGCGGAGAGTTAGTGACACTGACAGCTGTCTTGAGTTCTACATTGGCTGGTAGTGAGTAATGAGAGAGTCTGTGGTTGTGATGAGCCACGTGTGACCTTGAGCAATGATGAGTTGATGCCTGGAGCAAGACGTGAACTCTGTAGACACACCGAACTCTTCTGCTGCTCGGGCTTTGTTATCGGACAGCGAGAATTCCACTAGTGGTGTCCTTGGGCTCTCAAAACCCCCCTTGCTTTTGTTTATTCTAGTGCTTGGGATGTTGCATTGGTGGTCCGGGGTCGTTATGAGAAGGTTTTGTCTTTTTGATATTGCTTTTTAAAATGAGCTTGATATTTGGTGTCATAAAATGGCTGATTGTACACTGTAAAAAAACATTGCTGCCTTAAAAGGTTTTAGTTGAATCAAATTAAAGGGATAGTTCACCCAAAAATAAAAATGTAACTTTTATTTACTCATTTTTAAATTAGCTTGAGTTTTTTGTTATTCTGTGTTTCATTCCTCTCAAAAGAGGATATTTTGAAGAAGGCTGGAAACCTTTGACTTCCATAGTATTCTTTTATTATTATTCCTTTTTTTTGGGTTTTCCCCTTTAATTAATATGACTGTATAGATTATAGACAGGAAAGTGTGGGGTGCAGAGAGAGGAGAAGGATCAGCATAGGACCTCAAGGTGGGAATGGAACTTGGGTCGCCGTGAACACTGGAGTGCCATGTGTCGACGCACAAACCACTGTGACATCGGCACCAATGACTTCCATAGTATTCAATGTCATTTGCCATTGTTTGAGATGTCTTTTCTATTAACAACTTGACATGAGCAAATACACTCACCGGTCACTTTATTAGGTACACCTTACAAGTACTTGGTTGGACCCCCTTTTGCCTTAGGGAACTGACTTAATTCTTTGTGGCATAGATTCAACAAGATACTGGAAATATTCCTCAGAGACTTTGGTCCATATTGAGATGATAGCATCATGCAGTTGCTTTAGATTTGTCAGCAGATTTGTCATCCATGATGTGAATCTCCCGTTCCACCACATCCCAAAGATGCTCTATTGGATTGAAATCTGGTGATTGTGGAGGCCATTTGCTTTATAACATGGCGCATTATCTTGCTGAAAGTAGCCATCAGAAGTAGTTGACATTATGCTCAATTGGTACAAATGGGCTCAAAGTGTGCCAAGAAAATATCCCCCACACAATTACACCACCAACACCAGCATGAACCATATGATATAAGGCAGGATGGATTCATGCTTTTATGTTGTTGACGCCACATGCTGACCCTACCATTCAATTGTTGCAGCAGAAATCGAGACTCATCAGAACAGGCAACGCTTTTCCAATCTTTTATTGTCCAATTTTGGTGAGCCTGTGTGAATTGTAGCCTCAGATTCCTGTTCTTAGCTGACAGGATAGGCACCTGGTGTCGTCTTCTGCTACTGTAGCCCATCCACCACAAAGTTGGACATGTTGTGCGTTCAGAGATGCTCTTTTGCATACCTCGGTTGTAGCGAGTGGTTATTTGAGTTCCTGTTGCCTTTCTGTCAGCTTGAACCAGTCTGGCCATTCTCCTCTGACCTCAGGCATCAACAAGGCATTTGCGCCGACAGAACTGCTGCTCACTGGATATTTTCTCTTTTTCAGACCATTCTCTGGAAACCCTAGAGATGGTTGTGCATGAAAATCCCAGTAGATCAGTAGTTTCTGAAATTCTCAGACCAGCCCATCTGGCACCAACAACCATGCCACGTTCAAAGTCACTTAAATCACCTTTCTTCCCCTTTCTGATGCTCAGTTTGAGGTGCAGCAGATCATCTTGACCATGTCTACATGCCTAAATGCATAGAGTTGCTGCCATGTAATTGGCTAATTAAAAATTTGCATTAACAAGCAGTTGTACAGGTGTACCTAATAAAGTGGCTGGTGATTGTACATCACAGCCAGTCTTTGTCATGACAACTTGACATTATCAAGACAACAAAACCTGTCATAAGTCTGTCATAAATATGACTGTCATGAGAGCCAATATAATTGTGTTATAGATTTTATAACAGTGTCATTAATACTTATTTACCTCAACCAGTTACAGATTGATTATGCCATAAGTATGCCATTAAATATTAATGGCACTGTTGTAAAAAAATTTTTGACAGAGTAATGACATTTTTTATGAGACATTTTAATGTCAAACTCAGTTTGATTCACTGAAAAAGGGGATCAGAAAAATATTCATGACACAGTTACAGTTGCTCTACAACAGGCATGTTTATGACAGATTTATGACAAGTTATCTTGTCTTGGTTATGTCAAACTGTTATAGAAAAGACAAAGAAAGGTTATGATTTATTTAGTTATGTCAAGCTGTCATAACAACAACGCTAACAATGTCTTCTTTGCATTTAAAATGACACAACTGAGCTAATGGCACTTCGTGATAATTGCCACAAGTATCCATATTTATTCAGTGTCTTGTCAAGATTATAAAGGTACCTTATAAATGCCCCTTCAAGTAAAGTGTTCCTCCACTTGTGTTTATTCTGAAAATGTCAACTTACATCAGAAAAACTGACTAAAAATATTAAGTTAAGCTTTGTACAACTTAAAAAAAATGTTTTTATTATTCGGCAAGGCAAGATTATTTCTATAGTACATTTTATGAGCCGTGATAATCCAAAGTGCTTTACATAAATAAGAATAAAATAAATCTAAACTACAACAAGAATAAGAAATACAAATAAACAAGAGTAGAAGTGATTAACAGATTTAAAATGTGTTAAAACAGGTTTAAAAGGAATGAAAACTTCAAATAAGTTTAAGCAACAAAAACATTGGTGGTCGTGACTTCTTGTCATGGTTTTTGTTACAGTGTAATAGTGCGTGTAGTTTTATAGCTATGTGTAGAAGGCATATTAAATAAAGAAAGAGTGTCTACAACTTCAAAGACCTTTTTTATATGAATAAGTCAAAATGTGGATGAAATGATGTTCCGTTTTCGTTTAGTGGAGCAGACATATTTATGTAAAAATGAAACTGCATACTTATTCTGACCTTTGCTTATTAAATGTAAAAGAATATTCGATCATACTATGTTTTAAATGATTAAAAACCTGCTGACAAAAGAGAAAACCTGCTAGATTGAAGGATATGGCAAAGTATAAAGGTTTAAGATGACAATAATTATCAACTGATTCTTGTTGTAAATACGCATGACAAGATTGATTTATTTTTTATTTTTTTGATAAGAAGCTCAACTCCTGCTGCAGAAAACATTTCTCAAACCATGACACTTTCTCCTCCACCTTTACTGACTCTGCACACACTGTGTGTTCAGTCTTTCCACAGTTTGGAGACAAATGTAATATTTCCAATGGCTTTCATCACTGAAGGGAACTTAAGAGCCATTCTTGCTCTTTAGCAAATGTTAGTCTAGTCTTTAAGGTCTCACTTCTGATGAAAGTTTGGTCACTGCAGAGGCTTTCAGGCCAAATTCTCTTAAATGTCGAGACACTGTATGTTGAAAAACAAATCTTTAACCTGTTCAGCAGACCATGGGGATTCTCTGCATTATCCTCACACTTGTCTTTTGTGGATGACCAGCCATTTTGAGGGATTTTATTGAGTTGGTGACATTGTAAATATACAGTATTCTGGAAATTCAGAACAACCAGCTGCTCTTGCAGTGTCTCTTGTCATCATGTAAACCTGCCGTCTCCTTTATAAAGCCATGTAATATGCAGATTTTCTGATACAATGAGACTTTTTTATTGTTATCAACATTGAAACAATGCTGTTTTATTCTTTGAATACCATCAAAGAGTTTGATCAAGAGTCTTTGATGAAAAACTTTGATGAAAAAGCAAAGGCTTTGGCTTTGATTTGTCACTTTTGATCAGCTGAATCCTTACTGAAAATATATTAGTTTCTTTCAAGACAAAACAAAGACAAAACAACAAATCTCACTGAACTGATGCAAAAAATGTGTGTATTATTAAATACAATGTAAATTGAATAGGGTAAAAGGGTCTAAACAGACTATATAAGTACACAAATTGACAAAATCCCTCCACACACATATACAAACATACATACATGTACACTACACGTTTTAACATTTTTATTAATGATATATCTGCTGCAGATAATTCTTACATACATCTATACGTTGCAGATACAATCATTTATACATCTAGTTCTTCTCTGACTACAGCACTGTCTTCACTGCAAGACAGTTTTTAAGCATCCAATGTGCTTTTACCAATCTTCATTTAGTTTTAAATACTAATAAAACAAAATGTATCGTTTTAATAGAAATTTACCACATGTTGAGTTTCCTTCTAAAATATCCACATTGGATGGTACTGAGATTGATTATGTTGTCTGCTACAAATATCTTGGAATCTAGTTAGATGGTCATTTGAAACTCATATAAATGAATTGCTTGAAAATGTTAAAGCCTGTATTGGTTTCCTTTACAGAAACAAATCTTCCTTGACACACCTTCAAATCAGCATTTGGTCAAATTAACAGTGTTACCAATTTTGAATTATGGGGATTTATCTTACAGATCATCTTAAAAAACTAAATGTTATTTACCATGCAGCAATTCGTTTTGTTGCTGGTGCGCCATTTCATCCCTGTCAACTGTATTCTTTATTGAATTGGCCTTCTCTTCAATTCAAACATGTCGAAATCGGCACTCTATAGTTTTCTTAACTTTGCATACCCAAAGTTCGCACTTCGTTTGATCACTACTCTTTTCAGTTTTCTGCTGCTGATTCTTGGAAACATCTGCAGCAGACCTTAAAGCTGAACACTTTTATTCCACTATCATCCTTTAAAAATTAAATTCAGTTAATAGTACAAGATCACTGTACTTGTTTTTAGTTTTTCCTTGGTTTTATATGTTATTATATGTTGTTATTATTGTGTCCCTGCTGCTTCGTATCTGCTTTTTATGTTGCCTCTTGACCAGGTCATTATTGCAAATGAGAACAGTTTCTTAATTGACTTACATGGTTAAATAACAGTGTATCCGGAAAGTATTCATAGCGCTTCACTTTTTCCACATTTTTTCATGTTACAGCGTTATTCCAAAATGGATAAAATTCTTTTATTTCCTCAAAATATGACACACAATACCCCATAATGACAATGTGAAAAAAAGATTTTTTAAATTGTTGCAAATCTATTAAAAATAAAAAAACTGAAAAATCACATGTACATAAGTGTAGTAAATAAACCTATCTTATAAGATCGAATAGGGATTTTTATTAGCTCATATCAATGACTCGAATCTTGAAGATTCGAATCATTGATTCGACTCAATTGAGTCTGATTGAATCAGATCAAAAGATTCACACTTTATCTGAAATTTGTCCCTCAAATAGAGACATCGCATTTTACTAACCTAATTTATATTATTTTCATGGCCAACGATAATAATATAACACAGGATCGGGTTAACTTTTAGCAAGGTAACAGATCTACAGCTTGAGGCAATGACTTAGAAGCACATAAAACAAGAACACAGTTCTTACAAAGGAGAACAAAGATTTATTGAGCTACGATACATGAGGCTAACTACGTAATAAGCAAACAACAAACAAACGCACACACACATTCACACACACACACACACACACACACACACACACACACACACACACACACACACACACACACACACACACAGGCAGTTCAGAGGATGCAAAATTAGTTAACAACCGTCCCAAATTAACTCTAGTCTTTCGTACTAGATCTTAGAATCACCCGAGAAACCACAAAAGCAGAGATTTGACTTATCTTTAACTGCTTAAGATCATATGCACCGAATCAGTAAGAGACAACAGTTGTTTGTGTTACTTGCGAGTTTGTTAAAGTCTTTTGGACTGGAGTTTGCCTCTCCGGGCTGGCCTGACGAAACACTTGGCGCTCCTGATAGGGTGGCTTCGGGTGACGTCGTTGGCGTTCCTGCTCGTGAGCGGAGGCTGTTCTGAGGTGTAGGGGTAACGGACTTGCTGAGAGTTCGTTTGTGGAAGTTTCGGTCGTCCGAAACTCAAGAGGTTTGCATGACGGTGACCCAATCACGTGCGGCACGGTGTCCGGGCAGGCGAGAGGGGGCAGAGAGCAAAAGCAGGAGCAAGCCAGCTTGATGCTAAAAGTTTTTAGGGCTGCAGGGAAGTTTTAAGGGACATGTATTGATCCATCCCTCTAACACTGTCACCCAATGACCGACTGCCATGAAGGGCGGGGCCACGCCTCGTACCAGCGTAGCCACGGTCAATTATTAACAGACTCCGAGAGATTGCACGTAGTAAAATCTCTGGTAAGATTGTAACTATCTGGCATCAAATGTTACAAGACGAATACTGTTAGTACTACTAAGTTTCTCATTTACAGCAATGTATTGCAAATAAAAAGAGGTTTTGTTTAAATCCAAACATAAAGCATTTTAGACACATACTGATCATTTTAACCTGTTAAGGGTAATACAACACATTATTAACCTGGTTGGTTGGAATAAACACAGCACATAAGGCACTCATTATTCAAAAATATTATATCTGCCTTGGTCTAACATTTAAGAGATTGTCTTTCTGAAGTCTTTCATTAATTGCCAGAGATCTCTTTGTCTCTGTGAAACTCTGTCCATCTGGCAGGATGTGGAATGTCCTGAGGGCGAAACCCATGGCCACCAAAATCACAAGCCCGGTCGTTGAAAAGTCTTGTGATGCAAAAGTCTTGTGATGGGAGATCCTGAAGGCTCAATTGTCTTAGATGGCTAATTATTTATGAAATTAGCTCAGGGTCCGACCATCTGCTGCCAGCGTATTGGGGGAAACAGTCGAATGAGTGTTATCCAGATCTAGATGCTGGAAGCAATTTGGGGAGCTCAAATCTCTAAGCCTGATTCGAAATGGTTTTGATCAGCGAGTCACTTCATAAGTAATGACAGCCTTTGTCGTGAAGCTCTAAATTGACCTCAGGTACATTCAGTTTCCACTGATCATTCTTGAGATGTTTCAGAAGCTTAATTGGAGTTCATCTGTGGTAAATTAAGTTGATTGGACATGATTTGAAAAGGCATACACCTGTCTATATAAGGTCCCAGGGTTGACAGTGCATGTCAAAGCACATGAAAGTTCCAATGAGCACAGTGGCCTCCATCATCCATAATTGGAAGATGTTTGGAACCACCAGGACTCTTCCTAGAGCTGGCTGACCATCTAAGCTGAGTGATCGGGGGACAAGGGCCTTAGTCAGGGAGGTGATCAATAACCTGATGGTCACTCTGTCTGAGCTCCAGTGTTCTTCTCTGGAGGACAACCATCTGTGCAGCAATCCACCAATCAGGCCTGTATGGTAGTGTGGACAGACGGAAGCCACTCCCCGCCTGGAATTTGCCAAAAGGCATCTGAAGATCTAAGAAACAAAATTGTCTGGACGGATGAGACTAAAATTGAACTCTTTGGAGTGAATGCCTGGCGTTAAGTTTTTAGAAAACCAGGCACCGCTCATCACCAGGCTAATACCATACCTACAGTGAAGCATGGTGGTGGCAGCATCATGCTGTGGGGATGTTTTTCAGCAGCAGGAACTGGAAGACTAGTCAGGATAGAGGGAAAGATGAATGCAGAAATGTACAGAGACATCCTGAATCAACCTGCTTCAGAGTGCTCTTGACCTCAGACTGGAGCAGCAGTTCATCTTGCAGCAGGACAATGACCCAAAGCACACCGCCAAAATATCAATGAAGTGGCTTCACCACAACTCTGTGAATGTCCTTGAGTGGCCCAGCCAGAGCCCAGACCTAAATCCTATTGAACATCTCTGGAGAGATTTGAAAACGGCTGTACATCGTCACTCCCCATCCAACCTAATAGAGCTTGAGAGGGAATGCAAAGAGGAATGGGCAAAAATTCCCAAAGACAGGTATGCCAAGCTTGTGGCATCATATTTAAAAAGACTTGAGGCTGTAATTGCTGCCAAAGGTGCATCAACAAAGTATTGAGCAAAGGCTGTGAATACTTATGCACATGTGATTTTTCAGGTTTTTTTTTTTTTTTATAAATTTGCAACAATTTCAAAAAATATTTTTCACATTGTCATTATGGGGTGTTGTGTGTAGAATTTTGAGGAAATAAATGAATTTGATCCATTTTAAAACAAGGCTGTAACATAAAAACATTGTGAAAAAAGCGAAGAGCTATGAATTCTTTCCGGATGCACTGTATAAAGTCAAAAGAAAAAAATAAATGAAAATATTAGTTTATATCAAAATCAAGATCTCTCTAAAAAGTATATGTGCGTGTTTACAAAATGTGTTTAAATAGCACATAATCAAAGTTGCCATCACAAAACATTTACATTTATGTTTTTTTATTAAATCCCTGTATTGGAATTCCCCGATGGAATTGCTCCTCAGTGTTTGGACTCTCAGTAGTGATTATTAAACCACACTGAACTGAGCTAAACTAAACTGAACTTAAACACTGAAAACTGAACTGACACTGTTTCAATTCACTATAAACTTCCATGTGAAGCTGCTTTGACACAATCTACATTGTATAAGCGCTATACAAATAAAGATGAATTGAATTGAATTGAATTGTATTGCACCATGACATTTGCAAAAAAAGTAATACCCACCAATGTTCTTATTTAAAAAAACATGATGCTATAATTGTGTGCATTACAGCTCATCCAGCTGAAGGTAACACACCACTAGATAAAACACCTCCCACTGCAAAGAGTCATTTTCAACCTCCATGCCACCTCTAGCCTTCTCCATGGCAGATCCGCCTCAGTGAATCTTACCTGCATGTCTGGATCTGACATGTGTCTCAGGAGGGGGGAGATGAGAAGCGTGGTGGGACGCTTGCCTGTCTTAGATGTCCTTCACTCCAAATTCCTGCCTGGCATCATTGGGCTTTAACAGGATTTCCCCCTTGCAGGTGGTCAGCAGGTGAATGTGTGCATAGCATTGGCAGTTTATGCACGTATGTGTGTGTGTGTGTGTGTGTGTGTGTGTGTGTGTGTGTGTGTGTGTGTGTGTGTGTGTGTGTGTGTGTGTGTGTGTGTGTGTGTGTGTGTGTGTGTGTGTGTGTGTGTGTGTGTGTGTGTG
>CAIGQZ010001345.1:21453524-21465963 GCA_903798205.1 Danio tinwini | reverse complement strand
ATTCATTCATTCATTCATTCATTCATTCATTCATTCATTCATTCATTTATTCATTCATTCATTCATTTTCCTTCGGCTTAGGGTGTTTTCACATCTGTGTTATTTAGTTCAGTTGAATCACACTAGAGTTTGTAAGTTTAACATTTTAACTAAGTAATGATGTATCTGGAACGAAGTTTAGGAAACACTTTTCTGCATTGTTCATTCTTTGAGCGAATCATTGAACTGTGGTATTTTGGCTACAAGTTACATCATTGTTTGGGAAAAACATTACAGTTTGTTATGGGTAGAATTTCTGCAGCTTTTAAGATAGAAATAGGAATTCAGCTTTCTTATCGCAAGAATTATTGTTATAAAATTAAATTGCAATCAGACTTGTTATAATTAATTCAAACTAAAAGCATACAACTAATATAATATAAAAAATAAATGTTAACTGAATTTCTTTTTTAGTAGGTTGTCCTGTTTAGTATTTTATTTTAAAGATAGAAATGTTTGTCTTTATTTATAGTATATTTGAATTCAGTCAACATTACCAAGCCCGCTTACAGTATTATTAGTATTTTTTTACAAACCAATCAATTCATCCTAGACAAAAAATCTCTACATTTTAAGTCCTAAATACAGTTGAAGTCAGAATTATTAGTCCCCCTGTTTATCCCCCCCCCCCCCAATTTCTGTTTAACGAAGAGAAGATTTTTTCAACACATTTCTAATCATAATAGTTTTAATAACCCATTTCTAATAACTGATTTATTTTATCTTTACCATGATGACAGTAAATAATATCTTACTAGATATTTTTCAAGATACTTCTATACAGCTTAAAGTGACATTTAAAGGCTTAACTATGTTAATTAAGTTAAGGGTAATTAGGCAAGTTATTGTATTAGAATGGTTGCTTCTACAGACAATTGAAAACATATATAACTTAAAGGGGCTAATAATTTTGACCTTGAAATGGCTTTTAAAAAATTAAAACTGCTTTCATTCTAACCAAAATAAAACAAATAAGACTTTCCCCAGAAGAAAAAGTATTATCAGACATACTGTGAAAATTTCCTTGCTCTGTTAAACATAATTTGGGAAACATTTAAAAAAGAAAAAAAATGTAAAGGGGGCCTAATAATTCTGACTTCAACTGTATATCGGTCTACCACCAAATCAAATGACAAGTGAACATCATTCAAGTTAAACTTCCAACATCCATATGCATTTTTCTTTGTGTTTATAATGTTTCATCACTTAATTTTACTGCTTCCTCTCTCTCCTTTTCCTCCATCAGTCTTTCAGTGCTCAGCCTTTAATCTTTTTTTCCAGCTAACCCTCCTCACCTTTTCTCCCTCATTCCCTACACTTTCCCTCTTTTCAGGTGAATCATGTTCTTTTCAGAGGTTCGATGTGGGCTATTCAGCGGCTGAAGTGGCCCACCATTACCGCTAGTGCAATCGAATTGTTCCGCAGAAAGCTCTTAGCAGCAAAAAAAGCGCTCCAGCAACCCTGTGAAAAGCCCACAAAAAATGGAGTCGTCTTATTTGTTCGGATTTTGAGTGGGCTCGCGTTGCGCTTATAACTGTGTAACTTCATGAGGGGTTGACTTGAACTCTCGTCCTAAAAAAAAACGTTACCCCACATTTTATTGAAAGTTTAAAAGCGTTTATCTGTCTTTTCTCAAGGGGCATTCCTGGGAAGAAATGCGGGAACATTATCTTCACAGCCGAGGAACTCAGCAATTGCCGGGTCAGTATAAAACTATGTGCACACACACACATACACATACACATACACGCACACACCGTCTTTTATCAAGCTGACTGCCTCAGGCATTGTATTTAAATATCAGAGGTGAAGTACGCTTTTTCTTTTATTGCTAAGATTAGGTAGAGAGAGACAGGAGAAGCGAATTAATATCTGGATTTACCATGTTAATCCATCATGGATCTCTCTGTAGTTGCTCTGCAACGAATGTTATAAAAGCTGTCAAGAACTGGATGTTTCATCACCATTAATTTTTCAATCTAAATCTAAAGAAAAGAGGTGTTGTTGTGATCTTTAAGTCTTTAAGGAGAAGGTTTATTTTTAAATACCTCACGGATCATTTATTACAAAATGCTGCCTTTTTTGAGGGTGGAAGCTAAAACACACTTGCTGCTTCCCAATTCGCATATTTACTGTATACTGTTGTAAAAAAATAAATGATGGATAGAGGAAAAGAACCCAGTCCAGGAGACTCGAAACAAGCAGAATTCCTTTATTGAGACGTGTTGGTTAATCTGCAGTCATACAACGTCTTCAAAGAAGTTCATGTGTCTGCAGAGTCTATTGTAGGTCTGCAGTCTGCTAGTTTTATCACAAGTCTGATTTGAGACAAAGATGTCCTGTCTATAGTGTCTTCTTAGGAGGAGGGGAGATGGCTAAACAAAGCATGCAAATTCAGCATTGAAGTCAGCATGATACCCGGCATGTAGGTGTTAGAAACCTGCCACACAAGTTCATCAACAAAAGGGGTTTCTTTGGCCTGAAAGTATCACCCTAAGACAAAGGCTGAGTGTTAAAACCTGCCCATAGCATTTGTATCACAACTTTTCAGTTGTATGTAGATTATTGTTCATTTGAAACTAGATTATATAAATTTATATTCCCACAATACTGTGCCTTAAAAGTATGTACTTTTTTGTAAAGGAAAAGTATATACCTTTGAATGTGTAACAGAAGAGTTGACACGTCATCTTGACATGTCATCCACATTTCTTTCATATGTAATTAACTACCTTATTGGAGAAGCAACAGCAGGATAATCTGCAATTCGCGAGTCTTTTATGCAGAGAAATCTCCTCAGGTCTTTGGACAATAATGCATTATAAGTTATTGACATATTCTTATTAATTGGCAACTTATTTACATCATGGGATGTTGTTTTATAAACATAAGACTTTTATTTTATAAAAACAAATGTTACACAATACTGTTTGCTATGGAATGCAAAAACTTTGAAGCTCAATATCTCAAAATCATTCAGAACACAGATAGAACCTTGTAATTACAAGGTGGCGATATCTTGACAGAAGTTCACATTGTTGTTACAGATTAAATATAACACGGAAAACGTGATTTAAATATTTTCCTCTTGGCCAGATATTAATTACTAATTATGTAGATATATTCATTCAAACAACATCACAGAAGCCTCTCTATTTGACGGTTGGTCTTGCTTGTTCGCCATGTTTGTAGTTTATTTACGCTTTTTACCCAAGTTTGTAGTTCTAGTCAAATTCACATCCAACGTGCGATGTATTGTGGAGAATATAAGTGGTTAGAGTATGGACGCTTCTACACTTCGAATTTTTACCGGAAATAATAAACCATCCAAGAACCTTTGGCATACTCTTTTCAGCATACTATGGTTTGGGACATACTAATTCTATCTTTGAATAATATTTAGGATGGATAGTATGCGAAATGAGCTGCTGTTCCCCAAACACTGTACAGTAGAGTGCTTTAACTTACTGTTAAATTAATTAAAATGATACAGAAAAAAGTAAAACACAATGACAGTAATGTTTGAGGTCAGTAAGACTTTGTTTTTGGTCAAACTATATTTTAAGGTACAAGTCTTGTATTAAATATGGCTTTTAGCGTAATAAATTTAGAATTTGCTGCTTATTAATACCTACTAAGGTTTAGGTATTGAGTAGGCCGAATGTTATTGAAGCTGGCGAGCATGGATTTGTTTCATCACTATTAATTTTTCCATCTACTGTAAATCTAAAGGAAATGGAGCATTATTGTGATCTTTTTACAAGTCTTTTAGACAATGGTTCATCTTAAAATACCAGGTGGATCATTTAGTACAACACGCTGCCTCTTTTTTGGGGGTGGAAGCTGAAACACTGTTTTTGTCTCTTTAAATGCAAATGAGCTGCTGTTCTCCACCCACATTGCAGTGGAGTGCTTTTATTTACTGTGAAATGATTTAAAACGATACAAAAAAAGCACATGGTAAAACAAAAGTACAGACATGTATGTTTATATGCTATCATATTAAAACGTTTGAGGTCAGTAAGACTTTTTTTGGTCAAACTATATTTTAAGGAGCAATCCTTGCATTAGCTATGACTTTTAGCTCAAACTTCCAGTTTGTTGCTTATTAATAGCTACTAAGATTTAGGTATTAAATAGTAATGTTGAAAATGTACTTTATAAGTACAAATAAAAAGCCAATATCTTAATAATAGGCAGGTAATAAGCCATTATAGTGAGAATTGGTATTTAAACTAAAGTGTTTTTCCTTTTTAAAATTCTTACATTACTTAGATTAGCGAATAAATGCATGCTGTTCATCAAATAATCCTTCAGAAATATCTATTGGTTTCTAAAAATAAATTAAGCTCATTTTAAACATTTCTCAACATTGATAAAAATAATAGGTATGTGTACTGTTTGACAGAAGACAACAATAATTTAAAGATTTAAGATAAGTCCTTTGTGTCTCCAGAATGTGTCTGTAAAGTTTCAGTTCAAAACACCCATCAGATTATTTATTATACCTTTTTAAATCTAGGAAATTTGAGCTGTTTGGATATTGTAGCTGTTTTTTTTGCCTTGGCTTTAATGCAAATGAACTAGTTCTCCCCAGCCACCATATTCCATATTTACATACTTGTCAGTGTGTTTAGCCTTCACGTAGATAAACAGCGCAGCGACAGACAAGAATGAAGCAGATCTCTCTTACTGCAGTAAGAACTTTCCCAGCGTTTTTTTGATGTATTTGTTGTGGAGTTAATTCAAGCCTTTCTGCAATGATGAGTCACACACAATATCGTTATAAATTTTGCGGGCAAACAAACACACACACAGTTGCTTAATCAGTAGCTTAATCCCAGTTGCTTTGCACGCATCCTGTCTTGTGAATATGATTATATGTCTTGCTATAGAGACATGTTAATACACGTTTGTCAATCAATTCGGTGGGCGGGGAAAACCGCACTCCATCACATTGTGGTGGGCCTCAAAATGGGAGGGATTTGGATCCTATTTTAAAATCAGAAAATTATTAAGAGACTTCTTGTGTTTCTATCACTCTAATATGACAGTGAACACGTTATACCCACACAGATCTGTCCAAACAGCTTACAAAAGATGACTTTCATCATAGGTGCCCTTTAAGATATATTTAAATACATTTATTTTAAATAAAATTAAAAGATGATTCATCTTTTATTATATTTTAATCAACTTAAATGTAATATTGTCGAAGAGTTTAAAACACTTTAAATACTTTTCTGACCCCAAACTTCTGAGTGGTATACAGTTGATCTTTATTTATGGAGGGGATTGGTGGTGTAAATGCGCTTAATAGTTCTGCAAATACTACCTTAATGAGCTACAAAAACTTTTTACATGGATTGGGGGAATTTGTGAGATTCTTTCACTCACATTTAATCCCACAACCTTCCAGACATACGACAATCAATGCAAATCTGCAAGAATCCGTTAAGTGTAGCAATACCCGGCTTTAAAACTTTTCCATCATTCCACTCACAATCTGACCGCCACAGTGCCTTGGGCCAGTCCATAAAGCTCACAAATATCATTTCAGATGGCACAGATTATGTATATATATTCAATTTTGTCCCTCTGTGTCCTTGTAATCGCATGTATGTACAGCGGCTGTTTGGCAGAAAGCCGTGACAGTTCACCTCAAATACAGCTTCAGCCTCCCCAAGAGAGACGGTGGCCGTTTTAAAAGGCAGATGAGCTTTCTGTCCGTTGTGACACCCGCACTGTAGTTCCTAGAGTGCTCCCTAGACGTTCTCTCTCTATCAAGACCAAATTAAATCTGCTGCATGTGCGACTTCCCTCCTGGACTTGAGGGTCCTCCCTAGAGATCGGCTATTCTGAAGAGAACGGCGCCAGTAAATAGCTAAACACCAGAGACCTTCGCTCGCCATTAATATGTATGAGCCAATTGCCGTTCTCCTCTAACACGAGTGTGTGTCCTCTCTGTGGAATTGATTTCTTGTCCTAGTATTTTTGCCTTTGTTGTATCCTGAACTCCTGAGATGTTAACAGAGGCCGGCGATTAAAACGCATTGTTGGATGTGATCGTGCTAGTATTGAAGACTCTGGAGTCAGGGGCGCGTGTGCTTTGTTTGCTTGTTTGCGCATGCTATTTGTTTTTTGGTAGCGCTAGGAATATTCTATTCCCATTTGTCCTCAAGTAATCAAAGTGTTTTATATCAGGACATTGCGACCATGCAGCTGTGCGCTAACAAGCTGGATAAGAAGGATTTCTTTGGGAAGTCTGATCCCTTTCTGGTGTTTTACCGCAGCAATGAAGACGGCACGTAAGTATGAGGATTATAACTCTTTTTTTTGCTTGCTGTTATTAATGGAAATTAATCATCTCAACCATGTGCCCTAACTAGGCATGATGCAACATGGTACTTTTTTTCAGGTAACCTGAATTATTAGATTTTATTTAAAGGGTTAGTTCTCCAAAAAATGTCAATTCTGTTAATAAATACTTACCCTCATGTCATTCAAAAACCCTGAGACCTTTCTTCATCTATGAATCACAAATTAAGATGTTTTAAGGCCATACCAAGCCCATGCCAAAAAAACAAGCCAACTGTGATGTCGGCTAGCATCTGGACCAAAAAGCTGCCTGTGAACACACCAAATGGATGGCAGCCGACTAAAACTAGAATGGTGGCAAAGGGAAACCAGAACTTCTGAAGCGCACAGACAAAGTGTAAACAAAGCAGCATTTTGTACCATTTTCATGAGTACTTGTCACTCACCACGGAGGGATTTTCTCAAACAAATATGTCTGATAATCTAATAATCCAAATCATTTACACAGTGGCGGTTCTAGCTTAAATGGCACCCTGGGCGAATCACCCCATGTACGTCCCTCACCCAGCTTTGGGTTAAATATGGACAAAACCAGAATTGTGATTACAAAAAATGTTATATTTACTATAAATACAATTATTATTATTATTATTATTATTATTATTATTATGCAATGATTATTCTAAATAAATAATAGAAAACAATCCTAAATGTAACTGGAAAACAATGTAAAACAAAACTGGAGTGATATGCTAAGATCACTTAAGAAATATTTTGCATGAATATTAAATATGACAATTCTATGTAATACAAAAAAATATGTTTTATAGAATTATCTGATAATCTTAAACCCTACTCAAGGCCGAGAATTAATGTTATTAAGTCTTACCTCCCTGACTCTATCCCTCCTTTCTGCTTCATAGCCATGCCTAGTCAAAATAAGATCATCATCATATTATAAGCTTCAACTTGCAAAACTCGCTGCGTGTCGACACCTCATGTCATAAAAGTAACAGAAAAGGCCTTTACTCTGGTTTCACTGCACATGAGAGGTGCATATTTTATCTGCGTGCATGTAAACAAGAGCAGGAGCAGCGACTGAGGCCCGCAGGAATGGTTTTCTGTGCACATGTGTCAGTTTGTTTTCACCAGCGTTGTTCTGTAGCACAGAGTATAACAAACTTGCACGTGCAAAAGACGGCAAATGTGAGTGGCCCCTAACAACTTTATTCTGGGATTACCAATCTAAATTAATACATTTTCTTTTTTTTTTTTTTCGTCGTCTCCCTGTGCCGCCCTCAGCAAGATGCTGCCCTGGGCGATCACCCATATTGCCCATGCCTAAATCCATCACTGCATTTACAAATACTTGAGAAATGTAGTGAAATTACAGTCGCTCTCTTTGTTCTTTTATTGAATTGTTTACTTCCTATAGTACGCCGCTTCAGTTTTTGACTCGCTCTATGATTTGTTGCTAAATAACCAATAAGAGTGCTCTCTTCAGCCAATGGCCGACACCGGTTCTACATCCTGTGTCGGGCCAACTTGATCTGACAAGGGGCGATGTGACATGTATGTGATGTGGAGTTTCATGTGAAACACACCAAACCAACTGACTGACAGACGGACAAAGCCCTACAGCCTACCATCGGCTTGGTGTGCCCCATACCTTAGATCAGAGATGCCCAAACTAGGGCCCGCGGGAAAGATTTGAGAAGAGAGAGAGATTGATGGGGAAGTAGTTGGGGCGAATATCTCTGATAATTTAAATCAATACATTGTAGTTACTTTTGAATATTAGGAAGTGACTTATGGAAACATTACTGCAGAGCAGTTTGGTACATTTACCTTCACCTCACAACCCTCAATCAAGTTTAGTTTTTGTCCCTTCGTAAGAAAAAGTTTGAGCACCCCTACCTCAGATGAAATGTGAAAGCTCCCTCATCCTCTATAAACAGCAATGGTCCTGGCTTGTCCAGATAATTTTTATCTTCATTTTTTTATTTGGTATTTGTCAAAAATACAAAAAAAAAAACTTTTATTAATGCTTGCAGTGGTTCAATTGGAATATTATTAAGCTATAAGAATTTTTTGTGTGCACATAAAACAAAAATAATGACTATATTTAACAATTTCTTCTTCTCTGTGTCAGTATAGGGCACATTTATGCACACCACTCTCATTTATTGGCACTCCACAATGACGCAGAAGAGAAGAAACTAGAACGAATGTAATCTGTACGACAATTCCCTTTGTACAAGAAGGAAGTGTATCTGAATTGTACTGCAAAATGTACCCGAAGCGACGTATTTTAGATTTGCAAAAATGTAAACAGCGCTCTCTAGTAGATTTGTCATTTGAAACGTGCAACAAAACATAACCGAAGTCATTGTTTACTCATTCTTAGCTTGTTTCAGACCTGTTTCGCTTGTTCTGTTGAACGCAAAAGAAGATATTTTGAAGAAAGTTGAAAACCTGTAACCATTGACTTCCATAGTATTTGTTTTTCCTGTAATTGAAGTCAACTTCAAAATATGTGTGTTTAACAGAATAAAGAAACTCATAATGGTTTATAACCACTTGAGAGGGAGCAGATAATGAGTACATTTTTATTTTTGGGCATCACCTTAAGTTTTGGGTATCTGAATCTTTAATGCAGGTACAGAAACTCCTCAGGTTTCATTAAAGATGTTTTTTTCTAAGAATAGTGCAAGTCCTATGGGTTTGCTACAGATTGAGACATGGTACAGTAAATGTTTTCTTTTTATTGATTGTTCACTGTTCTTGTTTGCGGCAAGAAAATCTTAGCCAGATACATTTTTTGAGGATTGTTATAAAGCTTATTTATTTACTGAAAAGTCCAGTTGAAAACTGTGTTGATTGACTTGTTTGCATAGTTTTATTCTTGGTAAAATATGGATTGAATTTTAATGTTGTGCCTGGTTAATACATGGTGTTAACTATTCAACCCAAAATAAAAATTCTGTCATCATTTTCTCACTTTACAAACCGGCACGAGTTTCTTCTTTACAACACAAAAAGAAGACATTTAAAAAAATGTTTAGTACCAAACAGCAGATTATTACCACGGACATTCACAGTAGGAAAAAAATACAATCAATGGTTACCATCAGGGATTTGGTACCCAATATTTTCTTTCCTCTGTGTTTTTTTGTTGGGTTTTAGGTTTGAAACAATTGGAGGGTGAGTTAATGATGACAGGTGTATTCGTTTTGAGATGAACTATCCCTTTAAAATTTCCAAGCCGAACATGAAATCCTATAAAGCATACAGTACAATTACCCCTAAGTGTAGCTCGACTGACCGAGAGAGGGTGTTATGGTAGTGTTTGAAACCCAAGAGCCTCTTCATGCCCACCATGAGCTGCTCTTGATGTTAACCACTTTTATTGATATTGTGCTGTAACGGGTCGGTGTTCATTTTTTCAAGCATATTCCTTCAAAGAAAAGCATGCAAGTGTCATAACAAGCCCTTACGTGAGATTTCCTGTTTGATTTGCCTCTTTTGTAGGTTCACTATCTGTCACAAAACAGAGGTGATAAAGAATACTTTGAACCCCGCGTGGCAGCCCTTCACCATCCCGGTGCGAGCGCTCTGTAATGGAGACTATGACAGGTGAGGCTCTTATAAACCTTGCTGCGTCTCTCCCTTATAACTACTAATCCTAATTTTAGTATATCTTAATAAAGTATACTAATTACTAATTGGATTTACCTTAATACATGATGCTGGTCTCTTGTTTTTTAAATAAATATTAGTGCTGGGTAATTCATCTGGATTAATCGCATCCAAAATAAAAGTTTGTTTTGACGTAATATATGTGTGTGTGCTGTGTATATTTATTATGTATATATAAATACACATACGCATGCATATATTTGAGAAAATGTTTATTTATATTAATATATAAAATATATATGTAAATATGATATGATAATGATATATATACTCACCGGCCACTTTATTAGGTACACCTGTCCAACTGCTTGTTAACGCAAATTTTTAATCAGCAACTCAATGCAATTTTGATGGCAGCAACTCAATGCATTTAGGCATGTAGACATGGTCAAGACAATCTGCTGCAGCTCAAACCAAGCATCAAAATAGGAAAGAAAGGTGATTTAAGTGAATGTGGCATGGTTGTTGGTGTCAGACGGGCTGGTTTGAGTATTTTAGAAACTGCTGATCTACTGGGATTTTCACGCACAAGCATCTCTAGGGTTCGCAGAAGATGGTAGGGTCAGAATTTGGCATCAGCAGCATGAAAGCATGGATCCGTCCTGCCTTGAATCAACGGGTTCAGGCTGCTGCTGGTGGTGTGATGTGTGGGGATATTTTCTTGGCACACTTTGGACCCAATATTACCAATTGAGCATTGTGTCAACACCATACTATGACCACAGTGTACCCATGTTCTGATGGCTACTTTCAGCATAATAACGCACCATGTCATAAAGTGTGAATCCTTTCAGACTGGTTTCTTGAACATGGCAACGAGCTCACTGTACTCAAATGGCCTCCACAGTCACCAGAGCTCAATCCAATAGAGCATCTTTGGAATGTGGTGGAACAGGAGATTCGCATCATGGATATGCAGCCGACAAATCTGCAGCAACTGCATGATGCTATCATGTCAATATGGAGCAAAGTCTCTGAGGAATATTTCCAGTACTTTGTTGAATCTAAGCCACAAAGGATTAAGGCAGCTCTGAAGACAAAAGTGGGTCCAACCCAGTACTTGTAAGGTGTACCTAATAAAATGACCGGTGAGATAATACACACATCTATGATGTCAAAACAGACTTTTATTTTAGATTAATTGTGTGATTAATCGCAATACAATTTTTTCTGCTCTAATGTTTATTAAAATAATATTTATTTTTTCGATCATTAGTTAAATAGTTTTTTTATTTAAATGCTTAATTATTTAACTCTAAAAACTTTTAAATGGACAGTTCACACAAAAATGAATATTTACTAGTTATTTATTAAACTCAAGTGGTTTAACTAATACTAATAACTAATAATGAACAACTGTATTTTTTATTAACTAACATGTGCTAATACTGTAATAAATGCTTTGTTCATGTTAGTAAATACATAAATTAACTGTAACTAACGAAACCATATTGCAAATTAAGACTGAAATTCAATTTGGTAAAGATGCAGAGTCGTTCCATGCATTAGATTCTTGTGTGCATTCTGACAGTCAGTGCATTTGTATTTTTGTCCAAAACATTTGTGATATTTTGAAAGGACTAGATTTTTTTCTTACACCGTTAAATCCCCTCAGTCTTGTTCACTGGTGTCTGAGGTGTTTAAAGCAGTTGTGTGACTGTGGCAGTCCCAATAATCCCAGCAGTCAGCCGGAGCCAGGACGCTGGCTTTATTTGGGCCGGCTCTGTGGACTCACCCAGGCTGCTCGACATACTCTGACCTTTTGAGAAAATTCAGGCTGTCTGCGCTTAATTTTAGATATTGACTTGCTGTGCGCTTTGATTTGTTTGTAATCTCTCCAGAACGGTGAAGGTTGATGTTTACGACTGGGACAGAGACGGAAGGTACGTTTTATTTTTCATGGCTTGTCTTCGTTCCCTTTGTGGGTAATAAATATTGTGTTTACGAATACATCAATTATCCAGAGTAACAACAAGAAGTCCAAGTCAAATTTCCATTAGCCAAAATCATTTCTTGTCAGCGTGCTCGTGCAGCGGTCATTAAATGCTCCTCGGTCAAATAAATGCTTTCATTTTTCTTCAGTCACGATTTCATCGGGGAGTTTACTACCAGCTACAGAGAGCTGTCTCGCGGACAGAGTCAGTTCAATGTTTATGAGGTAAAACACATTTTTTAAACATTATTGTTTTTTTTAACATCGTTTGCACTTATTTTGACTTTTTCTAAATGGCAATGAAAGGGGTAAAATGAGGCTTGCAACTAATAATCATTAAAAAAATATATTTATAGAGATATGTTTTCTGATATAGGTGGATAGACAGACAGACAGACAGATGATTTAATTTAATTTAATTTAATTTAATTTAATTTAATTTAATTTAAT
>CAIGQZ010001345.1:21440574-21451874 GCA_903798205.1 Danio tinwini | reverse complement strand
TCTCTCTCTCTCTCTCTCTCTCTCTCTCTCTCTCTCTCTCTCTCTCTATATATATATATATATATATATATATAGAGGGGTTTAACTGTCACAAAAATCAAATAAATAAATCTTATAGAAAAACAATAAATAAATTATTAATTTTATTTAATTTTTATTTTATTTTATAAATGACGCATACTATACATGGTGAGGAAATGTTAAAGCGGGTAAATATCAGGTTTTAGTAATAACAATAATAGTTTTGCTTTGTCTTTCTGTCTAAGATAAACATACAGATTGATTTATTTTATTTATTTATTTTTTTTATTATCATTTTTTTAATTATTATTATTTTTTCAATTTTTTTTTTATTTTTTTATTTTATAAATTATGCATACCTGATGGTTCAGGAAATAATGAAACTAAATACCAGGTTTTAGTAATAACAATATTTTTTTACTCTATCTACAGTACCTTTCTGCCTGCCAGGCTGTCTGTCTGAGATAGATTTTATTTTATTTTATAAAGGATGCAGACATGATGGTTCAGACACTGATAAAGTGGTCAAATACCGAGTTTTAGTAATAGTAATTTTGTTTATGTATTTATTTATTTATTTATTTTTATTATTTTTTATATATTTTTTTATAAATGATGCATACAGTTCAGAAAATGTTAAAGTGGGTAAATACCGGGTTTTAGTAGTAACAATAATTGTTTTTGTTCTGTCTGTCTGTCTGTCTGTCTGTGATAGAAAAACAGAAGGATGAAATTGTATTTTATTAATGATTCATATCTGATAGATCAGGAAATGTTAAAGCTCAACTAAATACCAGGTTTTAGTAATAACATTTTTTTTTGTCTGAGATAGACTGACAGATTTAATTTTGTTTTGTTTTGTTTTGTTTTATTTATTCATTGTATTTATCATTTTTCATTCATTCATTTTCACATCCCTTAGTCGCCACAGCGGAATGAACTGCTAACTTATCCAGCATGCGTTTTATGCAGCGGATGCCCTTTTAGCTACAACTCAGTACTGCGAAACACCCATACACACTCATTCACACCCACCCACGCGAACATGGGGAAAGCATGCAAACTCCACACAGAAATGCCAACTGGCCCAGCCAGGACTCAAACCAGCAACCTTCTTGCTGTTAGGTGACAGTGCTAACCACTGAGCCACCATGCCACTCCCTATTTATTTTATTTTATTAATTTTTTTTAATGATGTATACCTGATGCTTCAAAAATTGAAAGCACAGCTAAATATCAAGTTTTAGTAATAACATACAGTATTTACTACAGTATTCTGAATATAAAATAAACAGATAAATCTAACATATAAAACACAACTATTAGGTTTTTCAATGTTAAATGCAGTAGAGAAGTTGAAAGCAGCCCGAGAGGCGTATGCAGACATGTAATGTGTTGATAACCAGCTGCTTTTTCCATGCTAGGATCATTTGAACAGTTTATCTTAAGTTCTCTATTATTCATAAAACGTTCCTCTGATGTCTCCAAAATAAGTGATTGGACGACAACGTGGGCTGCATTCATCAAGTGCCAAAAACGTTTCATAAAAATAAGAAAACATATGCAGATGCTTTAGCAGTATGTCACATTCCTTTCAGCCATGCTTGACGGCTGTCTTTATGTTTCTCTCAGGTCCTGAATCCTAAGAAGAAAGGCAGGAAAAAGAAATATGTCAACTCCGGCACGGTACGTGTGAATGAATTACCTGTCAAGCGCTCTCTTCTCCTGATTTATTTTCATAATGACTTCCATTATCTCTCCTCTTCTCCGTCTCTTTTTTCCCCTCCACTCTCTCTAGGTAACACTTTTGTCCTTCAAAGTGGAATCGGAGTACACCTTTGTGGACTTCATTCGGGGCGGGTGAGTGGCCCTTTAAAAGTCCCTGGATAAATTAGGCAGGAGAACGATGCAGATTTACAGCCTAGAGAGCAGCTGTGTGTAAAGCTTTTGTGGAATTACGGAGAGTTGATCTGAATGTGGTGCCCCTCAAGACAACAGCTATAAAGCAGAGTGGATCTTATTGTCATTGAGCGTTCAGGACAGTTCACTTACCATTCATTTTCTCCAGGCTTTTACTGTGTGTGTGCGTGTTGAATACTGATACGTCATGGGGTGAAAATGTTAATCAAATATACTCTTGGAATTTTTATTTCGCATTCGCTCTGGTTATTCTAGGCCAAAGCCAGTGATTGTTAAATAGTTTTGTAGATCAGGTTTAATATATTTTAGTGTCATAACTATATATTCATTCATTCATTTTTCTTTGGCTTAGTCCCTTATTTATTACCACAGTGGAATGAACTGCCAACTGTTCCAGCATGTGTTTTACACAGCGGATGTCCTTTTGGCTGCAACCCAGTAATGGAAAACATCCATACACACACTATGGCCTATTTAGTTTATTCAATTCATATAGTGCAACCCTATAGCGCATGTCTTTGGACTGTGCGGGAAACTGGAGCTCCCGGTTGGGAACATGGGGAAAACATGGAAACTCCACACAGAAATGCCAACTGACCCAGCCTGGACTTGAACCAGCAACCTTCTTGCTGTGAGGCAACAGTGCTAACCACTGAGCCACCATGTTTCCCCAGGCTCAAACTCGTCTCTTTGGTGTCGTAGACAAATGTTCTAGTTTTATTATTATTATTTATCTTTAATAGTTTTTATGCTGTAAAAAAAATCCTTGTGGCCTTACATTTTTAAGCTGAATCCAATAAACCTTATGAGTCCATTAAATTATATTATATGAAAGTGACTTAAAACAGCTTGCATAACTTAAACAATTAAGTTAGAAAATGATTTTTTACAATTGATATTTATAAGATACAATTGAATTGTTTAATAAGTTACACGTGACTAATTGATCATATGAGTTTTTCACAGTGTAGTATTTATTTCACTGAAATTTTTTTGTTAAATTCTTCCTCACGATTATATTGGAGCTCACTAAATTCTTTTTTAAAATAAATTGTTTTCATAAAATATTTATGGCATGTTAATGATTATACATACATGATGGTTTAGAAAATGTTGAAGCACAACTAAATACCAGGTTTTAATAATAACAATATTTTTTGCTCTATCTACCTGTCTGTATGCCAGTCTGTCTGCAGGGCTGGATTAACCAATGGGCATTATGGACACAGGCCCAGGGGCCCGTGCGCACTTGGGGCCCCTGCAAGAGGGGAGGGGAGGGGGGGTCAAAACATGATAGCAACATGTTTTGACACGATCAATCATGAACCTAGTTCGAATCCAGCGTCTGATGAACTCGTTCTTCTTTTTCCCCCACTAGATATCAGATTTTGCCTACTCTTTATCACAAGGAAGACAAGTAGGAATCATCAATAAATGTGTGTATTATGGAAGACTCAAATTCATAGATTCATTGTATATTAAAATCCATTATTTTTCACTAGTTGAATTAGTATATTTTTTTCAAAGTGTGCTTTAAATGCTTTAAAAATAAGTTAAATCTTTGTAGACTAGAACTATATGTACTGTATGTCATTTATTTTAAAAATGTGGGCAATACATTATAGATTAATTTTATTAAAAATATGTAATATTAATCTTATTTTTTAATTCAACTATAGGGGTGTGGCCAGGTAGGGAGGCTACAAGACATTGTGCGCAGGCGCCTTTGAATTCTTATTCCGGGCCTGCCTGTCTGTCTGAGATTTTATTTTTTTTATTTAATTAAATTTTATAAATGATGCACACCTGATGGTTCATAAAAGTGAAAGCACAGCTAAATATCAAGTTTTAGTAATAACATATCTACTACAGTATTCTGAATATAAAATTAACAGATAAACATTAAAACACAACTAATAGATTTTTCAATGTTAAATACAGCAGAGAAGTTGAAAGCAGCTCAGGAGGCATATGTAGTGTAGTATTTATTCACTAATTATTATTTTAAATAAATTTTTTCATAAAATATTTATGAAATATTGATAAAAAATAAAAGATTTATTGATATTGATTCACAGATATAAATAATACATTATAATAAAATGCATATAAAATGAACCACCACCACTTATAATAATAAAAAACAACAATAATAATAATAATAATTCCTAATCATAAGGACAGAGAACTGGACACGTTAAAATAAACAGTATATAATAATAATAGTAGTAATAATACTAATAATAATAATCATCATCATCATGGTCTTAATGAATTTGTAATTCAAGTTTTAGTTTTAGTTTTAAGATATTCTAAATGAACAATACTAATATTTTACCGGCAACTAAGTTAAAAAAATGTTTCTTTTAAATCAATTCACTTAAGTTAGTTCAGATTTGGATTGAACAAACTTTGGATTAATAGATCTGTCAGTTTGATGTTTTTAAATGTGATTATTAAAAAATAAAAATGCAAAAACATGATAGTATTGGAGACATTTAAGCTGAAATTGAACCTTCATGTTTTCAGTCTGTTTCAGTCATTGCTGGCGTTTAATCCTTTGACATTTCTAATCAATGTTTTTTTTACATTTTTATACCGTACAACACACTCTCATTTCAAGACAACTGAAATCATGGCAGTGATTCAGTGGACTGGTTTATCGTCCCATATGCTGGTCTATAATTAATCACAAGACCTTTAATTAAGCTCTGACTTGATAAAAACATATGCGTGTATATTTTAAACAAGAACAACTTATTTATTGATATTCCGATATATTTAACGTCCTTAAGACTCACAATTTATTTATAGGTTTTCTTTTTTTAGTTTATTTTTATACACAGTGGCAGTCCACATCAAACATCTATTATATTTTAAAGTATCAGTATTTAGATTCTAATACAAAACAAGTTTTGTTGTGAAAGAATGGAAATATTTGCATTATTATGTTTGTATTCTGGACTATTTCTAGGTTATGAATCAAACGTGTGGCATTGAGCATTTTAACTCCTTTGTAGTAAAGGTCAGATGTCCTGCTTGCTTTGAAGCATGGATAATATAAATCTGGTTTTGTTCATGTCTGCTCAGGTGCTGCTGTTAACAAAAAGGGAGGCAAAGAGACATTTTGTGAATTTTTTTTTTTAGCAAATATTTAACTGATTATATCTGTAATGGGGAGAAATGTGCAATTAAATAAGTATTTTCACTTAACAGTCAAAAGTTTGGAGTTGGTAGGATTTTAATAATGTTTATTGAAAACAGTTTGCTCATTAACTCTGCATTTATTTGACCAAAATACACTAAAAAATGCTTGTTTTTTTGCTCATTCAAACTAATTAAAATGAGCTGAAACAACACAAAGTTAACTTTATCGATTTGTGTTGGGTCAACATCAAAAAATTATGTGGAACACTGCCTTTTTTTTACAGTGTACAGTAGAGATGCGCGGATCAGCTGAAATGTCACCCGAATCCGCTCCTTCATACTAATTATCCACCCGCCACCCGCCCTGCACATTAAAAAAGATAACAAAAACAGTGTCACTTCAGCCTAAACGGCAGCTATGTTATGTTTACTTGGCCTTTTTCTTTGCACTGTGCAAAAACAGAGTAGCATCTACTGTGCCTGGATTTGGGCGATTCTGCCTCTCCTCCAAAACACGGCCAGCTGCACTAAATGAGCGTTCGCTTGCACCGCTTGTTGCAGGAATGCACAAGCTTCTCCTTGCAAGGCGCTGCAGTCGTGTAAATAAGCAATCTTGTTTCTCCCAAAACGATAGCGGAAATTTCCTCTGAGGATTTTTCTAATTGAAAGTTTGCACAGTACTCTTGCACTTCATCCATTATTTTGGGCCTCTTATCTTCACATTCTGCAAAGTCCACTCTCTGCTTTTTTGCTGGTCAATGATATGACCCGCGACCCACCTTTTGGCTTAGCCCCTTATTTATCCTTATTTACCATATTTTACGCAGGTTATGCCCTTTCAGCCACAATCCAGTACTGGGAAATACACTCTCACATTCACACACTCATACACTACGGCCAAATTAGTTCATCCAATTCACCTATAGCGATTGTCTTTGGACTGTGGGGGAAACCGGAGCACCCAGAAGAAACCCACACCAACACGAGGAGAACATGCAAACTCAAATGTCAACTGGCCCAGCGGGGACTCAAACCAGCCACCTTCTTGCTGTGAGGCGACAGTGCTAATCACTAAGTCACTGTGCCGCCCGTTTTGGCAATTTGTCCACATGCGAATACAGTATTGGGTCACCGAAACCAAAGATGCACCAAACACGAAAGAAAACGCTCCCGGAGTTTGACGTTATCCACCCGCGACACTTTCACTATCCCGCGTTCTGAAATGATTCCTCACAGCAAAGGTAAACAATCTGTAGCGGCAATTTTGCACACAGCGTGTCTCAATGACGTCATCAAATTCTGTTGTTACACTGCAGGAAAGTGTCTGAAGTCTTCTGACACTGCCAGAACTTCATTGGAGAGAAAATCTGATCACAACGGGCACAAAGCGGCTGTCAAACCAACGATGAAAGACCACAGATTTTAGCCCAGGATTTTAGGAATCTTTTAGGATTTTCTAAATTTGTCTCAGATGACAAAATCACTGCTGAAATCTCACAGTGTGAGCAGGGGTTAAGACGGATTTCTGTCAATTGCTGGGTTCCTGCCTGTCTAAATTTGAGCTTGATTACGTGTTAAAATAAGGAAAGACGAGTTGTGTATTCAGCCTGCGGAGTGGGATGTGAAAGCACGTTCCTCTCTCAACTAAGGGCTCTGTATAATCACTCCACTGGGATCCACTCTGAATTTTCCATTCCCACTCACTGAAAAACTGCTCTGTCCACTCCATTTTAAAAGTTATTTATATGTTTATTTTTGGGCGGCACGGTGGCTCAGTGGTTAGCACTGTCGCCTTAAAGCAAGAAGATCGCTGGTTCGAGTGCCGGCTGGGTCAGTTGGCATTTCTGTGTAGAGTGTGCATATTCTCCCCATGTTGTCCACCAGTTGCTCTGGTTTCCCACACAGTCCAAAGACATGCACTATATGTCAATTGAATAAGCTAAATTGACCTTAGTGAATGAATGTGTGTGTGAATGCGAGAGTTTATGGGTGTTTCCCAGTACTGGGTTGCATCTGAATAGGGCATCCGCTGTGTAAAACATATGCTGGAATAGTTGGCAGTTCATTCTGTTGTGGCGACACCTGATAAATAAGGGACTAAGCCAAAGGAAAATGAATAATTGTTGATTTTTTTTTTTTATTTCTTGCACGCCTGAGCACAACATCTATAATTTTATATAAATTTTTGGGGAATTATCCAACATGCTTAAAGGAGCTGTATGTAAGATTTTGACTCGTCTAAAGCATAAGAATACCATAATATGTGTGCAGATATTTAAGAAACATCCCAAGTGAACATACTTGTTTAACTGAAAAACAATGCTGAAGTCAGATATTCTGCATTGAAAATGTTTTTTTTTTTCCGTGCTGGAACGCTGTCTTTGTTTAGGTAAATTTAACCTGCACAATGCCAGTTTAGCCAATTATATTTCAACACCCCTTGTTGGTGCGTATTTCATTTATTCATTCAAAAAGACTCTAAAAGCATGCGTCTGTGGCCGAAAATTCGACCTCCGGTGGACAGTAGCAGATGCCGAAATGAGACAGATTCAGTTCCACATGAGGTTATTAATTATCAAATGATATAAATATTATGAACATAAACATTAGGCGAGCAACTCACATTGTAACCGCATGTCCTAACAACACGCTTTGTGTTGAGATATGCAGTGATGAGCAATTTGGCTGTTTGCACCAGACGAAACACGACAGAAACTTAAATACAGCCTTTCAGAAGCACAGAATATGCACTCACTCACGAAATGGTAAGGTTTATAATCTATTTAATACATGTTAACCCTCTTTAACATCATTAAATGTAGATGCTGAATCACTCATATGTGTTTAGTTCTAAAGTTCAATTTCAAACGGTTTATTGTATTTTCAAGATCTGAGGTGAACTATCTGCTGCTGCTTTCAGTATATGGCAATAAATGTCATGTAAAATGGCATTCAAACTCACATTGTTAACATGTAGCACTGAATAAATCACACAAAGTTTACCAGTTTATCACTGTCATAGGTTTCTGTTGTTCAGCTGTGAGAAATAGAAGCCGTTTCTAATATAACAATTTGAGGTGTTGGTTAGAACCAAAACTCCTTTTAATATGGAAAATATTCCCTCTATCGCGTGTCGTTGCTTGTATTTAGAACACAGTTTAAATCACTCGCTCCTGTACTTAATCTGGCAACCCGCATTTGCGTTTGTTTTGATCCAGGAGTGCAATATCTAGTTCAACCACTGGGTGTCAAACTTACATACTGCACCTTTAAGAAATAGAATTACACAAACATGTCCAAATGCATACCAAAAATGTGTGCATCTTTCCTTAACATGTTAAAGGGCTTCCATGTAAGTTTTTGACTCTGCTAAGGCATAAAAAATACCACATAGGTTTGGAGATATATTTTTAGAAAAAATGCTAAGTTAATATACTTGTTTAACAATACGTTTTAAAATACACAAACTTGGTCTCAGCTATTTAAATTGAGTGTTGATTAAAGGAATGTGGCATGAAAAAAAAAATCTTTTTTTTTCACTTTAATCCATGGACTCATGTCTGTGCCATGGTCGATGTAACCAAATACTTCTACTTGTACTAATGGACTTGTAACATGTATGTTGATGATAGGACAATTATCCTACTTAATTTCAGAACAGAGGCATCAGAATGCAGCCAACCAGAACCCATAAATAATGATTGTTTTTTTTAACCATGCATGTGTGGATGAGATTTTAATTTTTTTTTTTAAGAGAGAGGAAATACTTTATTTACAAAAATACATATGTACCTGTGGACATGGCTTTAGTCATGAAAAACAGCTAGTCATGTCAGAAATCCATATGTTCTGTATAAAAACCTTTGGTTACAAGCTTTTAACTGTGACTCTTTTCATTGTTGCAAACAGAACACAGCTCAACTTCACTGTAGCCATAGACTTCACTGCGTCTAATGGTAAGAACATATTCGTTGACTGAAAAACAGGAGCTGTGTTTGTGTGGCATGCAATAGTCAACTTGAGATTTTGTGACACTTTTGTAATTGACACGAATGCACCGGTGTCTGAGCTTTGTATTGATTGCTACCTGAACGCAGGAAACCCATCCCAGCCGACGTCGCTCCACTACATGAACCCGTATCAGCTGAACGCGTACGCTATGGCCCTTAAAGCCGTGGGGGAAATCATCCAGGATTATGACAGTGACAAACTCTTCCCTGCCTACGGCTTTGGAGCCAAACTCCCTCCTGATGGCAAGATCTCTCATGCTTTTCCCCTGGTGAGTAACAACTCTAAAGGAGCCATCATTAAACACACACACATACACAATGACATGACAGTAATATTGAACTGTTAAAGGGTTAATTCCCTTAAAAAATGACTATTGTGTTATCATATTTTGACTTTTAACATTGCAAACCTCTATGATTTTTTATTAAAAAGAGCCATCATTAAAACACACACACACATATACACAAAGACATAATTTTGCAGTAATTTTGGACCGTTAAAAGGTTAGTTCACTCAAAAATGACTATTCCAGTCTTTCCCAGTCCTGTTCCTGAAGGCACACCAACATTTTCAACCTCTCCCTATTCAAAAACACCTGAATCAAATCATTAGAATATTAAAAAACTCCAAAACCTGAAATGAACGGGTCAGATAAGGGAGACATCTGAGCTGTTGATGTGACAATTTTGTGTGCCTCCAGGGTCAGGATTGGGAAACATTGGACTATTCTGTTAGCATATTTGTACTCTTTTATCTTTGCAAACCTGTATGATTTTTCTTTATTCTCAAAAAGAGCCATCATCAAAAACACACACATACACAACGACATGACCGTAATGTTGCACTGTTAAAGGGTTAGTTCACTCAAAAATTACTATTGTGTTGTCATATTTTGATTCTTTTTATCATTGCAAATCTGTATAAGTATTTTATTCTCAAAAAAAGCCATCATTAAAAACACGTAAAAACAATGACGTGACAGTAATGTTGGACTGTTAAAGGGTTAGTTCACTCAAAAAATTACTATTCTGTTGTCATATTTTGACTCTTTTTATCATTGAAAATCTGTATAAGTATTTTATTCTCAAAAAAGCCATCATTAAAACACAAACACAATGATGTGACAGTAATGTTGGACTGTTAAAGGGTTAGTTCACTCAAAAATGACGTTATTACGAATTTCACTATCATATTTTTGCTCTTTTATTATTCCAAACCTGTGTGATTTTTGTTTTCTTCTGTAGAACACAAAGGACATTTTTTTTAACTCTACTTTCTATACGTTGGATTATATTGAACCCAACTGAGGTTTGTTACTAATGTACTTTTGTGGTACTTACAGTAAGTATGGATTTAGATTAATAGGATTACTACAGTACTAGTCAGGGCTATTATTAGTTAACTAAGAGTAAACCCATAAAAACTTTTGTCACTTTAATGTGACTCTAAATTGAAATATAGAGAAACCTTTTTCAGCTAGTTGGGAAAAAAATTTTTTTACATTTATATAGCATTTTTTGGACACTCAAAACACTTTACACATTTTTGGGGGGAATCTCCTCATCCACCACCAGTGTGCAGCATCCACCTGAATGACGAGACGGCAGCTGTATTGCGCCAGACCACACACCAGCTGATTGGTGGAGAGGAGACAGAGTGATGAAGCCAATTATGATATGGGGATGGTTAAGAGGCCATTATGGAAAGAGGCCAGTGGGCAAATTTGGCCAGGATGCCGGGGTTAAACCTCTACTCTTTTTTTTTTTTTTTGAAGGACATCCTGGGATTTTTCACGACCACAGAGAGTCGGGACCTCAGTTTAACGTCTTATCAAAAAGACGTCTTATCAAAAAGACGGTGCTCACTGAGCAGTGTTTTTGTGACATATCAGGACACAAATCTGTATAATGACATGGGTATGACAGATATTTCAAAAAGGTGGTGAAATACGAGGACATTGGTGACGTCCTCATTTCTTAAAAAGCTTATAAATCCCACAGAATGAGTTTTTTCAGAGTGTAAAGCTGTACACTGTCTCCTGTGATGGTTGGGTTCAGGGTTAGGGTGGGACGAGGGCAATATAATATACGGTTTGAACCATATAAAATGAATGGAAACCTATGTAATGTACCCACTTTTCACAAAAACAAACAGGTGTGTGTGTGTGTGTGTGTGTGTGTGTGTGTGTGTGTGTGTATATA
>CAIGQZ010001345.1:21403738-21420389 GCA_903798205.1 Danio tinwini | reverse complement strand
TAACATGCTAATTCATGCTAGAATCATGCTAATACTGTAACATACTAATTCATGCTAGAGTCAAATTAAAACTCAAGCAAAATTAAAGCTAATTCATGCTAAGTTAAATCTATATCTATCTATCTATCTATCTATCTATCTATCTATCTATCTATCTATACTTTTTCAAACAATTTTAAGCCTCAAAATTTGTCTCGACGAACTTTAATAATCTAGTTGTAAATTGCTTTTTTTCAGCCATTTTGATCTTTAATGTGTGGATGCTGGTTGCGTATGAATGAAAAGATGTAGAAAGATGATTTTGTTTGTTTGTGTAACTATGTATTTATTTATTATTTTTTAATTTAGCTTTTATTGGTATTTTGTATTGACGTCTTTTCAAAAGGTACACTTTTGTACCCTACAGGTGCACGCTCGTACCTTAAAGGAACATTTTTGTACACATTTGTACTTGTTAGGTATAAATGTGGTTAGGTAAATATACCTTTAAGGTACAAATGTGGACCTGATAGGTATAAAAGTGTACCTTTTGAAAAGGTACTTGCCCAGTAACAGCTTTTGTACCTTTATTTCTGAGAGTGTGTTGAATTTTTATATAGTTTGGTGGCATTTTCTTGGTGAAGACCCCCTGGCCTTTTTCATTAAACTCTTGAACCTTTTTACCTGAAAGGACTAAACTTTTTATTTCAATTCAATTCATCTTTATTTGTATAGTGTTTATACAATGTAGATTGTGTCAAAGCAGCTTCACATGGAAGTTTATAGTGAATTGAAACAGTATCAGTTCAGTTTTCAGTGTTTAAGTTCAGTTTAGTTTAGCTCAGTTCAGTGTGGTTTAATAATCACTACTGAGAGTCCAAACACTGAGGAGCAATTCCATCGATGCGCAGCTCTACAGATCCCGAACCATGCAAGCCAGTGGCGACAGCGGCGAGGAAAAAACTTCACCAATTGGCGAAAATGAAGAATTTAAAAAATCTCGAGAGAAACCAGGCTCAGTTGGGCATGACCATTTCTCCTATGGCCAAACGTCTTGTGCAGAGCTGCAGTCTAGGCGCAGTAGCTGGACCTCCATGAAGACACGTCTGTCCTTGGAGCATCACAGGAATCAGTCTTATGCTCTCCATCATGACCACCACAGCAGCAGCTCAGGATACGGCCTGGTCCGGGAACCTTGGGATCGTCTCGTCGCTGGTCTTGGATCGCATCAGTGGCACTGCATAGTCTGAGGGTCTCGAGATGAGTACCCCCAGGTAGAAATACAGAATAAGGAGAATAATTAGCGTAGCTGCTGTTCATAGTGTATATAAACAAGAAGCAAAATCTTGTGTGGGGCACATCATGCGTCATACCGCTATGTAATGCACTAAGTGTATGCTTTGCTAAAAAGATAGGTCTTTAATCTAGTTTTGAAGAGTGAGAGTGTGTCTGAGCCTCGGACATTATCAGGAAGGCTATTCCAGAGTTTAGGGGCCATAAATGAGAAGGCTCGACCTCCTTTATTCGATTTAGCTATTCTAGGTACTACAAGAAGCCCTGAGTTTTGAGATCTTAAAGAGCGGGTTGGATTGTAGCGAGACAAGAGGTTGGTTAGATAAACAGGAGCTAGATTATTTAAGGCTTTATAGGTAAGAAGCAATATTTTAAATTCAATACGAAACTTAACAGGCAGCCAGTGTAAGGAGGATAAAATTGGGGTGATATGATCATATTTTCTAGACCTGGTAAGAACTCTGGCAGCTGCATTTTGTACTAGCTGAAGTTTGTTAATAGAGGATGCTGGGCAACCAGCAAACAGAGCATTACAGTAATCCAGCCTAGAAGTCATGAAAGCATGAACTAGCTTTTCTGCATCTGAGATGGATAGCATATTTCACAATTTAGCAATATTTCTTAGATGAAAGAAGGCAGTTTTTGTGACATGGGATATATGATTTTTAAAGGTTAAATTGCTGTCTAATATGACACCCAGATCTTTTATAGTAGAGCTAACGCTAACTTTGTATCCCTCTAATTGCAGGTCGAGTTGTGAGAACTGCTGTGTACAGGATTTAGGCCCAATAAGTAATAATTCTGTTTTGTCTGAGTTTAAGAGAAGAAAATTGTTGGTCATCCAGTCTTTAACATCTTTAATACACTCAGTCAGCTTAGACAGTTTAGACATCTCATCCGGTTTAGTTGAAATGTATAATTGAGTATCATCTGCATAGCAGTGAAAACTGATCCCATGTTTTCTAATAATGTCCCCCTGGGGAAGCATGTATATTGTAAACAGCAAAGGGCCTAAAACTGATCCTTGAGGGACCCCGTACTTTACCAGTCTTACTTGTGAAAGTTGTCCATTAATATTCACAAACTGGTAACGATCAGCTAAGTATGACCTAAACCATTGAAGAGCCTGTTCTTGGACACCTGTAGAATATAAGCGGTCTATGAGGATATTGTGATCAATGGTGTCAAAAGCGGCGCTAAGATCTAGTAGAACTAATAGTGAGATGCACCCTAGGTCGGCAGCTAAGAGTAAATCGTTGGTTATTTTCACTAATGCGGTTTCTGTGCTGTGATGAGGCCTGAAACCTGACTGAAACACTTCAAAAATATTGTTCATCTGCAGAAAGGAGCATAATTGGGTAGTAACAACTATTTCTAGTATTTTAGACATAAACGGAAGATTTGAAATAGGCCTATAATTAGCTAGGTTGCTGGGGTCCAGTTGTGGTTTCTTAATATTAGGTTTAATAACAGCTAGCTTGTAAGGATTTGGAACATGGCCTAAAGCTAAAGAAGAGTTGATAACGTTAAGGAGAGGTTCTCCTATAACAGGTAGCAAATCTTTCAGTAATTTTGTTGGAATTGGATCTAACATACATGTAGCTGCTTTGGAACTATTTATAATTTTATCTAGCTCTTCCTGTTCTATGATTTTGAAGCATTGTAGGTTATTTTGATTCAGTGGAATGTTTACTGAATCTGAAGTATAAGGTGGTGCAGAAAGTTTAACATCTTCTATTTTCTGTCTAAAGTCTTCTATCTTATCACTGAAAAAATTCATGAAGTCATCACTACTAATATGCGGTGGGACATTTTGTTCCAAGGATGACTGATTATTTGTTAATTTAGCAATGGAGCTAAATAAAAATCTAGGATTTTTTTATAATTACTACTACTACTAAATTATAAATTGATTTATAATTTAGTAGTTTATTTACACTGTTTCTAATTCTATGTAAATGCTGCTTTTTAAGTATTATTACAACACATTTTTGCCACAAAGACAGGCTTATGCTGAGAAGACAATATAAATAAATTACAACTATTATCTTAGCACTCAAAAAATATTTAGGTCTAACATTAATATATTCTGATTGTATAAAAAATATCCATCCATTTACTGTAGATTACATACTTTTAACATACTTTCATCATACTTTCATACTTTGTTAAACCTAAATGAAACTAATATGTAATTGAAATTAATTTATGTAATTTATATAAATAAATCTAATGTGTTTTAAATGCATCTGATTAATTCATCTATTGTGTGGATTATGGAGCTGCACCAATTTTGCCCCTGAATATTAAGCAAGCCAATCTTGTAGAATTTACCTAATTATATATATATATATATATATATATATATACATCATATTCATATCGTTTAAATGATTAAATCAATTAGTATTTGATTTTTTTGACAACATAAAAAACAGATGAATTAAAATTAAAAGGTTATAAACTGTTTTTTATGAGTGTGCTATAGGGATAGTTTACCCAAAAATGAAAATTCTGTCAGCTTTTACTTAATTTTATTAAATATTTTTATATGAATAATTATTTTTCAGAACAGATATTTTTATTTGTTTTTGTTTCGGCTCCATTCATTAAGATGATCCAAAACTCACTAACAGAAGAAAGAGACAAGCAAAAAACGTACGCAGTTATTTGTGAATGAGACCCATTGTTATAAACTTATTAAGAAATTACATGATTTGAAAAGTATTGACCATATTGCTATGCGGAAGTGCACGCGTTTCTGCGATTAGTTTTAAAGGTGCAGTATGAAGGTTTGACACCCAGTGGTTGAACTAGGTATTGAACTCATGGTTCAAAACAGAGGTGAGCGCAGGTTGCCAGATTGATGACATCAACAGGAGCATGCCTCCTGAATCACACATTTTCAAAGCAGAATATTTGACTTTAGCATTGTTTTTCAAGATAAACAAGATTGCTCACTTAGCATGTTTCTTAAACATCTGCAAACATATTATGGTATCTTTATGCTTTAGTAGAGTCAAAAACTTGCACCATTAAAACTTCTGATTCCATTGCCCACGGTAGAAATGACTTGGAATAACAAACGGCAGAAAACGGTCGAACTACTTGTGTGTGTTTATGACTGTAAATAATAATACTAAAAAATATACATACATTACAAAATACCAGCATGTAACATTACACTGTTTTTTTTTTCAGGTCAATATTATAAAAAAATGGATGCATCTTAATCTGTAGGAGACCTTCAAAACAAACTGAAAAAATCTCTAAAATAGCATATGGGGCACATTAATGACATTAATTACGGAAATAGCAATGTTTTGAATCCTGAAACGCTAAAATAATATTTAATGAATAATTATGATGCATTACTGTATATGATGGTTTGAGAGTGAATAGTGTTGCAAACTGTGTGCCAGGACTGCATTAGAGTCTCCAGTGGTGATCAGTGTGAAGTGTTGATTGTGTGTGACACTCGAGGGTCTCTTGACATCTGCTGGAGATCGGTCTAGAACTTACCGTCTGTCCTCAGTGTGGCTTGTGTTTATGCACAGTCCATTCTGCTGCCTAATAGAGGAGGGGGTTTGAGAGGGAAAAAAGCGAGCTCATTCTGCACTGTTGTTTTGTTAGCATTTACTCACCTTCATGTGGCTCCAAACTCGCGGAACACAAAATGAGATGCTTTAAAAAACCTTCAAGATGTCAAGCTCTAAATTAACACCGTTGCTGCAGATTTGTCAGCTGCAGATCCATGATGCAAATCTCCTGTTCTCTATTGGATTGAGTTCTGGTGACTGTGGAGGCCATTTGAATACAGTGAAATTTGAAAATGTTCAAGAAACCAGTCTGACATGATTGGCGCTTTATGACATGGTGCGTTATCCTGCTGGAAGTAGCCATCAGAAGATGAGTACACTGTGGTCATAAAGGGATGGACATGGTCAGCAACAATACTCAGGTAGGCTGTGGCTTTGACAAAATGCTCAATTGATACTAATGGCCCCAAACTACAAGTCCTACATGTTTATATCAGTTTTATATCTTCTAAACGTAAATTGTCACTGTATAGGACATTTAAAAGAATGTTTGGTGTTTGAATTTTAGTTTTTCTGAAACAATATAGTTGCATTTAATGTCATCATTTAGTTCTTTATAATAGTAAATACTTTAGATTATTAATAATGTTTCTCACACTAGAAAACTAGTTTTTTAAAGAGATGTTCTTCGGGGAACCCAGAATGTTTTTTTTTTTTACAGAGTACATGTAGTGCATGATTCATAGCTTACCTGTTTTGATACCACAGGTATTGAACTTTTGTTTTCAACATCTCTGTAATGATCCGCCCGGCAACACGTTGGTCGTTCTGGGTTCATTTGATCAAACATCTCCCCTGCAGACAGATATGCTGCATGTGTGTGTGTGTTTTATGTAGGTACTATTCTGGCTCTCCTCTCTTTCCCATGGGTCTTCTGAGAGGAGTCAGGTCCTCCAGCGCTTCTCCCACATGGATCTGGATGAGTAAACATCTCTGGAAGGCTAAGTTTACCCTCGCACCTCTCCACACACGCTTCTCCGGCACCTATATTCTCACCAATCCTCCACAGACACGCAGAGGTGGGTATTTGCTTTGTAAGTGAACACTTTGTTGGATCAGTGTCCTCTAGTGGTAACACACAAAACATCTTCAGCGTGTCAGTTCTCCTATCATGCCGAGGCTTGTTTATGCTGGAGGTTAAGGGCTTTTTTTTGGTCCAATAACCTCTATATTTAGCAATACTTTGGGGGATATATTTCCTCAGAAGTGAACTAATCCCTTTTTGGCTACATTTTGGGCTATCCTTGTTTCGTAAGTTGCTTTTTTGGGGTTTTTGAAAAAGCAGTATGTTTTATGCTTGTTTGCATTACTTAGAATTTTACACATATGCAAATTATTTAATATATTGTTTTAATAAACATGCACAATATGGGTTTCATGGGCACTTTAAGATACTGTGAATAATTGTTTACTGTTTAAGCTTTTAGGTTACTTTTTAAGAGTATATTCTCATTGTATTTGCTGTAGTGTTCACAACAGAGCCAAAAGATTGGATACTTCATTGGTTAGCTTGCTAGATCAAACGTGAACATCTTCACATGTTAATCTAGCCTACTGCATGCTGACATATTGAGGAAATTCGGTCTATTTATAGGGCTATTGTACAATAACACTATGCAATAAGGCTCCACTAGTTAACATTAATAATTTAACTAAACTCATTATGAAAACATAAGCTTTTATTTCATTAGGTTATTTTAATTTCCTAAATAATGTTTAATAACGTGTTAATCTGATTACAAGTAATAATCGTTTTATTAAATAGAGTTAATAACTAATAAAATTAGTTTGTTTTTTTAACTATTAGCACATAACTGTTATAAGTCTGGCCTTTCTCACTGTTTTTAATCCATTAACTTACATTTACTAAAAGGACTTTCTTATAAAGTGTTACCTATATTGTGAATTGTAATTATTTTTCAAATTAATTAGTTTAAAAATATGTATATACACAATAAAGCAATACACTAAGTATTTTTGTTATTATACCTGTTAAACAAACACTCCACTTTTTAAAACTAGGCCCATTTACAGTACAACTATAGTATAAATGAGATAAAAGGTCACTAGATAGTATCCAGAGATAATATCTAGAGTATCTAGAATATTTTTGATAACACTTTAGAATAACACACTATGAATCATTTATTAAGCATTAGCAATATTGTGAATTCATTCATTTTCTTCTGAACCAGCGACCTTCTTGCTGTGAGGCGAACGTGCTCCCCACTGCTTCACCTTGTCACCATTATTGTGAATTCATTATCTGTTAAGCATTAACTCTACATTAATAAACGTTAGTAAGTAGTTTATAACTGCAGATACAAATGCTCTATTCTTGACTTACAAGCACATATATAATGTGCTTAATAGTTGTACCATCATCATTTCTGAGTGATTAATTTTTCATGGCTAAATTAAGTATTGCATTATTTACAAGCCATTTGTATTTAAGAGTAGTCAATGGTTTTTAAGATATCTTTAAATAAATAGAAATGAAAAAAAGTCTTTTTTTTGTTTAGACTATAACTGAGCCTTTATTTGTCATTTATAAGGGATTTATAAAGTATAAATAGTCCTCATTTTAGATAAGGTCACAAAACTGGATGAAGTTGAGTTAATGAAGCATTTATTAACATACTAATTAATTATTAGTATACGCCTGAATAATAAGAATTATAAATGTTAATTTGAATAGTTTATTAATCATGTACTAACTCATTCTGAATGATCTTAAAAAACAACCAACAATTCTTAAATAACTGGTTTGTTAATAATGTAATACTTAATTTAGTAATGAAAAATGAATAGAGCATTTGTATCTGCAGTTATAAACTGCTTACTAACGTTTATTAATGTAAAGTTAATGCTTAACAGATAATGAATTCACTATTTGCTAATGCTTAATAAATTATTTATAGTGTGTAGTTATTATAAAGTTTTTATCAATTCAGCCGATCACCAGGTCTGACAACTGGACTTTTACAGTAGCTTAGCTTAGCATAGATCATTGATATAGATTAGACTATTAGCATCTCACTCAATAAATGACCAAAAAGTTTTAATAATTGTACTATTTCAAGCTTGATGTTTGGTAGTTACTGTACAATGTGTACAAAGGCCGACAGATTAAATGAAAAGGTAGACTTTCTAGGCTGATAAGGCTAGGAACTATATTCTTGTAGTCACATTATAAGTTATGTTATATCATTGCACCTGCTGAAGCCATGGTATGACAGCAAAGTATATTTATTATTAAGCCATAGTTCCTAGCGATATTGACCAAGAAAATTGCAACTTTTTATTTTCCATTGGTCTTAATAAACAATGTAACTCCAGTAGAGTCTAGCTTTTAATATGATAATGATTGAAGCTCTTTGTTCATTTTTGATTGAGATGCTAATGGTCCAATCCAATTCAATGATTTATGCTAAGCTAAGCTAAAAGTGACAGAGATCAGCTGAATGGATTCTAAAATGTCAGAACTCAAATGTTTAACTCTACACTGAAAAAAGAGAAACTACTGTGTCTTTCATTCAAGGTATATTTTTATATTGAGTTGAGTAAAAAAAAAAAGATAATGTTTCTTGATTCTAAATTATTATTATGTTTTATTAAATTTGCCTTAAAGCAAAAAACAAACCTTTTGTAAGCTACCAAACATTAGTTTTTCTCAAAGTAGTATTTTTACTTCATTCATTTTCCTTCAGCTTAGTTCCTTTATTTATCAGGGGTCGCCACAGCAGAATGAACCACCAACTTATCTAGCAAATGTTTTACACAGCGAATGCCCTTCCACCAATTTAGTTCATCCAATTCACCTATATCGCATGTCTTTGGACTGTGGGGGAAGCCAGAGCACCCGGAGGAAGCCCACACCAACACGGGGAGAACATGCAAACTTCACACAGAAATACCATTTGACCCAGCCGGGACTTGAACCAGCGACCTTCTTGCTGTGAGGCAACAGTGCTAACCACTGAGCCACTGTGTTGCCCTATTTTTACTTCAAATCAGCAATTTTCATGTCATGTGATCATATGAAATAAAGGTACTGTTTATGCTCTTTTGATTTTTATGTATTTCTAATGTGAGTTTGATCTAAATTTTGCATGACATTTATAGATATAATGAAGCATCAGCAGATAGTTTACATCATTAATTAACTAATATAATAATCAGTAATTAACTAGCATAGAGTAATATTACACTACCTGACAAAAGTCTTGTCGTCGATCCCAGTTGTAAGAGCAACAAATAATAACTTGACTTCTAGTTGATCATTTGCAAAAGTGGCAGAAGGTAGATTTTTCAGACGAATCATCTGTTGAACTGCATCCCAATCATCACAAATACTGCAGAAGACCTATTGGAACCCGCATTGACCGAAGATTCTCACAGAAATCAGTCTAGTTTGGAGAAGGAAAAAGCATGGTTTGGCGTTACATTAAGTATGGTGGCATGCAAGAGATCTGCAGAGTGGATGGCAACATCAACAGACTGAGGTATCAAGACATTTGTGTTGCCCATTACATTACAAACCACAGGAGAGGGCAAATTCTTCAGCAGGACAGCACTCCTTCTCATACTTCAGCCTCCACACCAAAGTTCCTGAAAGCAAAGAAGGTCAAGGTGCTCCAGGATTGGCCAGCCCAGTCACCAGACATGAACATTATTGAGCACGTCTGATGTAAGATGGAGGAGGCATTGAAGATTAATCCAAAGAATCTTGATGAACTCTGTGAGTCCTGCAGGAACGCTTTCTTTACCATTCCAGATGACCAGTTATTTGAGACATTGCAGAGATGTATGGATGCAGTCCTCCTAGCTCATGGGAGTTATGCACAATATTCATTCTTTTTCTAATGCACCATGACTTTATATTCTATACTGTACATTATTTCTGTTTAGTGACTAGACTTTTGTCTAAGCAAAGTCAGACCTTACTGTCTTAATTAAATCATTAAAAATCAAGGCATGATCATATTTTATTTTGGTAAAATAAGCGTAATCTAGAGGCCTTTGCCTTTCATATAAGCCACTTCTGATACCAAATGATCAACTAGAAGTCAAGTTATTAATTGTTGTTCCTACAACTTGGATAGGCGACAAGACTTTTGTCAGATAGTGCACTATGTATTTATTATAGTTTAGTCCAAGTCGAACCAAGAAGTAATTCAATTTATTAATCATGGTCTATAAAAACAATATTTTACCCAAAAAAGTGTTAAGCTCCTTTAACTTTTTTTTTTTTTTTTTTATTATTATTTTTTTTTTTTAGCTTTGGTCAATATTGCGGTAATACCGAATACTGTAATAAAAGCAATTAATCACAACAAGAAAATTTGATACTATCATAAGCCTATTAGCATTACAGAAAAGCTTTCCCAAAGCAAGTCTTTCACGGAGGAGAGAAGCCAGAAGAAAAACAAACACAAAGAAGCCGCTGTATCTTTACAACTACCTGTAACATTATCTCGCTCGTACTTCCATTTCCTTTAGATTAGATAATGTTTGGTCCTAAATGGAGCTGTTGGGTAATGATCATAAGTTGAAAAGTCACAGCGCTGTTGATGCACCGCAGCAGAGGACATTTGGGGAAAAGCATGAAGCGGCAGATCCACAGTGCTGAAAACATTTATGACGAGAGGCTTTTTGCTGCTTCTCATTAGAGCCCAAAACTTTCTGGTGCTGTCGAGGAACATCTTGCGCAATCTCGCAACTCCAAAACCACAAAAGAATCCGTAGGGGTCTGGATCCGCATCCAGTGCTGCAATAAAAAGGCAATTAAAATCTGTGCATTAGGAGAGTTCAGTCGACAATTCAATTACGCTGAATAACTCCACCATTACCGCATCTTTCTGTTGTTTTCTTCTAGGCCGCAATGAAAGTTTTCCAGATTTAATTAAAACTGTTTCAACTTCTCTGATTCTCCATTGGCAAATAGGGTGAAAATGAAAGTTCTGACATCATTTACTCCCTCATGCATTTTTTTGCAAAGCACAAATGAAGATATTTTTAAGAACACTAGCAAGAAAACAACATTGCGACCTGCTGACTTACACCATGCAGGTAAAACCACTAAGATTTTTCTTAAACTAACTTCTCTTATTGTACACAGGAGAAAGTAAAAGAAGCAGTTTTTGAATGATGGGTTTTAAATGATGAGTAAATTATTTTCAACAATAAAAGACCATCAACGCTTCTCATTCACTTTGAATGGGTGATGTCAAGCATTGCCAAACTGAATTGTGGGTCCATTGGCGTTGCTTTAGCGGCATTGCTCGGTTGTTGCTACAGTAGATCGCATATGGTTGTGGCTGGAAGTTAACGAGAATTATTTATATTATTTACACAAATTTCCTATTTATTGTATTTTATTAACGTCTACCCCCACCCCAACCGTAAACCCAACTATCACAGTAACGTAAAAACAGTAGTTGTATCAAGTATTATTTATGCTAATAAATTACCTAATATATTGTATTTTTTAATGCCTACCCCCAACCCTAAACCCAATCGTCACAGTACTGTATTAATAATTGTTATACAGTGTCATAAAAAAATGCTGCTATATTGATGTGCATATCACACTTCCAGCTGGCCTATATCCAATCTAGACTTTACCGCATTGCTCGCTGCAGAAGTTGGGAATTTCTCAACGTTAGAATCTTAATATGAGCCGCTTTTGGTGCTTCACACCTTTTTATTGGTCATTTTTTGTTTCCAGAATAGGCTCCAAGATTTAGAATAAAAGTCAACGGTGAAATGTTTTTTCTATTTAAAAACAATACAGTAGCGAAAGATGACTTCTCTTACGTCAGATTGTCTCTTGCACAGCTAGATGTTGGACTCATGAAAAATAATAGTTTGCATTGGCCAAAGCTGATTAGCTGAAGTCACACCGAAGCGACAGCCGACAGAGGATTCCACTTGGTCTTCAATCCTTATTCTATGAGTTATTTTCACTATCAAAATAGGACAAATAAGCTCATGTATGGGACAAATTCTGGACTTTTTGTGAGTGTGGGGTCGGTCTTTTGAACCACCCGAACCACCCTGGCTACGAGCCTGAGATGAGGATAGATGCTGGATGCACCTCTGAAAGCACAACGCTATGGAGGTCTTTCTGAACAGACGTCCCAGGACACGAGGGTACCAGAGTTTACTCACTACATTTTCATATGAAGTAGAGCATCGCAATGTTAAATTACAAAAATAAATTCAATTCATCTTTATTTCTAAAGCGCTTTTACAATGTAGCTTGTGTCAAAGCAGCTTAATGTAGAAGTTATTGAAACTGTGTCAGTCCAGTTTTCAGAGATCCATTCAGTGTGGTTTAATTTTCACTGCTGAAAGTCCAAACACAATGTGGCGCAGTGGGTATCGCTTTTGCCTTACAGCAAGAAGGTCGCTGGTTGCTCTCCTCGTGTTTGCGTGGGTTTCCTCCGGGTGCTCCGGTTTCCACCACAAGTCCAAAGACATGCACTATAGGGGAATTGGGTAAGCTAAATTGTCCATAGTGTATATGTGTGAATGAGAGTGTATGGGTGTTTCCCATTGATGGGTTGCAGCTGGAAGGGCATCCGCTGCATAAAACATATGCTGGATAAGTTGGCGGTTCGTTCCGCTGTGGCGACCCCAGATTAATAAAGGGACTAAGCTGAAAAGAAAATGAATGAATGAATAAAGTCCAAACACTGAAGAGCAAATCCACTGATGCACAGCTCCAAAAGTCCCAAAAAATCGATTAGATCCTTTTCACAACCCAGAATGTGTTCTGTCTAGTTTTGCATGTCATTATAAGCCTAAAATGTCTCTTTTATGTAAATTTGCACAAGTCTTGTTCCACCAGATGAGATTTACATTTTGGCATTAAGTTTTACAAAATGCCACTTTTTTTCTCTTTCTTATTTGTAGGTTTTGGCTCCAGAATCTCCTTTAAATTATTATTATTTTTTATTCTGCTCAAAGATGAGGATGGATGCTAAAATCTCTGAAAAAGCACAACACGATGGAGGTCTTTCTAAACAGACATCCCAGGACTCAAGGGTACCAGAGTTTACTCACTACATTTTCATTAGAAGTAGCGCATCACAATGTTAAATTACAAAAAAATATATATTAGATCCTTTTACAACCCAGAATGCTTTCTGACTGGTTTTGCATGTTGTTATAAGCCTAAAATGTCTTTAACATGTAAATTTGCACAAGTTTTGTTCCACCAGATTTGACATAAAGTTTTACGAAATGCCACTTTTCAAAACCTTCATGTTGTTGGGTTTCATTCATTCATTCCTTTTCCTTCGGCTTAGTCCCTGATTATTAGGGATCACCACAGCATAATGAACTGCCAACTATTCTGGCATATGTATTATGCAACAGATGCCCTTCTAGCCACAACCCAGTACTGGGAAACACCCATACAGAATAAACAAAACACCTGCAAAGAAACTCGACACAGAAGAACAATACTACTGCCTTCTGCCAGCTAGTGTTTCAGAAGTGTTATTGCAGAGCAACACAAACAGCACGCAGACGTATAAATGCATGACTACGCAGAAGGCAGGCACCATGGGTCACATCGATCACTCGATGCAGAAGTATAAATCAGCCTTTAGATTAATACTTCTGCGTCAAGCACACGCGCATGTTAAGTAGCTCTCGCTTTGGCTGACACTGACCTGCACCTCTCAAAAAAGGTTACTACACATCTCAACAACGTGTACCGCAAGCTCTGTGATTGGTCGGCTTGGTAGCTGTGCCATGTGTGGGCTGGGCTGAGCTCGATGGAGCGAGTCTTTACGAGTGTCGAGTCAAGTAGCTCCAGATGTTTTGTGCATACCTTATGATTAAAGTTGTTGCACGTCTGCCGGTTTCCGCCTCTGAATGAGCAAGTTTTAGCTACTTGTACATTAAGGTAGCGTTCAGAAAACAAAACACCCACGAATTAACTCGATACAGAGGAGCATGACATAACCTACTGTCTTAACATAACCTACTGCCAGCAGTTCAGAAGTTTTATTGCAGAGCAACACAAACAGCACGCAGAAGTATACATGCACGACTACGTGCAAGGCAGGTGCCGTGGGTCACGCCGATCACTCGACGCAGAAGTATAAACCAGCCATACACTACGGCCAATTTAGTTAATCCAATTCACCTATAGCGCATGTCTTTGGACTGTGGGGGAAACCGGAGCACCCGGAGGAAACCCACACCAACATGGGAAGAAACATGCAAACTCCACGCTGAAATGCCAACTGGCTTAGCCAGGACTCAAATCAGCGACCTTCTTGCTGTGAGGTGACAGTGCTAACCACTGAACCACCGTGCCGCCCCTTGTTTTGTTTTCTCTTTCTTATTTATAGGTCTTGGCTTCATAATCTCCTTTAAGTACTATTCATTTCATTCTACTCAAAGATAAGGATGCGTGATGGATGCTAAAAATCTCTGAAAGCACAATGCTACGGAGGTCTTTCTGAACAGACATCCCGAGACACGAGGGTACCAGAGTTTACTCATAAATGTGAATTCTTGTTAAACGACCTCTCGTTACACAGGAGGCGCCTGTGCTTCTGAGAAAATGTTGTCTCCTGGGCTTGCAGAAGGAGGTGCTGGGGGGCTGCTGAAGAAATACAGCCTCGTTTACCAATCCTGATCAAACTAGTTGCTTTCCATCTTAACCTGTTTCCCATTACCACAAACAAACAGCCAGCTTTGAGGAAAACAAAAAAAAAAGCTTCGTCATCTTTAGTCATGCAAACGACAAAGAACAGGGATATTCATAACATTCACAGTGAGCTCACACTACACACAAGCACTTAGTTTGTGGATTCATGCTAAAAAAAACAGAAGTTTGTGGGTTTTCATTAGCATATGCATTAGCATTAACATCTCAATTCAGATTGATTACGCATGCCGCTACAATTTTTTTTTCCCATGGACTGATGACTTTCAGGTGTTTATATATTCTTCACTTTATTTATTTGTGCTGGAAAAGTAACAGCGGGACAGCATCATTCACACCCGTGACGCTTGGCCTGCTTTAACAAGGCAGCGGAAAGAAATAGCGCAAACATGTGTTGAAAATGGAACGTTTCTTTTTTTTTTCTTCCTTAAGAGGCTCAAACAAAAACTGTTTTGTCAAAATGTGGTAGCAGGTCAGACGCAAACTTAGCTCAGGGAAACTGGGCAAATATCTCTGAGGGAGACGGACGTGTGTACTAAGCTTCCAGTGAAGTGTGCTCTCTGTGTGTTGAGGAAAACAATGATGCTTCCAATGCATGTTTCCACTTACCTCACCTCACACTGCTTTTTATGTAACTCCTGCGTTTGAAGTCATGTTTTAATGACTGCACTGCAGAATTAAGGCTAGTAGTGTTAGCGTCGCAGCTATAATCTATCATTGAGTCACCTATGTTATCTTGTTATTAATCCCCGTCACACCTCTCTCTCTCTATTTTTCACAACAAACACTTTATAGCGTGCTTTCATGACAGTCAGTCGGCCATATTGGAGAGCAGAACGTAAACAATGCCACTGAACTGATCCAAACACACATTTTGCTGATTATTGCTGCTGAAAATAACCAATTATTATAATTTTTTGGGCTGTACTAATCAGTTTGACATTTAGAGAAGGAATAAACCTTCAGGAACAAAAGTTGTTTGTTGCTGGCCAAACTGAAGCAGGATTTCTAGAGCAAGAGCCTTCATTTTACTCTAATTATTTATTGTCATGTAAGTGAAATATTAGGCTATTGATTACTACTGCATATATTTTGCCACCTATTTAGTACAGTTTGTCAAAATATTGCACCATTACATGCTTAAGTTATTCCCTATATGATTTAGCAGCTTCCACATTTTGTTTTACTTTAAATAGGCAGAATTATGTATTCATTTGTGCATTATCTGTGCAATCCACAATGTTGTTTATATCGTTTATATAGAGTTGTCGCCAAAACGTGACGTTAGTCCAAAGCCTCTATTGGTGTCTTTAGAATGGAAGTGCTAATTTGTTAGTTGTATGTTTGTTTGGAGATGTGAGCTAACGCTGACGACAGGCCATTCGTCTGGTCATTTTCACCTCAGGTTATGTGTTTTTAAAAAAATACTAATTCTGTGCACTGGATTTATCGTCAGAAGATTTATTTTTGTCTGAAAATGATCTTTGTATGGCTGTTTTCTTTTTGTGCCTCCTCACAAGCCTCCAGTGCAGATGTCAAAATGTCATTTTAGAGCCAATAGCATGGGCTTTAGCAAAGATTGAGGAAGGAGCAATAATATTATATGTAATTATTTATAATTCTGAGCAAAAAAGAAAAATAAATAAACAACAAAAATCAGTCCAAGGCACTTGAAAGATGTGGAAAATATTAAAAAGCCTTTATTCACATGGCTAATCCTTAAAAACCTACGTGTTTCGGCAAAGAACTGCCTTCATCAGGGTAACAGTGATCATGTGCGTCTAGAGTTTCTTTTAAGTGCTACAGTCACATGACTCATTTGAATATCTCAACAACACTCAAATAATATAACAAACAAGGTCATCTCAACAATCCTTATTAATTCAGCATTGATAGAGGGGGACATATATACGCATATACACATACACAGACATACACATGAATATATAAAAATTTATATAGAACAAATAAGCAAATATGTACAGATAAATACACTTAGACATGACATGTACATACATATATAAACCCATACGAATACACAAATATACAAATACACATACACACACACACACACACACACACACACACA
>CAIGQZ010001345.1:21392463-21403638 GCA_903798205.1 Danio tinwini | reverse complement strand
ACACACACACACACACACACACACACACACACACACACACACATATATATATATATATATATATATATATATATATATATATACATACACACATATGAATGCATACATGCACATACATATTCAACATTATATAATGAAAATCTGTAGAACATCTATAGACAGTTTTACAAAAAAGGAGAAAAAAATCGCCTTTTATACCTGGAAATCTAGTCGCTTTTATTGTAGATCCAAAAAGTCTTTATCCGTTTTAATCTTTTGATCCCGTCTCCTCTTATATGAATATGTTCAATACCAACCATTTTTAATGAACTGGGATTGCCATGACCTTGATTATTATAATGTAAAGCCATTGGATATTGTGGATTACAGGTACGTATCGCGTTTTTATGCTCAGCTAATCTCTATTTAAATGTTCTCCTAGTCATTCCTATATAAAAACATCTGCACGGACATTTCAGTCGATACACAACAAATGTAGTGTTGCAATTAATAAATGAGTTGATTTAAATTCGCAGCCTGATGTTGGATCTCTAAATGTGTTCGTCTTAAGTATGTTATCAAAATGATTGCAATTACCACATCTGTAACTGCAATCATTGTGATAACATATTTAAGACAAACATATTTAGAGATCCAACATCAGGGTTGCATGGGTTTCCTCCATGTGCTCAGATTTCCCCCACAGTCCGCTATAGGTGAATTGAATAAACTAAATTGACCATAGTGTATGAGTGTGTGTGTGTAAATGTGAGAGTCTATGGATGTTTACTAGCACTAAGTTGCAGCAAAGTCTCTTTAAGGCAAGTCATTTAACTCTGCAGCCATCTTTGAAATGCCTCTCGGGCAGTATGCTCAGGCATTCTGTCTGAATGGGGAAACGTCAAATTCTCCAAAACTGTTTGTTTACATTATATATTTGGAAACACCAATAAAATTAAACAACAACCGTCTCATAAGTTTAATTTCTAAACATCCGAATCAAATAAAATCAGCATATTTTCAGGTTGCCCAAGCTAATGCGCATGCGCACTCAAAAGGAAGGAGCTCACGACACCAACCTCATTTATAGGAGTGTTACACATCATCATCCTCTGAATAATGCTTAGCCTGATCGCACTGCTCTTCTAATCCACAACTTGGTCTTGATGGCGAATCTCCTCCAGAAATGACAGTGACTCTTTGTTTACAAGTTTGTGGGCGTTTGAGTAATTGCTGTCATGTGATGTGTGTTTGACAGGACGGACTGTACCTTGCGTTCTTCCATACAGATTACAAAACTAAAAAACTTTTGTTTTCAACTGCACTTGATTCGTTTAAAAGTACAGATTTCAAACTTTATTTTCATATATTTCTTATGTCTGTGAAGCAAGTATTCACTGAGATTCCAGTGCATTTGTTGACAACCAAACTGTCGTAAAAGCACACGTCTGGTCTGAGCTTCTTCCCGGAGAAACGTCAGTCTATAGCGATCGATGATTTACTCCTGTACTAGTAAGCGGGGCTTCATTCCCCATATTCCCCCATATTCATTCCCCATAACCTGTGTGGGTCCTAACGCTTCAGCATAGTGAAGGGGACTCTATACTGCTCAGTGAGCGCTGTCTTTTTTTATGAGATGTTAAATTGAGGTCCTGACTCTTTGTGGTCATTAAAAATTCCAGGATGTCCTTTTAAAAGAGTAGGGGTTTAACACCCCGCTATCCTGACCAAATTTGCCCACTGGCCTCAGTCAATCATGGCCTCCTAACCATCCCCATATTAAAAGTGGCTTCATCACTCTGTCTCCTCTCCACCAATCAGCTGGTGTGTTGTGTACGATTTGGCGCACTATGGCTGCCGTTGCGTCATCCGGGTGGATGCTGCACACTGATGGTGAATGAGGAGATTCCCCCCAAAAATGTGTAAAGAGTTTTGAGTGTACAGAAAAGCGATATAAAAATGTGAGTAATTATTAATTATATTATTATTAAGCCAAAAAAAAAATGAATGAATGGAAATTTTTACTAGCGCAACCATTTTCATAATATCATCAACATTGATTTTAATTAGAAAGGCAGCAGATAAACAAATTAATGTGTATATTTCTAAAGGGTCTCGTGACATGGATCTCTCGACTGAAGTCAAGACAGCTGCAAATTCTGCTTGTCCATTAAAAAGTATATTTTATATTGTAATAAATGTGAACTGCATTTTTTGACTTCGTCTTTTAGGACTTCTGCAGTATAATATTACAAATTGTGACTAACTTAATATTTTGATTTTCTTTTGTAATTCATTTTCTTGGCAGACGTCTTATTTATGAATGTTTACAATATTAAAATAATGTTTAAATGTTGGTTATAAGCAAACATTAGTATAATTACTAATAACGTTATTCTAGACTAAAAATGAATGCTGTGAAAAGGTTTATTACTCCATAATATGTTTGCTAGACATTAACATAAAGACATTGACTGATTTATTTTAAACTCTCTCAAATATTTCTAGCAGAATGATGATATTTCAGCTGGTCATCAGTGCAGGAGTGAACAAACGACTTTGATGAGGGCAAACACAAACACATATACTGTACTGTAAATGTAGTTTACAGGGGGGAAAGGCAATTTAGTGCTAGAGTGAGTAATAATAAGTGTACAGCCTGCAGCCCAGGAGAACTGCTGTGGGAATTGCACTGAGGGTTGCACTAGTTACATATAATTTACATAATTGCACTTGATGTGCTCTGTAAGTGTTGAGTTGAGGCTGCTGAGGAGGAAGATGATCGTCTTTCTGCACTCTCTCAGACACTTGCGCTGATCAGATATACAGAATTGTATATATTAGGCCTCCTATAAAATGTTTCATTCTTTTTCAATATATTTCCATAGTTTAACGTAGAGACATTTTTTAACAATCATGTTAATAATTAATGTCTAGCAAATGTCTTTGGCTAATAATATTGACCTTCAAGAAATATTACAGATCTAAAACTAAACAAACCTCTTATTTTCTAGATTTGTATTATAGAGTTATGTATTTTTTTTTGCAAAACATCATTTTTGTTTTGTTCTGTAAGATACTGATGATATTTCTTCCAAATAATATTTAAAAAATTTAATCTTGAGCATAAAATGACCAAAACAACAAACAAATAAATTAATAATATTTTTAGACAATAATTCCAATGTTTGATTAAATGTTAAGTCAGTATTTGATAATGCACAGAAAACCTTTAAAATTATTTTGACCAATTGTCAATGGGGAAAAAACAAAAATGCTCTAAATAATATTTTTTTTACAAAGAAGTGTTCACAGATAAAACCCATATTAACAATTTACTCCGACCCATTCCTTTATAAAACCAGTAAATCTACATTCACCGGCCACTTTATTAGGTACACCCGTCCAACTGCTTGTTATTGCAAGTTTCAAATCGGCCAATCACATGGCAGCAACTCAATGCATTTAGGCATGTAGACATGGTCAAGATGATCTGCTGCAGTTCAAACTGAGCATCAGAATGGGGAAGAAAGGTGATTTAAGTGACTTTGAATGTGGCATGGTTGTTGGTGCCAGACGGGCTGGTCTGAGTTTTTCAGAAACTGCTGATCTACTGGGATTTTCACGCACAACCATCTCTAGGGTTTACAGAGAATGGTCCGAAAAATGCCTTGTTGATGCCAGAGGTCAGAGGAGAATGGCCAGACTTGTTCCAGTTGATAGAAAGGCAACGGTAACTCAAACAACCACTCGTTGCAATTGAGGTATGCAGAAGAGCATCTCTGAACACACAACACGTCCAACCTTGAGGCAGATGGGCTACAGCAGCAGAAGATCACACTGGGTACCACTCTTGTCAGCTAAGAACAGGAAACTGAAGCTACAATTTGCACAGGCTCACCAAAATTGGACAATAAAAGATTGGAAAAATGTTGCCTGGTCTGATGAGTCTCGATTTCTGCTGCAACATTCTGATGGTAGGGTCAGAATTTGGCGTCATCAACATGAAAACGGATCCATCCTGCCTTGTATTAACGATTCAGGCTGGTGGTGGTGGAGTAATTGTGTGGGGCATATTTTCTTGGCACACCAATTGATCATCGTGTCTAGCCACAGCCTACCTGAGCATTGTTGCTGACCATGTCCATCCCTTTATGACCACAGTGTACCCATTTTCTGATAGCCACTTCCAGTGGGATAATGCGCCATGTAAAAAAATGTGAATCATCTCAGACTGGTTTCTGGAATATGACAATGAGTTCACTGTACTCAAATGGCCTCCACAGTCACCAGAGCTCAATCCAATAGAGCACCTTTGGGATGTGGTGGAACGGGAGATTCACATTATGGATTTGCAGCTGACAAATCTGCAGCAACTGCATGATGCTATCATGTCAATATGGAGCAAAGTCTCTGAGGAATATTTCCAGTATCTTGTTGAATCTAAGCCATGAAGGATTAAGGCAGTTCTGAAGGCAAAAGTGGGTCCAACCCGGTACAAGGAAGGTGTACCTAATAAAGTGGCCGGTGAGTGTAGATAAAATTGACCCGATAGCTGTAAATCCTAGAAAACCCTTGAAGTTGACCTACAAATTGTTCAGTTTATTTCTCTTTCAGCCGGAATATGAGAAAGCATTTTAATGTTGGAAAAATTACCCCCGTCACCTTTAATCAGCTTGACGGTGTTTGAGGTCTCCACCCGGAGTGAGGAACACTGAGGTGATATTATTAAGAGTGAAACGGCGGGATGTCTGGAAATGAATATTAAAACAATATGAGCTCCTCCTGTGACATTAACAGCGGGTTGTGTGACTGCAGAGCCATCAGCCCAGTGTGTCCTCTACCCTGCTCAACTACTGCCATTCACATCTCATCAGCTCTTCTTGAAGATTACATATGTGTGTTTTTGCACACTGGGAAGGGAAGGAAATTGGAAAGCGGTGTTATTTCGTGACCTTAATATTATGTTGAACGAGATTGTATTCTAAAATAAAACATTGACACAGTTGAAGTCAAAATTATTCAACCCAGGCTGAAATCCATTCTGAAAATGTAGCCCTATATACATGTCTGGAGAGCGTTAAATACGTCCCAAGGAGCTATGTTTGCAGTTTTTGTTTTCACGAATCCACCAGAGGCCGCTGTGTACGCTTTTTGAGATCTCAAATCTCGCGAGTGCCATTCGCGCATGCTCTTCTCGCATAGATCCATTAGAGGCAGCTGTCGACTGACTGACTGACTGACCGATCAACTGACCCACCCTCCTCCTTTCCTAAACCCAACCAATAGTGTTTTCAAAAGCACTGATTGACCAGCACCCACCCACTTCCCTGAAAACATCTGATAGTGTTTTAAAAAGCAATCCAGAAAAAGAAAATCCCTCGCCTGATTTTTACCACGTTTTCAGATTTTACCACATTCTCACGCTGTTATTTACTTGTTTGTTTTATTTTTTGCCTTTTGTTTTTGTCTTACCTGCTTTCTAAAATCGTTATTCAACAGACTCAAACTCCGTCGACGCGGTCAACTCCTCTCTGTATCTCAAGTCCTCCTACTTACTGTGAGACTCAGGACAAACAGGTAACAGTGGAAAAGCCAGAGAAAAGAAAGATAAATGGTGTCATACCCCCCACGTAGTGTTCGTTTTAAAGACGAAATGTAATTTGCGATCTCAAGAAATGTATATAGGGGTACATTTTCAGAATCAGCCTGTGTTGCAATTATTTACAGTGACGTCAAAAAAAACATAGCAAAAATTGATTATAGGTCTGTCCTGTAATTGAATTTTGATGCCAATGCTGACATCAATGTAGTTTACATTATTTTATGGATACTGAATCCCTAATCATTTAAGCTTTCAGATAAATAAGACTTTTTATGTATGATAATGCTTTTTGGGTCAATATTTTGCTGGTCAAAAGGGCATCAATGTGTGGACGTCTAATGGGTCACATTGATTTGGATTTTTGATGTTTTTATTGACGTCATGCTTCATTGTAGAAAATGCTGGGTTCCACATAATTGATTTGTGTTGGGAAAACATGACTAAACTAATTAACTTATTAATTTGTACAAATTTAAGTGGATCAAGCTAAAAATTATGTTGTTGCAAAAAAAAAAATAAAAAATTATACATGTAGTTTGAACAAACAGTAAACCTGATTGTTTGAGTCTTGATGTGAATTTGGTTTTGTTTTGATTGTGGGTTAACTAGGTTAAGTCATTGGACAACAGTGGTTTGTTCTGCACTCAAATTTATTTCTGCTGCTTGTTAAACTACTTAGTTAATAACTGACATTTTGCTTTCAGTTGCTGTCAAAACTGACACTACTTAGCAAAAAACTGACACAAAAGAGCGTCTTGGACAATCTGCTAAATATTTCCACTGGAAAAACGTAGTGTTTGATGACCTTAAGGCTGAGAAATTGTAATCAAGTTATGATGATCTATAGACTAAACCTTATATTTTAGTATTTTAACTTAAAAAATTTGTATACATTTATTTCACAAATCCCATGTGTCATATTGTGCTTTTTTTGATAGTTTGAATTCTACAGTTTAAAAAAAAATTGTTAGTAATAGTTTTATTTACATACACTTAATTTGATTTTAGCATAAAAAAGTATGTTTGTTTGTTTGTTTGTTTGTTTGTTTGTTTGTTTGTTTATGTAAAGAAAAAACAATGGTTATATTTTGATGGATTTAGTTTGTTTGTTATAATAACGCTTATTCTTATCTCAACTCTATATTAAATTAGACTTTACCTTGTCAAACTAGGAGACGAGCAAATTAATAACTACTGTACCACTAAATAGCCAGAACATCCAAAACCAGTTAAGACCAGCAAACAAAGCAACCAATCATCGATCTACATTGCTTTCCTCTGTTATTATGATTGACCAAGTCACAGAGAGGCTAATTAATTAATAATTAGAGATTAATCTCTAATAAATAATTCATAATTAGAGATTAATTGCAGAGAGATTATTACCTTTTAATTCAAAGTTCCTCACTGGTGGAATGATTTTCCCATGCCCACACGGACTGCTAATTCACTAGTATCATTCGACAACTAAAAACCCCAAAACATTATAGAATTCTGAGGTCAGTGGTCTTGACTAACCACCTGTAGAAAACACACTCTTTCATCTCTCTGACACTTTAACCTACACTTGTACCAGTTTTGCACAGAGTCTTTCTTAAAATCACTTCATATCTCTAAAAAAACATTGTGCATTTACAAAGTGTACTTCACACAGGTGAGTGGGCATGACAAACCACCTGTAGAAAATACATTCATCTCTCTGACACCTCTTAACCTACACTTTCTTTCTTACAATCTTACAATCATTCTCTGAGCCCGATCATACACCCGGCGCAAGGCGCAACGCAATTGTTGTTTGCTAGTTTCAGCTCTACGCAAGTGTCATTTTGACGTTTTGCACCACGCTGTTTAAATAGCAAATGAATTTGCGCTCATATGTGCACCCATAGGCGTTCTGGTCTAAAAAAGGAGGTGTGTTAAGGCGTGTTGCTATTTTGAAAAACTATAATAGACTGTTTAATAGACCAGCTGAGAGGAGGTCTAAAGTCCAGCGCAGAGCACGTTAGTTGTGCGCCTCGCTTAAACATTGCTTAATACACACAGGATGTAGAGCAATTCACAAATATCTTTATAATTAAAGGATTAAAATATTACAAAAATTATTACTTTCTAGCCTACATACATATAAAAGCTACTGCCTTCATGCCTTCATCTCGGGGGGCTGTTTATTCATGACAAATTGCTTTTGTATAATGTTATTATTAGTAGTAGTGGTATTTATTATATGCATATTTATATTTGTTTTATAAAGAAAACAAGCTTAGATTTGCCCACCTGTCAGGTTTTGGACCATATGGGCCATAGCATGTGGATAAAACTCTTGTTTGGCCACACTTCGTTATCATTGTTCATTTATTCGTTTGCTGGAAATTAGAACTGAATTTAGAAATAGTTTTGAAGCAAATCTTTGCGCATAACAAACTAAATGAAAAATGTATAGGCTAATGGATGTCTGTACGTACAACACCTTTCCTTATTCACAAGAGTAAAAGTGAAAGTAAAGAATGAGGAGGCTCATGTCTCATTCTCACGCTGTATATGCTCTGTTTAACTGTTTTCTCGCTAGTGAAGCGTTGAGTTTTTCCACTTACAAAGTTCGCCATGTAAATAGCAAATGCGCTATGGCGCAACGCAACTGACTCTTAAAGGGAATGGGAGATGAGACTCTGATTGGTTTATTCTCAAAACACCTATAACTCAACCCTGTTAGACCATGCGCCATAGCTTAAAGTGGAATTTTCCATCCTTAAAAAAGCAAAAGTGGATTCTGACACACTCTTAATGCTTTTGCGCCTTGCTCTTTGGACTTTGCGCCTAGATTGTTAAAATAGGGCCCCATTTCTCAAAAAAAAACTTGTGCATTTATGAAGTGTTCTTCACACAGGTGAGTGAGCTTGACAAACCACCTGTAGAAACGCTCCTCTCTCTAAAAAAAAAAACACGTCCCCTTTACTCTAGCACTTAATTCTCTGAGCACAAACAGTTCCTTTGTATATTTTACACTTGTATTGCCTCTTCTTGTTGAATTGCTGAATGCCTCCTCAATTGTAAGTCACTTTGGACAAAAGCGTCAGCTAAATGACTTAAATGTAAATGTAATAATTCTTTTCATGCTTTAATATTTCATTACAGTGAATGTTTTTGTTCCTAATAGCCCATATGTTCAATTGTAACTACTTTTCTGTGTCTGTTCACCTTTCCTGGTCTGTAGCTGATTTTTGCCCTACATGAAGTTTAGCATCTGAAAGGCCTTTCGCTCCACCTGTGACTGGAGGAGGACATGAGCACGGTCAGAATCATGCTTTTTATAGCCATGTCAATGACTTTATTTTGACCCAGAATTCAAGTTTTCTCCTGTTTTAATCATACCCTGCTTCTGACATTTACATAATAAGTACCTTTTGGACTCAAATTGTTCTCCCACCCAGCAAACTGAGCTTTTTATAATCGCACTCTATTATTTATGCACTATTAACAACAGTCATAAAAATATCAGCAGTTTGTTGAAATTGGAGCGCTTGTTGTGAGTTTATGTTGGTTTGTTTTTCTGTTGCTGATGTTTCTGCTTTGACGTCATCGAGGTTTAACAGGATGATGACACTTCAGGGGTTATTAAAGGTCGGGTGACTCAGTTATTACAGAGAAGAATAATGTATTAGTACTGTTTCTGTATAAATAATTCAGATTAGTTCTAATCCAAATGTGTAATAAAATATAGTATAATATGATATAATATGATGAATAATTTAAATATTTAAGATACAATATTCAACACATTAAATTCACTATTTTATTGCCAATAATATTATATTTTAATAAGCAAATATAATATAATATAACGAATAATTTAAGTATTTAAGATACAATATTCAACACATATTACAATCACTTTAATCGATTATAATAATCTATTTTAATAAGCAAATATAATATAATAAAATATAATGAAAAATTGAAATACTTGATACACAATAAGGTGATTCCCCCCAATGTGTAAAGCACTTTGAGTGCCCAGAAAAGCACTATATAAATGTAAGGAATTATTATTATTATTAATTATTACAATATTCAACACATTCACTTTTATCTACAATAATAATAATATATTAAAAAAATGTATATAATTAATAATTTAAGTACTTAAGATACAATATTCATCACATTACATTCACTATTTTAGCGGCAATAATAATATATTTTAATAAGCAAATATTATATAATGAATAATTTAAATACTTATGATACAATATTCAACATAAATTACATTCACTTTTATTGACAATAATATATTTAAATTTGTTGATATAATATAATACATTAAATATATAAATAATAATTTAAATACTTAGATACAATATTCAACACATTACATTCACTATTTTATCAGCAATAATAATATATTTTAATAATCAAATATAATCAAATATAATTAATAATTGAAATACTTAAGATACAATATTCAACACATTATATTCACTATTTTATTCACAATAATAATTTATTAATTTTCTTTTCGGCTTAGTCCCTTTATTAATCTGGGGTCGCCACAGCAGAATGAACCGCCAACTTTTCCAGCATGTGTTTTACACAGTGGATGCCCTTCCAGCCGCAACCCATCTCTGGGAAGCACAATAATAATATATTTTAATAATATAATACAATCAGCAATTTAAATACTTAAGATACAATATTTAGCACATATTACATTTAATATTTTATCCACAATAATATAATATAATATAATATAATATAATATAATATAATAATGAATATTTTACATACAATATTCAGCACATATTACATTTAATATTTTATCCACAATAATATAATATAATATAATATAATAACATATAATATAATATAATATAATATAACACAATATACTGTAATGTAATATAATATAATATTTATTCATTCATTCATGTTCTTTTCGGCTTAGTCCCGATATTAATCTGGAGTGACCACAGCGGAATGAACCGCCAACTTATCCAGCATATGTTTTACGCAGCGGATGCCCTTCCAGCAGCAACCCATCACTGGGAATATAATATAACATAATATAATATAATAAAATATAATATAATATAATATAATATAATATAATATAATATAATATAATATAATATAATATAATATAATATAATATAATATAATATAATATAATATAATATAATATAATATAACATAATATGGTATAGGGCAACGCAGTGGCGCAGTAGGTAGTGGGTCGCAGGTTGGAACCTCGGCTGGGCTGGGTCAGTTGGCGTTTCTGGTTTCTGTGTGGAGTTTGCATGTTCTTCGTGCGTTCACGCGGGTTTCCTCCGGGTGTTCCAGTTTCCCCCACAGTCCAAAGACATGCGGTACAGGTGAATTGGGTAAGCTAAATTGTCCGTAGTGTATGAGTGTGAATGAGTGTGTATAGGTTGCGGCTGGAAGGGCATCCGCTGCGTAAAATCGTGCTGGATAAGTTGGTGGTTCATTTCGCTGTGGCAAACTCGGATTAATAAAGGGACTAAGCCGACCAGAAAATGAATGAATATATATTATAATATAATATAATATAATATAATATAATATAATATAATATAATA
>CAIGQZ010001345.1:21354204-21373474 GCA_903798205.1 Danio tinwini | reverse complement strand
TCATATAAGATTGAAGTCAGAGCAAATATAACTGTAATTGTAAATGTACTGAGTGAGATTTTGAAAGATTGGCCCTCTAGGTTGCTTATGTTTGACTGCCATCAACAGTTTAAAGTCAAAAAATAATTTAAAGTTTTACATATCTATCAAAAGTCATCACTGCTAATCCCACTTTTCTTATCTTTTTTTTATAGACAAAGAAAGGCCTGAATCATTCACAGCAGGGAACTGTTCAAGTGGCCACCTTGCTTTGGACAGGCATTAGCCAGGAATGGTGGATCACTTGCGTCTTGATGAAGAGACTTTCTTTCCTTACACTTGTTTGCTGCCAGCCCATAACCCATCGGATATGGTGACAGACGAGGGGGTGTACCATATGCTTCCATCTCCATTCTCAGAGGATAACCTGAGTGACTCATCTAGCCCACGTTCCTGTTCCAGCCCTGAGTCTCAGGGGTTGGGCTCTAGTTGTGGGAGTAACTCAAGTGGAGAGAGCCAAGATGGCCTCCTTGACTTCCTTCACTCTCAGTCCCTAACCTTGAGCCAAAACTCCTCAAACTCGATATCTCCCATCGTTCCTCCTGTCCTTCCAATGGGGCTGGCTTGGGAGTCACGACGGGACCGTGCCAAAGAGGAGTGCTTTGAGTTCCCTGTTTTCCCTGGAGACTTGGAGGACCATGCAGGGCTACTGTTTCAGCCCACTCTGGAGGAGATTGAGGAATTCCTGGAAGAAAACATGGAGGTGGTGGCTTTAAAGGAGGAAGCTGGCGAGGGTCTAGTAACTTGTGCAAGCATCCAAGGAGCTACTGAACCTCGGGCTCAAAGCTTAGACCAAACAGTGCCTGTCTTGAGTGACATAGTTGATGTCAACTCTGATCCTAAAAGTCCCTCAGTAGGTACCTCAACAAATCCTCAGAGTTCACTGAAAAGGGAGGACTCTTCTGGGAAGGTTGTGATGGTGGAGAGTCCTAGCATGCCTGTGATTCTACAGCTTCAGCCTATTCAAGTGAAACAGGAATCAAGCCCTAAAACCCCATCCCCCTTGTCTCCAACACCACCTGCTTCAGACATCAAAATAGCCCAGCTCCTCGTCAACATCCAGGGTCAAACCTTTGCTCTGGTTCCTCAGGTGATCCCGCCAGCCAGCCTTAACAATTCTTCCTCCAAGTTTGTCCGCATTGCCCCAGTTCCCATTGCCGCTAAGCCCTTAGGTCTTGGGGAGAACGGGGCAGGTGACGGCCAGGGCACAGGTCTTGTAGTTGGGGGTCATAAATTCCAGAAGAGCTTGGTTGCTGATCTTATAAAAATGCACAAGTGTACTTTCCCTGGCTGTGCCAAGATGTACACCAAAAGCAGCCACCTTAAGGCCCACCTGAGGAGACACACGGGCGAGAAACCATTCGCCTGCACTTGGCCTGGCTGTGACTGGAGGTGAGTGTTAAAGGACAGAGGCCTCACATGTGTGCACAACTTTGGTTTTGAAAATATTGTTTGGACAGATTTCAGATCTATACATTTACAAATGTCAGTGTTGTACAGTTTTTTCCCCTTTACGTTAGCACTGAGGTTAACTGTCAAGGTCTGTATGTGTACAAAAGGCTTTCACTTCAGTAAGTTGTAGTTATTGCGAAAGTGGTCATTATCTTTGTTGACCATCCATGAATGAACTTCAGACAGAGACTAGGCAGGGCTCAAGTCTAACGATTTACTAGGTTGATACTCGTATTCTTTGCTTTTGAGCAAGTTTTTCAATATTAGTTTATATTGTTGCCATTTATCCAACCTGCAACAATACATTTGCATTCAAGTGTCTAGTAATCCTGAAGAGCTTGATTACATGGTTCAGGGATTTAATTAATATGAGCCACCAGAAGCAAGACTGAAGACCCCTGAATTAAACAAACCAATTGAATCAATCAGACTTTTTAATGTTACATGCTGTAGTAAACATTTCTCCAACAATTTATCAACGCACATTTGATTAGTACGTAGTTTGCAGTAAAGTTGCGTACACAATTCAACGTGATTTATCATGCATCAGAACAATTTGCTGGAAAATATCACTTATTACTGCAATTCAGCTACCTTTTTGTTACAGACTCTGCTTGACACTCACTTTGTATCATAGCTGTAAATTTCATTCTCAATTTGTCCTTAGATTTTTTGGGTCTTGTTTTGTGTTATCTCTGCTGTTTGGAGATTAGATAAAGTCTTTGAAGAGGCAGACTTTGCCCTATTCGCTGCTTCATTTGTTTACTCTTAGTCTATGTCCAGCTCCAATCTCACCGAACAGGCCTGGATACCATGTAAAGTGCACCAGCAGTTGTAGTAAGGTCAGGATCGACAGTCTAGATAAAGCTTCAAGTGCTGGTTATTTTATGTTCATACATTTGCGCGCAATGTTTACTCAGAAAGTGCAATCTTGAATCGATTGCAGTAGTTATCAAGTTTGAGTAACTACGTTCTTCAAGCACTTGGCCTAGTAGTATCCCTGATTTAGCTTTAATCAGGTTCCAAGTCCCTTTCTCAGATGACAGCTCCTGTCAATGATCTAGTCAATGCCTAGTTTCATGCCATTCATTCATTCATTTTCCTTCGGCTTAGTCCCTTTAATCATCAGGGGTTGCCACAGCGGAATGAACCACCATCTTATCCAGCATATGTTTTACACAGCGGATGCAATGCAGTACAGGGAAACATACACACTCATTCACACACACACTACGTCCAATTTAGTTTATTAAATTCATATATAGCGCATGTCATTGGACTGTGGGGGAACTCCACACAGAAATGCCAACTGACCCAGCCGGGTCTCGAACCAGTGACCTTCTTGCTGTGAGGTGACAGTGCTAACCACTGAGCCACCTTGTCGCTTGTTTCATGCCAATATTACCAATAATAATAAATAAAAAAACTAGAATGGCAGGTTTATGCTGAAGAGAGAAGTCTATAGTTAAGTATGGTAATGTTGGTGAGGTCTGTTGTTGGCAGTGACCTTGCTTAGCCTTGCTTCTAGATTGCAGTTGGCGGTGACTGTCCTTCAGCAGTCTAAGAGTCTGATTGAGGTCTCCGAAACACCGTCAGGAAATAGATGCAGGGAAGAAAGCAAAAGAAGAATGCCCCATTGGCTGCCTCAAGCAAGGCTGCAGCAGTGATCTGCCAGCATTTTCAGCATTCCTTTGGTACTCCGCAAATAAAATTGTCCAAGTGATACAAACACACAAAACCATGCTTGCATTCTGATTGGAGATTTCTTAGACCTAAAAGGGCACACAATAGTTTTAAAAATGGTGCTTAACTGGAAAACATACCAGTTGGCTTGGTGTCAACATGCGTTTTCGTGCACATGTCATGTGCTTTGCTTTTCCCCCATAGGGGCCTGGAAACAAACCAGGAAGCACATACTTTGTTTTATGCAGCTTGCACACAAAGGTTAGTATAGGGCAAACCTGCATAAAAAGCTGTATTGGAACTAATGCAGTTTGCAGTATCAACATGTGCACGTAGCAGAGCAAGCTAGCATATTTTAAATTAGAAAGTAAGGATTTGCTGGGTGCAAGCATAGGTGCAAGCATAGTTTTATTTGTTTGCAAAGGAGTGACTCTTTGTCCACAATGCAAAAGTGAAGTTGCTGTAGAGCATGCTGGAACAGCTCCGATTTTGAGCTCTGACGTCTAACCAGGAGGGGTGCCTCATCCCATCCTGTCCCACAGGGCAACAATTAGTCCACCACTATCCCATCCCAATATACTTCAAAAGACTCGCGTACATACCATGCATGTGGTATATCAAATACTCTGACAGTCAAAAACCACCACAGCTATATGACTTAGATGGCGAAATCTTCTCTTTTGTGTTTGAAATGAGAATCTTATTAGTTTTTTTAGGCACTGCAGGGGTTTTGTGTTTGGATTCAGCACAAAGCTAGCACATTACAGCTAGCATAGCTGCAACTGCAACTTTCCTGTCTAAGCTTGTTATAAAGCTGGAAGAAAAGCTAAGCAGGAGAGAGAGGGACTGGCTTTTATAGCCTTGCAAATACTCTACACATGTTCCCGGGACATTAGAAACAGATACTACCTCGCCTATGGCTTCATATGAAACCTCGGCATGGGGTTGAGCAAGAGCTGCTTTTCTCATTTCCAACAGAAGTACACCCTCTCTTCAGATGCTTATTATTGCGTAAGATGTCAATTGGTAGTATAAACGTAGTGTAAAGTTGAGTTATTTTGTAGACCGGGAATGTAATTTCCCAGGAGGCTCTATTATTTTACTCAGTGCAGGGTTAGATGAAATAACTTGGACTGAGTTAAGGGAAATGTTTTGAATTGTTTTTATATAGATGAGTTTTTTTCTGCCTCCTAGTTCTGATAGTCGCTTTCAGAAAACATTAACAGCGTGAATGTGGTGCAAATCTTCTGTTGGAACTTGAGCACTGGGTTAAGCTCTGGGTTAAATATAGTTGCTCATTAGATCTGCTCTGAGCTCAAACCATTTGCTGCACAGCAGAGAAGACACTGAGCAATTGTTTGACAGTTTTAACGGACTCTGCATGCGCTCCGTGTCAGATTATTCGACTCAAAGCCTGTGAAAGAGATTTCACTGTCACTGATTCTGTGCTTTTTATTTTGCTACTCAGTAACTTCAGGGCTATTTTCACCTTTTGTCCAGTTGAGCAGCAAATTTAGCTTTTACAAAATCACATTTAAGCGAAGACAATGAAATAAGAATAAAAATTGTCATCATTTATTCACCCTTCACTTGTTCAAAACCTATTTGAGTTTCTTTTTTCTTTTGAAAAATGCTATTGACTATGTAAGTTAATGCAACCAGCATTCTTCAAAATATCATATTTTGTGTTCAACAGAAGAACGAAACATATAAAGGTTGAAAACCATAAGGAAAAGTAAATGAAGATTATCTTTAATTGAAGGTCTGATTTGATCATTATTATGTATTTCTATAATAGAAATCCAATTAAGCACTGGATGTTTACTTAAAGTCCACAAGAAATCTTTTCATGTAAATTTCTTCCCTAATCATTAGGAAAAAGAATATTCAGTTTGGAAAAAGATGAGACACAACTGAAGTAACATTAGGATTGTTGTTTCAGAGGCATACAAAGTTGGTATATTTAGATGAATGATCACGAGAGCAAGAGGAAGAACATAAATAAAGACCATGTTGACTTCAAAACAACTGTAACAGAAGCATTTAGACCGTCTTCCTTTTTTAGACACGGCCATAAATCAAAATACCAACGAAAGCGCATAACCCAGTTGTACAGTGCTTTCCACAATACATATTGTTTGATTGAAACAAAGGATCAGTGCATCTTTGGCTTAATCTCTGGACTTTTCTTGCAGATTCTCCCGGTCGGACGAGCTATCGCGGCATCGCCGGTCTCACTCTGGAGTGAAGCCTTACCAGTGCCCCGTCTGTGAGAAGAAATTTGCCCGCAGCGATCACCTGTCCAAACACATCAAAGTCCATCGCTTTCCACGAAGCAGCAGGACAGCGCGCACTGCACACTGACCCCGCAAAACCCCCACAGTGGAGATACAGAGATAGAAAGAGCAAACCAACCAACGAAAGACTTGTGGTACTGTGATAATTTATTACTTGAGGCTCGGATGACCTGAAGAAGAGTTTGTTTTGAAACTGTTACTTGACTCGTCGGCCTCACGGATGTCGTAAGATTCGTAGATTGTATTTTTGTAGCATTGAACGATTGTTTTCTATGTTTTCGAGAGCAAGTGTAACATTCAAAGCATTTTTTTTTTCCGATGTGTGAATTGTTGATGTATCTGCCCGTCATCAACATTCCTTGTTTAATATCATGATAATGTTGCTTCTTTTTGCAAACGTAAAGTGTTTAGCTTCTCTAAACCAAAAAATCTAACAAACATACAAAAAGGAGTTCACTTGAACTACTGATCATTGGTACCTAGCGGGCACCTTGATGTAAAAACGACATCAAAAACACATAAAAAAAACTCATTGTGGATATGTACCCCTGTCTACATTTTTGGAAAGTGCGAATTATGTAGCCAGAGGTACGTCCGGCTACATTTCGTCTTTAAAATGAAACCTACAGGGTGGTATGACGCTGCCGACGGCTTCTGTTCCTTTTCGCGATACTAGCTGATCGTTTACCTCCGTACAGATGGTTTTTCCAGTGTTGCCATTTTGCCTAGTAGCTTGTCGCATACGCAGATGGACTTGGGGTGCAGAGTGGAGTTGACCGCAATGTCGGGGTTTGAGTCCGATGTAAAACAGTTCCAGAAACCAGGTAAAACAAAAGCAAAAAAATAAAATAATAAGAATAAAATAAGAATAAAATATTCTAGATTGCTTTTGAAAACACTATCGGTTGGGTTCAGGGAAGGGGGGTGAGTGGGTGGGTCAGTCGGTCAGTCAGTCAGTCGACTGCAAGCAAGCATGGTCGGCTAAAGTGTATATTGCGCCCTCTGGTGAATTTATGGAAGAAGAGGATGCGTAAAGCTTGGTTTATACTCGACACGTTTGCTAGTTTTATTGAGTGCACGTGGCAAATGTGACGTCATCGTGGTGTTTGTGGAGGTTTGCTTAGAGTGCGCGCGACATGCTTTCGGCTGTTGGAGAGCATGACATTTTTTGAGACTCGAGCGAACAGTGTGCACCGCGCCACATTTGATTTGAGTTAAATATAAATCACTTTGAAGAGACTTTGTCTGAAACCCGTACACCTGTACAGACATCCTTATGATCCATTCATGCGTGATCATAGAGATAACTAGATGGACAATAATTATTGGCTAGAAATTGCTACAGCCGATGAAAAGGAAGAACGTTTTTTGTTAAAAAGTTTAGAAAAACTTGAGGGATAAGTTTGTTAAAACCAAAACGAGAGGCCATGGCAAAAGTGGAGACCCATGTGGTTTTAATAAACAAATACAGATATGTTTTTCCATCATTTAAAGGTTTAGCACTGATGCATTTTTTACAATTTTGAATTTAATAGAGTTTAATAGTTACAAAACTAAAATTAAGTAACAAATTACTTCTTTGATAACTGGAAAAAAAATATTTGATACTGATGCCCTGTTTTTCTAGGCTTTATCAGTGATAATGGTCAGGAATATTGGACCATTATTGCCTTTTTAGCATTTAAGCAGAGGACAGAAACTAGTCAGACAGTAATGTGTGAATTGTAGGCTAAATGTGAGCTAAATAAAAAAAACACACGTCAGTATTATTTAATAAATTCACTTTTTTACTGAGCAACCCATGTTCTGTTGTCATGTAAACTTTAATCGGTAGAACTGTCCGAATTATGAACAAAATCAAGTGATGCATCAAAGTGTGATAAAAAAGTCTTGAATGGTTATAAACATCTTTATAATCTTTAAAACAATTTATAAAAATAAAACAAATAATTCGTTTAAAAATCTTGAATGATATTAATGATATGACGTAGTTCGGGAAACTCTGTCTGATTATACGGTCACTTTCTTTTGACTGCTCCATGTCGTTTTAAAGAATATCACAGCGGCGAACGCGACAAGTATAAAAACCTTGTCTGCTTCGTAAGATACGCGCACAGTCAGCGGAAGTCCGTGACACAGCGCCAGGCAAAAGTAGCCACAAGAGAAATTTGAGATCATCAAAAAACTTACACAGCGGCATCTGGTGGATTTGCAAAAGCAAAAACTAAAGCAGACGTACCTCCAGTTATGCATTTCACTGTCCCCAGAAATGTAGACCAGGGTACTTATCTCCACTGAGCATGGGTTGCAAAAAAAAGTTATAATCTTGATGTCTATTTGACATTCATACATTGATGCCATTTTGACCACAAAAATAACGGCACAAAAGTATTACAATATCAAATCTACAAATGTACACTGGATTTTGTATCCCTGCAATACATGTAAACTACCTTGATTTCAAAAATACATCAAAGGAGCTATATGGACAGCTAATGTTTTTCAGCCAATGATGAACTTCCGGTGAAAGTTTAATGTGACTATTTTCAAGTTCATACGGTTTATTTACAGCATCGATGTTGTAATGTAACTCAAATATAATCAGTCAAATAGACTTAAGCGTCCGTTTGGTTGTTACAGAGTAAAAAAAGATGAAAAACCATTGAAACGCAGGTGGCATCATTAGCAACAGGCTAGTGCAAATACTTAATTGAAAGTACTGAGGTAAAATTAATTTCTATATTTTAAAGACATGGCGTGGAAAAATAGAATTTAATGCAGTGCTTCTTGTTTGGTCTGATACCCACTTTATATCGTATCTCAGCCTGGCAGTGATGATCGCTGTTTTTTTTTAAAGAAATCAGATCTTAAACGCGATGGGATGACAGTTCCCCGTAAGCCCTGGTGCTGGCTGGCTGAAATTAAAAGTCTCTGTGCATGTACCCCTATTAATGTTTAATATTGGTGTCAAAAAACACGTACAAAATAGATTGAAGTGTTTTTTGACGATAATGTTGATGTCGTTTTGATAGTCAACTGGCATCAAATTGATTAGCTTTTTGAATTTTAATTAATTCTATTTTTTGACATCAAGGTGCCTGCTGCATAGGACTGTGCCATTATAAGCTATTGGCAAACATGGAGGCTTTTCCTTTTGACTTTCAGTTGTATGCCTGCAAACTGTGAAGGACAGACCATATAGCAAGTCAAAACACGCACATTTGTTGGATGTGAATCAGCCTTCTGATCAGTATTGAATTAATCTTCATTTCATTCTTCATTTTTGTCATTTCATTGGTTGCTTTCATCCAAAAACAAAACAAAAAATCAATACCTTCTGGGACTTTCTCTAGTCTAAATGTTTGCAGCCGGGGCCAAGGCATTTGTGGTTGAATGCTTGCGGTTTGAAGAGATTTTCAACACGTTTTGTCTGAGAAATATGATAGTGAGTCAATAGCTAAGCTAGGTTAATACAGACGTATCAACCCTTCGTAACCTGCCTCAAACAGTCCTTTTGACCTGGGACTACTACACTATCTGCCAAAATGACAAGCTTGAACGACAGAAACTGGAATTGCAAGGTGCTAACCGATCTGAACGGCGAGCTCCCGCACACACATGGGACGCTTGCAGGTCAAATCCTCATGCATGGGAAGTGAAGCCTGGGACGCATCTGGAGCTCCTGGGAACTGTAGTCATGGGCACAGCTTGACTACTGATAGGACATGCAGACCATGTGTTCGCTGAAAGAAAATAGGTGTAATATCCAGTGGGGTGCTGATAGTTCATGCTAATATTTAACGTGTTGTATAATTGGGTTTTTAGGAGAGCTTTGTAACAATGCGATCTGATCTATGCAGTCTGTTTTCGCCAAAACTGTAGTCCAGCAAACCCAGAGTGCCTCTTTTTACTGCACCAACAGGCACAACCATACAGGCATTCACCAATATAATGTGACGACAGGACAATTCTGCCATTTCAAGAACCAGAACCATCTCAAGCTGCCATTCGACTGTGGTTTGGGGGATCACATAGAAATGATTACAGTATCATTTTGCTGCTCTGCTTATAATATTTAGCAACTGTTGTGGTCTGGAAATCTGATCTCACGTCAGATGTTGATGAGCGCGAGGAAACCAGACCTCTCGCAGACCAGAAGATTCCTCTTAGGAATGAAGGAGACGTACAGTATGTGTTTTGCTGCTGTTTTGTGCCTGTTTAACGTGCAAACCGGTGCCATCGTATCATCCACCCCCCACTCAGTAAAAAAACATCACCATTAACAGACACCCAGGCGGAGGCTGCTGTTAGCGATGCATTCCTTGCCGTCTACATGAAATTTCTCGGTGAAATCGGTGCTTGTGGCCAACATTGAATGTATGTATACTGTATGTACAGGCTTTGTACAAAATGTTGTTGGATCAGAGAGCACCGGATATTCTTCTACTGACGTATCTCACGTCTTTGATTGTATAAATATCCCCTGTAAAATGTAAACCAATGTACATAATAACAATTCAATATATATATATATAAATATTATATATTTTTCTTGATATACGTCAGATGCATTTACAAATAAATGGAAAATAAGACCTTTTTGTTTTTGTGTTTCTCTGTGTTGTGTTTATATTTTTAACAAGGCTGAAGTACATAGGCTCAAAACACTCAAGTATGTGAATTCTGTATGATTGATTTTATGTGAATTAATGGAATTGTCATTGTAAAAAGTGATCAGTTGAATACTTAAAAAAAAGTGAGTAAACCTTTTGCTTTTAAATTGATTCGATTAACTAAAAAAGTGAGTAAACTGTTTGCCCTTTAATTATGAAGTAATTGATCTGTGCATATTCATTCATTTATTTTATTTTCAGCTTAGTCCTTTTATTAATACAGGGTCGCCACAGCTGAATGAACCGCCAATTTATTCCGGCATCTGTTTTACGCAGCGGATGCCCTTCCAGCTGCAACCCATCTCTGGGAAACATCCATTCACACTCATACACTACGGGCAATTTAGCATTCCCAATTCACCTGTACTGCATGTCTTTGGACTGTGGGGGAAACCGGAGCACCCGGAGGAAACCCACCCAAACACGGGGAGAACATGCAAACTCCACAGAGAAACGTCAACTGACCCAGACAAGGCTCGAACCAGCTACCTTCTTGCTGTGAGGCGACAGCACTACCTACTGCGCTACTGCGTATCTATCACTCCGCCTCTGTGCATAATTATATAAATAATAAATTTAATTAAAAAAATATTTGCTGGCATCACGGTGGCGCAGTGGGTAGTGTGTCGCTTCACAGCAAGAAGGTTGCTGGTTTGAGCCTCGGCTAGGTCAGTTGGCATTTTCTGTGTGGCATTCTCCCCGTGTTGGCGTGGGTTTCCTCCGGGTGCTGAATGAGAATGTTTCCCAGTGATGGAAGGGCAACCGCTGCGTAAAACATGCTGGATAAGTTGGCGGTTCATTCTGCTGTGGCGAGCCCTATTAATAAAGGAACTAAGCCAAAAAGAAAATGAATGAAAAAAATATTTAAAAAAAACGTAACAGTTCGAAGTTACAATGAGTAAACGAGTACACTAGTAAAGTCAAAGTGTCGCTTTTAAAGAAACACTCCTTTTTTTTGGAAATAGGCTCATTTTACAGGTCACCTAGAGTAACTCAAACAGTTGAGTTTTACCATTTATTAATAATTCAGCCAATCTTTGTGTCTGGCTGGAGCACTTTTAGCTTAGCTTAGCATAAATCCTTGAATCGGATTAGACCACTAGCATCTTTCATTCATTCATTTTCCTTGACTTAGTCTCTATTTCAGAGGTCGCCACAGCAGAATGAACCGCCAACTACTCCAGCATATGTTTTACGCAGTGGATACCCTTCCAGCTGCAACCCAGTTTTGAGAAACACCCATACACACTCATTCACGCACACTCATACGCCACAAACAATTTAGTTTATTGATTTCAGCGCATGTCTTTGGACCCAGAGGAAAACCCGGGGAGAACATGCAAACTCCACACAGAAATGCCAACTGACCCAGACGCGACTTGAACCAGCGACCTGCTTGCTGTGAGGCGACAGTGCTAAACACTGAGCCACTGTGCTGCCCCCATTAGCATCTTATTAAGTATATGAACTATTTGCATAATTATATAATTTAAACCAACGTAATGGTTCTAAATTACAATGGGTTTACTCACTATTAAAGTACTGATTTACACTTTTTTAAAAAATGCTCCACTTTTTTTGTTGTTGAAATGGCCTCATTTTACAAGACACCTAGAGTTAAATAGGTGAGTTTTGCCATTTATTAATAATTAAGCTGATCTCCGGGTCTGGCTGTAGCACATTTAGCTTAGCTTAGCATAAAACATTGAATCGGATTAGACCATTAGCATCTTAATAAGTATTATTAAGCAAATGGATTATGTGCATAATTATAAAAATTAAGTCAACTTAACGGTTCCAAATAACAATGGGTTTACTCACAATTAAAGTCAAATTTACACTAAAAAATGCTCCACTTTTCTTTTTTTTTTTTTTTTTGAAATAGGCTCATTTTACAAGTTAAACAGTTGAGTTTTAACATTTATAACCAATTGAGCTGATCTCTTGGTCTGACTGGAGCGCTTTTAGCTTAGCTTAGCATAAATCATTAAATTGGATTAGACTATTAGCATCTTATTAAGTAACAGTTCAAAGTTACAATGAATAAACTAGTACACTAGTCAAGTCAAAGTGTCGCTTTTAAAGGAGCACTCCACTTTTTTTGGAAATAGGCTCATCTTACAGGTCAGCTAACGTAACTCAAACAGTTGAGTTTTACCATTTATTAATAATTAAGCTGATCTCCGTGTGTGGCTGGAGCACTTTTATCTTAGCTTAGCATAAATAATTGAATTGGATTAGACCATTAGCATCTTTCATTCATTCATTTTCCTTCGGTTTAGTCTCTATATTTAAGGGGTCACCACAGCAGAACCAACTATTCCAGCATATGTTTTGCGCAGTGGATGCCCTTGCAGCTGATCTCCGGGTCTGGCTGGAGCACTTTTAGCTTAGCTTAGCATAAATCATTGAATCAGATTAGACCATTAGCATCTTATTAAGTATTATTACAATGGGTTTACTCACTATTAAAAAAATGCTCCACTTTTTTTTTTTTTGGAAATAGGCTCACTTTACAAGTCACCTAGAGTTAAACAGTTGAGTTTTACCATTTATTAATAATTTAGCTGATCTCAGTGTCTGGCTGGAGCACTATTAGCTTAGCTTAGCATAAATCATTGAATCGGATTTGACCATTAGCATCTCATTTCTATAATAATGCACATTGGTTATAAAGTCAATTAATCACATTAAAAGTAAAAGGTGTACTCACTTTTTAAAAGTAAAGTCAACTTTTTTTACAATGCAAGTACTAGATGATTCCCAGAGATGGGTTGCGGCTGAAAGGGCATCTGCTGCGTAAAACATGTGCTGGATAAGTTGGCGGTTCATTTCACTGTGGTGACCCCGGATTAATAAAGGGACTAAGCCGAAAAGAAAATGAATATATGAAGGTACTAGATGATTATAATAATACATTCATAATACATGATGCTACCACTTTAAAATCATGTCTTTGTGGTTTGAGACACTTGAGATCAGTTTTCAAAAGGTTGTTTTTTATAGGTCTCTAAAATGCATTCGGCATGTAAACAAACAGCCAAAATTTATGAAAGGTTTTCTTTTTTTAGTTGAAAATGTAGTGTAAACAAACAATACTTGAACAGAAATTCCCTCTTCTGTCCATGCTTGTCAGAATATGTTTCGAGACTGACTTCTTATATAACTGTTGCCTCTGAAAGATTCATGGCCTCATGCCGGTGTAGTCTAATTATAATTATACATATTTAAAAAGCTACGTAAGGGGGTAGAGAGAGAGAGATGCCTTACAATTCCAAATCACTGATTGAAACCAGTCACTTCCTAAAGAAAGAAAACAATGAAGCACACATGCGCCACTCTTTAACTCTTAAATAAGTGAGCCAAACAGTAAAGGTTAGTAAGTCATAAAAGCTGTTCAGTATGTGTTTTACAGCTGAGCCTTGTTTGATACTGTGCTCAGAATGACAGTGATTAAAAGATCTTTTTACACTTTTTAGTTGGGTAAAAGATAGACAAATTGCGTGGAAAAATGTAATATTTTTCCCAAATTTGGGCTGAAATAACCAAGCATATTTTAGATTGTATATACACTCACCGGCCACTTTATTAGGTACACCTTATTGGTACTGGATTGGACCCACTTTTGCCTTCAGAAATCCTTCATGGCATAGATTCAACAAGTTACTGGAAATATTCCTGCACATCCATGATGCAAATCTCCCGTTCCACCACATCTCAAAGGTGCTCTATTGGGAGATCTGGTGACTGTGAAGGCCAAAAACCAGATGATTCACGCTTTATGACATGGTGTGTTATCCTGCTGGAAGTAGCCATCAGAAGATGGGTACACTGTGGTCATAAATTGTCCAATTTTGGCGAGCCTGTGCAAATTGAAGCCTCAGTTTCCAGGAGTGGCACCCAGTGTGGTCTTTTGCTGCTGTAGCTCATCTACCTCAAGGTTGGACGTTGTGCGTTCAGAGATGCTCTTCAGCATACCTCAGCTGTAACGAGTGGTTAATTGAGTTGCTGTTTTGTTTCTGTCAACTGGAACCAGTCTGGCTATTCTCCTCTAACCTCTGACATCAACAATGCATTTGTGCCTACAGAACTGCTGCTTACTGGATATTTTCTCTTTTTAGGGCCATTCTCTGTAAACTGTAGAGATGGTTGTGCGTGAAAATTCCAGTAGTTTCTGAAATACTCAGACCAGCCTGTCTGGCACTAACAACCATGCCACATTTAAAGTCACTTAAATCACCTTTCTTCTCCATTCTGATGCTCGGTTTGAACTGCAGCAGATTGTCTTGACCATGTCTACATGCCTAAATGCATTCAGTTGCTGCCATGTGATTGGCTGATTAGAAATTTGGGTTGTACCTAATAAAGTTGTACCTAATAAAATGTCCGGTGAATGCATATTTTCCATATTTAAAATATAAATGTTATTCAGAGATTTTTTTAAAACAGAATCAACAAAAATGTGCAATGTTTTCAGACTTGTTAATATATTTGTTTTTCGGACAACACAATGCTGGATTTTGAACTTAAGAAGAGTTACGAAATTTATATTTGGTGGAATAAATGTTTGAAAACATTTGTTATTATTACCCATTCTCAAATTAAATGTCTGAAATGTTTGAAATGTTATCTGACAGAGAATAATACAAAGATTAGTAGTTCCAGAAGGCAATAATAACAAATTAAGAGACCACATTATTATTTAGTTAATACTGTCTGTCTGACGTAGCCATTAATAACCCCATTTCTTTTTTAAATAAAAATGTTCAGTTGTGATTTATTATACTACATACTACTGATGACGTATCTTCAAAATTACAGTTAAGAATATTTTCATATAGAGCATTTATTTGACTTTATTTGTAAATGTCTGTATATACTGTTTAAAATATGAACAAATTGACTGGTTGGGTTTAAAAATGTATGTAAAATTTTTTTAGCACACCCTTGTTTTATCATATTTTACCCACATTTTGACTGAAAGAACCAAGCATATTTTAGTGTTTATATATTTTTTTCCTAATTTAAAATATAAATGTTATTTAGAGATAAAATCAACCAGAAATGTGCCTAACAGTAAAAATCACTGAATTAAATAAGTTTAATTTACAGTTTTTAAAAAAGTAACTTTGACTCAATGAAAAAAGTTATGGAAACTCATAAACTGATTACATTAAAATAATCACATGAACAAATAATAAGATGTTTTCATACCTGACTAGGAGATGGTTTTTGTCAAATCAGATTTGTAAACACTGAGTGAGATGTTTCTAATTTGTTAGTGTTTATATGTGATTATGCCTGTATGTTTTAAACTGACTTTTTTGTTAATTGGATATTATTGTTTTAATTTTTACCTGTCCAGGGACTGCAGGTGGAAAATAGCAATCTTGCTACAATCTGGCACAATGCATCTTTCCTCTTTGAGGTTATTGTAATTTATTTTAGCAGAACTTGTCCCTGCTAAATAAATAAATTCATTCATTCATTAAGCATAAGTCAAACCTAATGAGTTATTAATTAATTAATTATATTTTGTGTGTTAACTCTAATACCAAGCCATTTGAGTAGTTATATAGTTGTTTGAACTTAATTTGTTCTGAACTAAACTCATACATTGTAAAAAGTGATTAGTTACTTAAAGCGGGTAAACCAATTGCCTTAAAAGCAACAAGTTGACTTCACAAAGATAATGTAAGTAAACCCATTGTAACTTGGAACTGTTAAGTTGACCATTTTTATATGCTAATTGAACTCACGTTTTTAAAGTCAACTTATCACTTTTTACAGTGTCAGACTATTTTAGCACGTTTGTTTTCAAATAATTACTGTAATTACAAGATATCTGGTGCTTCATTAAGTTTATAAAATCTACAGTTATAGCCTGTATTGAATTTAGAATACAAGGAGTCTGGAAGAGCAGATTTATTTTACTGTCATTTTGCTGGATAAAGAAAAGCTGGAAAAAACAAATATAATAAAGGTGTATTGGAAAAAAAAGTGATTAGTTTACTTTTATATAAAAAAAGTTAGCACATTTTGCATAATTATAAAAATTAAGTCAACTTAACAGTTCCAAGTTCCAATGGGTTTACTTACATTATCTTTGTGAAGTCAACTTTTAAGGCAATTGGTTTACCTGCTTTAAGTAACTAATCACTTTTTACAGTGTACCGATTTAATAACTGAACTTGAATTGTTTAAGTTACTAATAATATAAATGTTTGATGATATTAATACAAATAATATATATATATATATAATATAAGTTTACAGTACATCGGTTTCCTCAAACAGTTTGAGTTATCGATTTTTAGAGTGTATATATTACTTATTTACTTGAATACTTATTTAATTTCCTGCAAATAAAAGCTCTAAATTATAATATTTGAACATATGAGTAGGTTATAAGATGAAACACAAACATTTTACTCAAAATTTGTTCCAAATTAACAGAACCAATAATAAACTTTGAATTGGTCTCTTAATTTTTTCCCCAGAGCTAGTGTATAGCAATCTTATAAACAATTAATATTTAATACATCCACATATACAGTTGAAGTCTAATTTGTTGCAACATAGGCTCATTTTGAAAATGTAGCCCTATATACATTTCTGGAGATCGCAAATTATGTAGCCAGAGGAACGTATGGCTGCATTTTTTCTTTAAAACGAATGCTATGGGACAGTATGACGCCGTTTTTTTTCGATTTTCACTGACCGCTTACCTCCATGTGGACGGCTTTCATGCTGTTAGCAGTTTGTCCAGTAGCTCGCCGTGTATGTCGGCAAACTTAAGACACAGAGAGGAGTTGACCACAATGACTGTTTAAGTCTGGTGAAGAACGGTTCCAGAAAGCGAGTAAGACAAAAACAGAAACCAAAAAATAAAATAAACAAGTAACAGGGTGAGAATGTGGTCAAATCTGAAAACGTGGTTAAAGTCAGGTGGGGGCTTTTCTTTTTCTGAATTTGTTTTTAAAATTGTTGATTGGGTTTAGGGAAATGGGTGGGCGCTGGTCAATCGGTACTTTTGAAAACACTATTGGTTGGGTTTAGGGAAGGAGGAGGGTGGGTTAGTCGATCGATCGGTCGGTCGGTCGGTCGGTCGACAACTGATCTGGTGGATTTACACTAGAAGATTAGGAGCAAACGCCACTCGCAAGAGATATTTGAGATCTCAAAAAGTGTACACAGCGGATTCAAGAAAAAAAAAAGAAAAAAAAGAAAAAAAAATGTAGCTCCTGGGACTTATTTAGTGCTCTGCAGAAATGTATATAGGGGTACGTTTTCAGAAATGATTACCCCCCTGTGATTTTTTTTCTTTTCTTTTTCAAGTATTTCCCAAATGATGTTTAACACAGCAAGAAACTTTTCACAGTATTTCCTATAATATTTTTTTTCTACTGGAGAAAGCCTTATTTGGTTCATTTCAGCTAGAATAAAAGCAGCTTTAAATTGTTTAAAAAACATTTTAAGGACAATATTTTTAACGCCCTTGGGCAGTATTTTTTTTTTGATTGTCTACAAAACAAACCATTGTTATACAATGACTTGTCTTATGACCCTAACCTGCCTAGTTAACCTACAGTAGTTAAGCCTTTAAATGTCACTTTAAGCTAATTACTAGTATCTTGAAAAATATCTAGTAAAATAGTATGTACTGTCATCATGGGCAAAGATAAAATAATCCATTATTATAAATTAGTTATTAAAACTATTATGTTTAGAAATGTGTTGAAAAAGTCTTCTATATATACACACACCCATGAATGTACAAATACATCTAATATTATGTCAGAGAAAAAACTGCTTGGACAGCAGCAGCCGCTGGTTCAGCTCAGAGCCTGCTGTGTGTAGCTAATGCTGAGTCACTGTTTGAGGACACTCTGAGCATGAAGCCTGTGAAGAGTCTGATGTTTCTGTCTGACAGCTCTGATTAATGCAGGCTTGAACACATGTGCTGAGCTGAAGAAGAGATGCTGTTTTACAGCCATCTGTTGGACAGACGCTCTGATTTGATGGAGATCCTCAGTCTGCTGCCAGTATCTTCAGACGTGAGCTAATGGAACTGATCTTAGACCTGCTTGACCATAAACGGCAGTTTGTTCAGGATAATTCCACATTTGGTTCTTGAAAACATGTTATTTTTGTACTTTCTTGTTGCACATCATTCAGCTTAGATAGGCTATGAGGAAACTTTTGACCCAGGTACTGAGGGATGTTTTAAGCATGTGCAGTCTAAAAGATGCCCTTGAATTTTACTGTTTGATGCTTAGCATATTTTAAGTCAGTGAGTCATTGACTAGAGTCTTGTACTAGGGTGCGTTTCCGAAATACATTGTTAGCCAACTAAGGTCACAAGTTCCATCGTTACAAACATAGTTTGTTGATTTGGCATTTCCCAAATTTGTCGTTCTAACGAACATTCACAAACTGTGTCGCAAACTGCGTAACAAACTTGTAGTTAGCTGTAGTTAGAAACATAGTTCCTGGCTGTGTTCTATTCCTAGTTATCCCCCTCTATGCCCTATTCATTCAGAGCATTCCAACATTTAACCTAGGAATAATAATAAAAAAAAGCATTAAAGTCATCTCTCTTCAATTTTAGCAATCTTCATGTTTACAATTGCGTTCCCTTCGTAGCAGTGCACTTTGAAAAGATTGATGTTGTTTTGAACAGCCGTGGCTCATTACGAATGTATAGGTGACCTATTACTGTATTTAAAAGCGGCATTTTTACATCTTCAAAGCTTGTGAAAATACGTTAATGCTTTTAATTTATGGTAGGTTATTTATTAAGTATAAATAACCTACATACAGTATCTGTACTGTATATGACATGGGCCTGTTGATTACAACATTTCTGCAGTGGTTTGCATGTGTCAAATGGTAAAAGTAGACTTAAAAAATAAAAAATAAACAAACAATATCCTACTTAATAAAAATAATAATCATCATCATCTTCATTATTATTCATTTATTCCTTAATTTTTTTTCTAGCTTAGTCACTTTATTAATCTGGGGTCACCACAGCGGAATGAACCGCCAACTTATCCAGCTGTTACGTTTCCGAATGTAATAACTATATATATATATATATATATATATATATATATATATATA
>CAIGQZ010001345.1:21325329-21337513 GCA_903798205.1 Danio tinwini | reverse complement strand
ACACACACACACACACACACACACACACACACACACACACACACACACACACACACACACACACACAGTTGAAGTCAGAATTATTAGCCCCTTTTTTAATTTTTTTTGAGCAAGGAAATTTTCACAGTATGTCTGATAATATTTTTTCTTCTGGAGAAAGTCTTATTTGTTTTTATTTCAGCTAGAATAAAAGCAGTTTTAAATTTTTTTAAAAAACATTTTAAGGTAAAAATTATTAGTCCCTTTAAGCTAATTTTTTTTCTGATATTCTACAGAACAAACTATCGTTATATAATAACTTGGCTAATTACCCTAACTTGCCTAGTTAAACTAATTAACCTAGTTAAGCCTTTAAATGTCATTTTAAGCTGAATAGAAGTGTCTCATAATATCTAGTTAAATATTATTTACTGTCATCATGGCAAACATAAAATAAATCAGTTTTTAGAAATGAGTTATTAAAGCTATTATGTTTAGAAATGTTTTGAATAAATCTCTCTGTTAAACAGAAATTAGGGAAAAAATAAACAGGCGGGCTAATAATTCAGGGGGGCTAATAATTCTGACTTCAACTGTATTTACATACAACCTTTTAATTGGAAAAAGCTTCTGACTGTGAGGCAAATAGTGTTGAATTTCTGTAATTCCATTTCTAAAAGTAAAGAAACGTGCTCAGATATGCTTTTTAAACAAACAGAAACCTCTGATGCAGCCTTGCTCAGCTTGACCAGACACAACTTTCTCTCAGTACGCTGTGTTATCGATCATGTGTTTACAGTGACGGTAAAAGCTCAGATTCAATCAATATTTGTCTCCGTGAACCTTTGGTGTTCAGGTGAGCGATGACGTAAATGATTTCCAAACAGTCTGCTTTCTGGCTGATAAATGGTTCATAGGGACATTTGCACCTCGCTGGATGACAGCCACACAATTCAGCATGATAAAGAATTTTTGTCACAAAGTGTAACGCGAGGACAGTCTGAATATCCTGAGCGGTGTGTTATTTGCTCAATGATTAGAGTCAGCTGTCTTTTAAATTTTTTTGTTTTAAAAATGGTTGAAGTGTGTGGCTCAAGACTAGATGCTCATCAGGGAAGGTTTCTAAGAAAAATATTGATTGTTTGCAAACAGGTTTCCCCCGCACTCACTTTGTGCCCCCCAAACCCACACCAGAGTTAAATTTACATTTTAAAATGTTAAAATAATTAAAATGTATAGTTTTACTAATAGTTTTAAATACTGCTAAAAGTTATTATTACTATAGTTTTTGCTATTTGCACAAAATTATTTAAGGATGAGAAAAAAAATATGCTAGCATCATATTTTTTGTATCTGCTCTAGGTTTCTTGTTTTAGTTATGTGACTACACTGTAAAACAAATCTGTTAATTAATATTAATATTTCATAATTTACAGTTTTTTCTGATCATTTATGGTTGCAAATTGTATAGTATGTTGTATATCTCTGCTCTGTTGACTTTTGATGATGAAAATTCAACTGTTTGTTTTATTAAAGAGACCATTACTAAAGTTGTATTGTTTTGAAACAATATATAATAAATATAGTTATTAAGTCTGTAAAATAACAGAAACCAAACCAGACAATATATAACTTTAAACTATTAAACAGGTTAATAAAAGTCACTTTTTCAAACATTTCAACATCAAACGTTGGAGAAAAGATAAAGGTCCCACAATGCAGTTAAAAGCATAAATGGATAATTATAATTATTTAAAAAATGAATCACAAAATATGGAAAACTTAATTTATGGTGTATATATTATTTTGTGTATAGCACTACATGAACAGGTCTGCTTTTCCTGACCCCACTTTACTGCATTGCATTGGTGCAGTTCAGAAACGCACTGCGATATTCGGCTTAAAGATACACTTTTGAAGTTGATGTTGAATATCTTTGGTAATTGTCTATGTGGATTCAATAATAATTGAGTGCATGTCACTTAAGCTCATATGAATGTATGTGAACTCATGTCACTTATGCTCATAAAAAGGGTTTGAAGAAGTGCTTAAAATATTAAGTATCAAACTTCAGATCTTAACTCGTTCTTAACAAATAAAATAAAACTATTGCCCAAGTGATTGTGACTGGCAATGAGCAGGGTAAATATTCAAAATCATTCCCTGACACTAGATGGTGCTTAATGAAAAAGAGAAATACCCTAGTACGCAAAGTGGCGCTGCGCTTCTAACACTCACTTATTGCACAGAAGAAGAGGTCACCCTCACACTTCGACTTCTGTTTAACCATCACTACAGCACACAAACAACTGGTCACAGTTTGTGAAAGCCATTAAATAACATTAAGTGAAATGAAAACTCAGCATCAAATCCAGTTTGACCTGTAATATCTGTGTGCTAGAACGTTTTGTGCTTGAGCTGTTTTACTGAAACTTCAGCAACTCAAGACATAGGAACAAATGCAGCAATCTCATTGGTCGACCAGTTATTAATGCAATGCTTTTAGCAAATAAAAACAAAATTAAAATTCAAAATGAATCTTTAATGCCTGTTGTTTTGGCCTATAAATCTACATTGGACTAAAGTCGCACATGCTGAGATCTGTTTGAGCAAGCTGTGGATTAAAGCTAATAATATTGTATATAAGGTTCCATTTCTTTCACAGACCACTTATTTTGCTTTACAAGTCCTCAGTGTGTCATAAGGAGCCATGTCTATTGATTTGGACTCACTTGCATGATTTATTTTTTATCTAAAAACCCATCACCTTTTACTGCCATTACACTATCTGACAAAAGTCTTTTACCTATCCGAGTTTTAGGAACAGCAAATAATCACATGACTTCTAGTTGATCATTTAGTATGAGAAGTGGCTTACAGTATATAAAAAGCGAAGGCCTCTAATTACGCTTATTTTACCAAACTAAAATATGGTCATGCTTTGATTTTTAATGATACAATTAGGACAGTAAGGTCCGACTTTGCTCAGACAAAAGTCTTGTCACTTAACAGAAATAATGTACAGTATAGAATATAAAGTCATGGTGCAGTGAAAAAAGAATTAATATTGTGGATGACTCCCATGAGCTTGGAGTAACTTAATAATAAAGTCATTTAGAATGGCAAAGAAAGCATTCTTGCAGGACTCCAAGAGTTCATCAAGATTCTTTGGATTCATCTTCAATGCCTCCTCCTTTATCTTACCCTAGACATCCTCAATAATGTTCATGTCTGGTAACTGGGCTGGCCAATCCTGGAGCACCTTGACCTTTGCTTTTTTAGAAACTTTAATGTGGAGGTTGAAGTATGAGGACCTCTATCCTGCTGAAGAAATGTCCTCTCTTGTGGTTTGTAATGTAATGAACAGCACACATGTCTAGATATCTCAGGCTGTTGTTGTTGCCATCCACTCTGCAAATCTATCACACACCCCCATACTGAATGTAACCTCAAATCATGATTTCCTTCACCAAACTTGACTGATTTCTGTGAGAATCTTGAGTCCATGCGGGTTCCAATAGGTCTTCTGCAGTAATTGCGATGATTAAGATGCAGTTCAACAGATGATTCATCGAAACAATCTACCTTCTGCCAATTTTTCAAATGATCAACTAGAAGTCAAGTTATTATTTGTTGCTCCTACAACTAAGATTGACGACAAGACTTTTGTCAGGTAGTGTATATGAATAATCAAGGACCACAATTGCAGCTAAAAATCTTCTTTAATGTTCTACTGAAATAAAAGTCACCTACATCTTGGATGAGCTGTGGGTGAGTAAATTAACATGGCATTTTCATTTTTTGGCTAAACTATCTATTGTTCTATTATAATGTCCTACATTTCAATTGTTTTTCAATTTAACGATTGTGTCCTGAATCTTTTGACGTACCTCGCACATGAGTGCCACATTTTTTTAAGATGCGTGTTGAGTTAAAACAAATTCAACTTTTACATGCAGCATTGTTTATTAATGTCAGTTTTAAAGCCATGGACCAATCAGAAGAACTCTGATCAAGGCAAGCGTGGCAATCTTCTGCTTACTGTATTGCGCGGCGATCTACTGTACTGTTGCAAGTTGGCATGAAAACTGTTTTATTTTGACGTGGGAGACCATTCGTGAGGACTGCATATCATGTTTTCATTAGCAAAGATGCTTTGTGTATGAACGGCCTCTAAAACTGCATCCCATCTGTTGTTTGGACCATTGATCACAGATCACTAGCTCACAGCACGGAATAAATTCAGCAAAGTGTGTGATTAGGCCTGAAGAAATGACTCAGCATTCCTGCTATTCATTGAATATGAATGCGTCACACACACACACACACACACACACACACACACACACACACACTCACTGTTTCAGCAGAGAGATCTGTGACGGTGACATGCAGCTGTGAGCCGCTTTTATCAGCAAAAAAATATCTGGCAACCACAAACTCTCAAGGGAAGCAAACGAGAAAAGCTCTTATTGGACATAAGAGCACAGTTACTTAGAGCTTTATTTAAGGTTAACTTTTGAAGAGGGTCCATTGTATAACATTACACAACACTGAGTAATTCTCCTCAGGCTCATTGGCACAATTGCTCCATTTCTTTCTAAACTGTGTCTCTGTGTTGGTGGATCAAGGCCTGATTATATGATCAGTAGTTTGTCTTGAGGGAACACGCTTTACTACTAAATGCTGTGTTGGTTTTGGCTTGTTTATACCAGTGGGCAAGCAGAGCTATTGTATACATGCTTAAATTGGAGTGTTCCATCTCTGGGTGATGTTTTATGAGAAAGATTTATGCAGTTTTTTGCTTTTTTGCCAAGTAAGTGTTGGCAGATCATAAGCTGGGTGAAAATCATTTTTCTTTACTGTAGTGTTTGAGGTATGTGTGCACATTTGGACACATTTAAACCAATACAAATGGATCTGCCATTTTATTGCACATGGTGTCTTCTGAGTTCAATTTTGTTCATTATTTTTTCTTCAGCTTAGTCTCTTGTTTATCAGGGGTCACCACAGTGGAACTGCCAACTATTCCAGCATATATTTTATACACTGTGGATGCCTTTCCAGCTGCAACCCAGTACTGGGAAACACCATACATACGCACTTGCATTCACACACTACGGCCATTTTTGTTTACCGAATTCACTTATACCACATGTCTTTGGACTGTAGGGCAAACCAGAGCACTCGGAGGAAACAGACTCGAACACTGGGAGAACATGCGAATTCCAAACAGAAATGCCAACTGGCCCAGCCTGAACTTGAACCAGCAAACTTCCTGCTGTGAGGTGACAGTGCTAACCACTGAGCCATCATGCTTTTAAGAGTTAAATTCAAAAACTAAATTTTAGGTCTTAAAATGTCTTGAATTTACAGAAGTATTGTTTTGTAGGTGTTAAATCAGTTCTTAATTTTCACAATTACCCAATCAGGCCAACACCCATCCAATCCCCAAACATACATCCATCTTAATAAAACCCTTTAACAAAAGTGTTATTTACTTTATTATTATTATTATTATTATTTATTTATTTATAAAAAAAAATATTTGGGCAACACGGTGGCGCAGTAGCACAATCGCCTCACAGCAAGAAGGTAGCTGGTTCGAGCCCGGCTGGGTCAGTTGGCATTTCTGTGTGGAGTTTGCATGTTCTCCCTGTGTTCGCATGGGTTTCCTCCGGATGCTTCGGGGTCCCCCACAAGTCTAAAAACATGTGGTATAGATGAATTAGGGTACGCTAAATTGTCCATAGTGTGTGTGTGAATGAGTGTGTATGGATGTTTCCCAGTACTGGGTTGCGGCTGGAAGGGCGTCTGCTGTGTAAAACATATGCTGGATAAGTTGGCGATTTATTCCACTGTGGCACCCCCAGAATAATAAAGGGACTAAGCCTAAAAGAAAATGAATGAATGAATGAATTATTGTTATTATCATTATTTATTTAATTAATTTTACCACTATGGTTCAATTATCTTACTTACAAAATAATTTGTTGTTATTTAAAATACATGGCTAAGAAATAACTAAATTTGAATTTAAAATCAAGTAATACTCTTTTCCATTGGCCCAACCAGCCTAGCAGGCACAGGATTTCAACATGACGTCAGATTTATGTTGTACCCCAATGTCATGGGAATTTTGAATTTTGGTTGCCATACCTGACGAATAAATGTCAGTATTTGATGTCAACATGACGTTGGTTTAAGATGTGGCTCGACGTGGAATTTTGGTCACTTTTCAACACAACCTAAAATCAATAAAAATCAACGTCATTTCACATCGTTATTGGACATCAAAATAATATTGTCTTTAGATGCTGGCGACCTAAATCTAACCTAATATTAACATCTTATCACGTTGTGTGTCTGCTGGGATTCCAAAAATCCTTGATGTTTAGCCTTGTATAAGTCCTAAATGTCATTCATTATTGTGTTAAAAAGGTCTTAGAAAGTCTTCAATTTGACTTGATGAAACCTGCAGAAACCCTGTTACGGTATGTACAACTGCTTGCTAATGTAAATATCTAATCAGTCAAAAATGTTAGCATGTTAGCATCTCAACAAATTTAACCCTTTAGACGTGGTCAAGACGATTTGCTAAAGTTTTAGATGACTTTGAATGTGCCAGGTTTGTTGGTGTCAAATGGACCGGAGTATTTCAGAAACTGCCGATCTGTAGGAGATTGAAAAAAAAACTTGACGAGTCTCAATAATAAAAAAAAAGTATCAGATAAAATAGTTTTGAGTTGTAAATAAAATCATAGTCCCTTTAAGGCAAGTAATTTCATGAGGCGGCCATCTTACGGTTAAGCTGACGATTACATTTCATATTAGATATTACCAATAAAAATTAACAACAAGTTTCATTTCTAAATATTAGAATCACACAAAACCTGCAGAAACTCATGTCTGGTCTGAGCCCCTTACCTGGAGAATCGTCAGTCTATATCAGGGCTATTCAATTAGTTTGTCATGGGGGCCAGTTCATGAAAAGCATCCCAAATGAGGGGCCGGAGAGATATGACTTACAATATAAATGATGACATAACAACAATATAAGAGCCCATATGCTGTATTTTTGCTCTTTATGACACCCACATTGGGTTTTTCTACATTAACATGTTAATATATTGTATTTTGAAACTACATAACATCACTGCATTGTACAATGTGGCTTTTTTTTTTTACAAACATATTCAAATGTTGTATTTTAAAGCACAACAAAAGCAGTGCATTGCTTAAGTAGACTTTTTCAAACAACCGATTATAGATTTTGGTTGTATGATTATAGTCTGAAGAATAATCATGGTTTCACGGTTATCACGATTATTATGCATATAATAAATTCTTGTTTTGAAAATCACAAGAAAACTGCTTAAATTTTAAAGTGTTGTTTATTGCTGCTCAGTATCCAAATACAGCACAAAATATTAATAAAAAACAAACAAACAATAGTCAATTTCTCTCTTTGGACTTAAAAATAAATGAAAAAGTTTGTGATTTAAACATGAGTGATAATTTTACAATAAAAATAAATGACAGAACAATGAATAAATAAATAAAAATAAGAATAAATAATAGTATTTGTCTAATGTTAATTTAAGCTATATATTAGCTAAGAATTTGAATTGTTGTTATTATCTGCGTTCATACATACATAATTATTTTAATAATTTGAAATAATTTGTCTAACGTATCTTTTGCTTACATTGCACTGAAAGCCACGCGCAACTCTCACCACTACAGCGTGAGATAATTTCTACTGTGTGTACCTAGAGGGTGCGAGTGCGATGGTCCGCTTTACGAGCTGTGCGCGCACCACTCCCAATATGCGCACGTCTCCATTGGAAATAATGAACTTGCGCGCGGAAAAGGCGCAATATGTGAACGGCCTGCTGCTATAGTTAATCCAGTGTGCATGCGTATTAGCCTCGGTATAAGCTCGGAACTTTAAACTAGCGCACAGTTGGCATAACTTTATTTAGCTGCAGCAGTTTTGTTCCGTGCAACAGCAACGCGGTATTGAGAAGCCTTTATGATTAAATAATCGTAAAAAATTTAAGTGCGGTTAATACTGAAATCAGCTTATCATTGCATCTCTATTAAAGCAATCAGTGCATTATACAAAAGGCCTTTTCTACAAACATATCCAAACGTTTTCGGCTGCCTGCACCACTCACTCGCTTAATGTCAGCTGACTCACACTCACGTGCTGTATTGGACAGACGCACATCACTCCATAACTATAGCAGCCGTTTTTCGACTGAGCTAAATTTATTTTTGATTTCTTGGTCACACTATTTGGAGAGCTGGAACAATTTGCCTCGGGGGCCGGGTTCTGCCCGCGGGCCGCCAATTGAATAACCCTGGTCTATATGATAGTGATCGATGATTGGCTCCTGTACTAGTAGGCGGGGCTTCATTCGCCACCTTTATACTTTTTCCCATTTAAAACTAGACAAGTGACATGTCTTGTGCATTCTATAGTCTTTGATAAAATACATTATATTTGAAGTATTTCCCCCAAGTTTATTTCTGAAATGAATATTTCAGAACATATTAAATTTACAAGCAATTTCTGCATTCAAATAATTTCTATGCTATTTGTTACAGTGCAGATATAAGAGAGTTAAAAGTTTGTTTTTATGTTTTCAGCATTACAAATTGGAACATTTTGCCTTCATAAATTTAACAAAAACTACAAACTACACCATGTCCTTAAAGCTTTATTCACTATCATTGCATTATTTTCTAAAGTCTGTCCTGCTAAATCTTTGGTGCTTTAGTTCTGGATAAAGAAAAGCTGAAGTTCAGTAGAGTTCTCTGCTCCCCCCAACAGGTCTGGAGAACACATGCATTGATCTCATTTTACAGCATGTTTGCCTGCGTGCATCAAAACAAGCATTGACTTGAAGATACTGGAGTTGATGGTAAGTTAGCTTTAACATTATATTTGTTATCCATAGATGGCATTTAATGCAATTTAATGCTCATTTGATTTATTTCCCTCTGTTTGTCTGTTTGTTATTTTCCATCTGTTTGTTTACATTTTGTTGGCTCTCTTTTCCTTCTGCTTTTTAAATTTACACCGATGCCTGTCAGTCTGGATGTCAACTTCAATATATTGCTTCATTTGTTTTTGTTTCTTAATACTACAGTAAGTTGATATAAAGACATTTTTGAAACAATTTGTCATGTTTATGCTTAGCGATGTGGGCTGTGCATTGGCTGAAGGTCCAATAAAAAGCAGGATTGGGTTAAAGTTGGTTTTATAATGGCACATTTGGACTTTCACCTTCCAAATATAATTCAGAAAAGTACTCTTTGGAAATTCTCAACAGGGAAATCATATTAGCAGCCAATGACTATTAAAGTACACCAGTGTTCACAGACAATTAAACAGTGCTAATGTTGTTTTGAAGTCATGCTTACACACCCAATATTCAAAGTAGCATGTCGCAAATTGGAATGTGTGACTATAAAACCAATTTTACCCCAATAAAAGCAGGCATATTATTACTTATTCATTGACTTTTATTTGGCTTAGTCCCTGATTTATCGGTGGTCACCACAGTGGAATGAATCACCAATTACTCTGGATGTGTTTTTATGCAGCGGATGCCCTTCTAGCTGCAGCATATTATCACCGTTGCTTGTTGTATTATCAGTAAAACAAACTGGGCATCATCTTTTAAAGGACATCTGCTCCGTTATTTCTAGGCCATTGATGAGACTGGATTTTATGTGATCACATGTCCCAAAAGTCCATCCATCCATCCACCCATCCATCCACCCACCCACCCACCTACCTATACATTTATTTATACATTCATTCGACCCTTATTTATCAGGGGCTGCCACAGTGAACTCCACACAGAAATTGCAACTGGGCCAGCTGGGACCCCGCATTTATTTATTCATTCGTCATTCATTTTTCCTCGACTAAGTCCCTTATTTATCAAGGGTCGTCACAGCAGAATGAACCACCAACTATTTTAGCATATGCTTTGCGCAGCGGATGCCCTTCCAGTCGCAACCCAGCACTAGGAAACACCCATACACACTCTCATTCACACACACACAGTCAAACACTATGTCAAATTTTGTTTATCCAATTCATCCATAGTGCATGTCTGTGAATTGTGGGGGAAACCCACGCCAACACCTGGAGAACATGCAGACTCCACACAGAAATGCCAACTGGCCCAGCCCGGACTCGAACCCGCTGCCTTCTTGGTGTGAGGTGACAGTGCTAACCACTGATCGCATTTATTTATTTCATTTTTTTATAATTTCTTTATAATACCTATCCATGTTTAATTATATCACATTCTCAGTTCACAAACGCAAATCAGACTCTGGGAACTCTTTAAATGTGGGGGCATCAGTTATATAATTTAGCGAATGCTTATTTTCTGCTTGTTTGTGCATTTTTCTAATGAGTCCCTGTTTGAACTCTTCGTCTTTATCCTGCGATGTCGTCAACAGTGTTGTGTTTTTGTTCTGCTTCAAAGGGAATAAATTCCGGATATCAGCCTTTGTGCCAAAAATAGAAAGTGAGGCAGAAAACAGTGAATAGATAATGGTAGACTTTGATTGCATTGGCCCTGTCAGGACTCATCAGAAATGGCCGAGCTCATCTGTGTTTTCAGAGAATCATGAAGTAGGCCACGGGATTGTGTTTGTGTGTGTGTGTGTGTGTGTGTGGTTGGCATTACAGTGGGTCAGGACTCAATAATGTTTTTCCCTCTTTAAGGGCAACTGGGGTACAAGAGCCTCTTGGCCTGATACAACTGATGATAACAATTGTTTTCCAAGGGACAGTTCACACAAAAATGAAAATGTAGTCACTATTTACTCATCCTCAAGTGGTTCCAAACCATTTCTTTCTGCTGTTGAGTACAAATGAAGATTGCTTGAAGAAAGCTGTAACCATTGACTTCCATATAGGAAAAGCAAGAAGTCAATGGTTACAGGTTTCAAAGCATTCTTCAGAATATCTACTTTTGTGTTCAACAGAAGAAAGAAACTTGAAACAAGTTTGAAACAAGTTAAGGGTGAGTAAATGATGACAATTAAAATGTTTTTAACTTTAACTATAGCATTTGAGCAAAATGTAAACAAAAGGTCGTGAAACATTGTTTCCATTTAAAGTAATTGTCTTTTGTGTGAATGTAATTCCAAAAGTAAGAAGTTTTCATCATAACTTCAGTCATTCAGAAATGATTCCAACTTTGTGAATTAAAGCTCAAGAAACGTTATGTGCCTATAGAAAGTCATCATAAACTGAAAATCTTTACCTTTACTCACATTACACCCTGCTTTCAAAAAACCTTTGGGATAAAGTTGTAGAAAGGCACAGATTAGGCTACAAAATCATTTCAAAGGCTGGAAAGGTTATTTGGGATGTGATTTGATTTCAATAATAATAGATGAAGGCGGATTCACTGCTTTGAATGAAGTTTTAAAATTTCTAGTTTATATGATTCTAAACATCTGAGTGATTTGTTGGGTTTGTATTCAGTGAGCATATCTGTAATGTATTGTCTGTAATGTAATCACCATTTAGTGATTTATAGAGAAATAATAATACTTTGAAATCTATTCTGAATGTAACTGGGAGTCAGTGTAAAGACCTGAGGATAGGTGTGATGTGCTCAGATTTTCTGGTTCTGGTCAGAATCCTGGCTGTAGCATTTTGCATGAGCTGCATCTGTCTGACTGTATTTTTGGGTAGGCCAGTGAGGAGTTTATTACAGTAATCCACCCTGCTGCTGATAAAAGCATGAACAAGTTTTCACTAGAAACAAAGCATTTAATTCTTGCAATGTTTTTGAGATGATAGTTTGCTGATTTACTAACTGCTTTGACATGACTACTGTAACCTCATATCTGACTCCAGAATAACACTAAGATTCTGACCTTATTTTTTGTTACGATATAGTACTATTTCAAACGAAGTGTGTTTTTCTTCTAGCAATGTTTTATCTGTTATAGAACCATTCAATTAATGTTATTTTAAGGTTATAGCAATCAACACATATCTGTCATGTTTTTACATGACTTTACATATGTTTTTAACTTGGAGAAAATGACTATTTTGACTGTATTACTATGTAGAAAGTTAATGTCTGTTTATGTTTGTTTTTCATTTGTCAATCAATCAATCAATCAATCAATCAATCAATCAATCAATCAATCAATC
>CAIGQZ010001345.1:21290861-21325319 GCA_903798205.1 Danio tinwini | reverse complement strand
ATCAATCAATCAATCAATCAATCAATCAATCAATCAATCAATCAATCGACACAGACAGATTTAATTTATGAAAAGTGTCATACTAATGCTATTTATAATATTCCAGAAGACTTGTTTAAAATATGAACTTTTTGTTTTTTATCAAATTATACAAGTGCATCATTTGAAAAAAATTATAATAATAAAATGTAAAATTCATATACAGTTGTAGTCAGAATTATTAGCCCCCCTGAATTATTAGCCCCCCCCCTGTTGAAAATCATTTGACTATTTGGTAAAGATTATGTTCCATAAGGACATTTTTGTAAATTTCTTCCTTAAATATCAAAACCTAATTCTTGATCAGTAATATGCTTCGCGAAGAGCCTAATTTAGACAACTTTAAAGGCAATTTTCTCAATATTTAGATTTTACTGGACCCTCAGATTCTAGTATTTTCAATTATATCTAAACCAAATATTGTCTAATTTAATTCATTTTAATTTGTTTAACTTATTAAATATATATTTTTTATTAATTTAATAAAATTTTACTTTACTTTATTTATTTTTTGCTGTATTTTTGATTTTGTACCCTAGATGTGCAAAAGATCCTTTACACATGAAAAATAAAAAATAAAAAATTAATAAATATACTGTATATATACTGTATAACTTAATTATTTCAACTTTTTGACTGATAGTGTGCATAAATATACACAAAAACACTCACATATAGCATAGCACTGAAAGCACACATGGCTCAAACACTAAAGTTTTTGTGCTCCGGTTTTGTTAATGATCATAATCTTGCTAATCATATCTGTTGAGTGTGATGGATGTTGACGTGAATGCAGTCCTAAAAACATTTCTTGGACTTAAAGTTAATGATTAAAATTGCAGTATATGTCTGTGCTTCTGTCTTCGTGTGTTTTCGAGAGCGAGAGAGCGAGAACACTGGTACATTTTGTGCCCTCAACAGCCCCGCCACTGCCAAACACATCAAATTAGATCCATGTTGTTGTGTCTCTGGCTCTGAACGGGCACCAGAAGGCCCTTTTGTGGTTCCTTCCTACTCCTGTTTTTCGCATTTGTCCGCTTCATTGCTTTTAAAAATAAAACAAGACGTTATGCAGATCAAATACAGGAGCCTTTGAGATGTATCTAAATTTTCCGTTTTGAGCAGGACACACAGTATCTGCACAGTGAATACAGTGTGATACTTTGTGTGCATATTTAGGGACAGAAAGTACAAAAAAGTAAAAAAACAACAAGGTTGTCGCTCTCCATTTACACTATAGGTTAACAGTTTGGGGGTTAGGAAGACTTTTAAGAATGTTTTTAAAATAAAGACTAGTCTGCTCACCAAGGCAGATTTTTTATTTATTTTTTTACATCCAAAGTATAGTTAAAAGCTGAAAAGTTGTGAAATATTATTACAACTTATTGTATATAAATATTTGATTTCTTTTTAAATATAACTTACAATTGTTTTAGTCCTGTGGTTGAAAGTTGAATTTACTCCAGTCTTCAATGTCACATTATACTTCAGAAATCATTGTAGGTGATTTGTCGTTCTGTTTTGATAATTTAATTCTTTATAATTATTCATTTCAGTGATTTCCCCCCCCCACCTTTATAGTCTTGTGGAAAATGACAGCCGTCATTTGAAATACAACTTGTTTTTACATTACATTTACATACATTTACATTGTTTTTACTTATGATTAACAATAAACACATTAATAAAATAAACACACATTTTGATGGTATTTAGAATGGTACCGTATCCCAAAAAATCCACAAAAAACAGTTTTCAACAACAACAACAATAATAATAATAATAATAATAATAATAATAATAATAATAATAATAATACATTTTCTTGAGCAGCAGGTCATCATAATAAATTCTAAATAATCATTTGACAAATGATGTTCAAAATTCAGCTATATATTCATTCCTTCATTTCCCTTCGGCTTAGTCCCTTTATTTACCACAGGGGTCACCACAGTGGAATGAACCATCAACTTATCCAGCATATGTTTTACGCAGCGGATGCCCTTCCAGCTGCAACCCAGTACTGGAAAACACCCATACACACTCATTCACACACATACAGCCAATTTAGTTTATTCAATTCACCTATAGCGCATGTCTTTTGGACTTGTGGAGGAAACCAGAGCACCCGGAGGAAACCCAAGCCAACACGGGGAGAACATGCAAACTCCACACAGAAACGCCTCCTGGCTCAGCCAGAGCTCAAACCAGTGACTTTCTTGCTGTGAGGCGACAGTACTAACCACTGAGCCACCGTGATGCCCCTTTAACTATATTTCAATAAAAACAATTCTAAACTACAGTCAAAAAGTAAACAGTTATCATGAATTGTAATAATATATCACATTATCACAGTCAGTTCCTACTGTATTTCTAATCCAATAAATACAGCCTTGGTGTGCAGAATCAAAGTTCCTTTTTGAGCAAAGTCTGTTCACTTGATGGCCATATTTGCAACAGCTCCAGCCAGCTAATACATACATCTTATCTAAATGATTAGGGGAATTCTGAAATCTCAAAAACTGCTTGCTGAACTTTCAATTAAATTACACATTTCAAATCAGCAACAAAATCAGAAATTTATACTGTGCATGCTCAAAGATTTGCATCTGATTTACGACTCTTTTAGTGGTAACCAGAGATATGAGATGTGGTAACAAACACTAAAAGAACAGAGACAGAACCCGTGAACAGAGACATGAACGCTGTTTTTACCTCTGTACAGAGCCCCTCTCCCCAAGAACTGACTGACTATAAATATTGATGATTGGCTGATCTGACTGGAAGGAGGTTCTTCTTACATTCATACATTAGTAATGTGACTATATATATATATATATATATATATATATATATATATATATATATATATATATACATAAATAATATTTATTCATTATTATTTATTATTTATTCATTCATTAATTTTTTTTTTGGCTTAGTCCCTTTATTTATCTTGGGTTGCCACAGTGGAATGAACCGCCAACTTATCCAGCACATGTTTTACGCAGCAGATGCCTTTCCAGCTGCAAACAGCCAAACACACTCATTCACACACATGAACTACGGACAATTTAGCTTACCCAATTCACCTATAACACATGTCTTTGGACTTGTGGGGGAAACCGGAGCACCCAAAGGAAACACATGTACACGGGAAGAACAACTCCAACTGACCCACCTGGGGCTCGAACCAGTGACCTTCTTGCTGTGAGGCGATTGTGCTACCCACTGCATACATACATACAGTTGCAATCAGAATTATTGAACCCCCTTTGAATTTTTTTTCTTTTTTAAATATTTCCCAAATTATGTTTAACAGAACAAGGAAATTTTCACAGTATGTCTGATAATATTTTTTTTCTTCTGGAGAAAGTCTTATTTGTTTTATTTTGGCTAGAATAAAAGCAGTTTTTAATTTTTAAAACCCATTTAAAGTCAAAATTATTAACCCCTTTAAGCTATTTATTTTTTCCATAGTCTACAGAACAAACCATTATTATACAATAACTTGCCTAATTACCCTAACCTGCCTAGTTAACCTAATTAACCTAGTTAAGCCTTTAAATGTCACTTTAAGCTGTATAGAAGTGTCTTGAAAAATATCTAGTCAAATATTATTTACTGTCATCATGTCAAAGATAAAATAAATCAGTTATTAGAGATGAGTTATTAAAACTATTATGTTTAGAAATGTGTTGTAAAAATCATCTCTCCGTTAAACAGAAATTGGGGAAAAAATAAACAGGGGGGCTAATAAATCAGGGGGTTGAATGATTCTGATTGCAACTGTACATACATACAGCTGAAGTCAGAGTTATTAGTCCCCCCCAGTTATTTTTTCCCCAATTTTTGTTTAAACACATTTCTAAGCATAATAGTTTTAAAAACTTACCTCTAATAACTGATTTATTTTATCTTTGCCATGATGAAAGTAAATAATTTTTTACTAGATATTTTTCAAGACACTTCTATACAGCTTACAGTGACATTTAAAGACATAACTAGGTTCATTAGGTTAACTAGGCAGGTTAGGGTAATTAGGCAAGTTATTGTATAACGATGGTTTGTTCTGTAGACAATCGCTAATAAATTTGCTTAAAGGATCTAATAATTTTGACCTTAAAATTATTATTTAAAAATTAAAAACTGCTTTTGTTCTAGCTGAAATAAAACAAATAAGACTTTCTCCAGAAGAAAAAATCTTATCAGACATACTCTGAAAATTTCTGGCGACGCAGTGGCGCAGTAGGTAGTGCTGTCGCCTCACAGCAAGAACATCGCTGGGTTGCAGGTTTGAACCTCGGCTGGGCTGGGTCAGTTTGAGTTTCTGTGTGGAGTTTGCATATTCTCTCTGCGTGGGTTTCCTCCGGGTGCTCCGGTTTCCACCACAGTCCAAAGACATGCGGTACAGGTAAATTGGGTAAGCTAAATTGTCCGTAGTGTATGAGTGTGAATGAGTGTGTGGATGTTTCCCAGAGATGGGTTGCGGCTAGAAGGGCATCCGCTGCGTAAAATCGTGCTGGATAAGTTGGCGGTTCTTTCCGCTGTGGCGACTTTAAAAATTTCTGTTAAACATAATTAGGGAAATATATAAAAAAACGAAAAAATTCAAAGAGGGGCTAATAATTCTGACTTCAACTATATACATAGTACTAATGAATCTAATAATTCTTTAAATTTTACAGTAAAAAATAAACTGCTGCTGTGGTTGCCAGTATTTTACCGTAAAAGAAATGTCAGATTTTTACTGTAAACTTATCATATTTCATTACTTTTTAGTGTTAATACAACAATATTCTAACATCTACACATCATATCTTTTGTCACACAAACATAAACACAACCATAAGCAGGTGTGGATGACAAAGTCATATGATGAACCAAAGCTCATATCAAACTAATTTTAACATAAGCAGAAAGAGAAACACTAAACTATAGAAGGCACTCCATGTCATTCACACAACTGCTAAACGCCATCATGGTAACATATATATAAAATTAATATAATGCAATAAACACTATTTATCAACATTAGATGTAACATAAAACTTTAATGTACATTACTAAAGGGAAAAAACAACAAAAAAACATCATAATGTTCATCATAACAGGAAATTTATGGTTATTCACCGTATATATTAAGAAAACTTTTTACCGTTTAAATCATGGCCATTTTTTATACTGTGCACTATTTTTCCTTCTTGTTTAAACTACTTATAACGCACTTAAATTTGTGTTGGGACAACATGAATGTATTTTGTGGAAGCGTGCATTTTTACAGTGTATAGTCCTTGGCAGAATAGGCTTCTTTTAAAAAAAACATTAAAACATTTCTGAACGTTAACCTTTAGAGCAGCACTGTATATTTTTAGCCCCTTTAACATGCTGTTATGAGTGTGATGTCATTGCAATGGGCCAATGAGGAGCCAAGGCTCGCAATATATTATTCTGCTCACAGCAGGGCCCGTAGAGAAAGTAAACATGCTGGGTCTTTAACACAATACATTCAGCCTGTAGATTGTCTCTCCTGAGGAAGGGAGAGGAGGCCCTTCGTGGCTTGGAGGGGTGTTTTGGGGCCCCTGAATCCCCATGCCCAAACACGCTCCACCAGCCTTTCACTCCGCACATTTCAACACAAGCACATTCTGGCTCAGTCTGAACCATGCAGAAACTCGCTCTCCAACACTGCACTGGCAAAAGCACTGAAAAACGACCCTCACACTCTCTCCGGCCCCACAGAGTTAAATGAAATGAAAGGAAGACGATTACAGGGTGGGTTTTTTTTTTCAGCCCAAATTGCTATGCAGGAAAAGAAAATCAGCAAATGGAGCCTTGACTGGAAAAATGAGAACTAGTTTTAATGTCTAATGTGTTTGCAGCTCTCAAATAAAAAAAACAAAACAAACATATTAAGGTTTATTATTGGTTGGTTGTAGTTAGGTCATTAAATTATTTGAGTGGCATAATGTCAGCTTCTAAAATGAGCTAAAATGAACTCATTTTGAACTGAGAGAAGTTGTCTGAGCCTCAATATTATCAGGAAGGCTATTCTAGAGTTTAGGAGCCATATGAGAATGTTCTACCTCCTTTAGTGGACTTTGCTATTCTGGGTACTACCAAAAGCCACGAGTTTTGAGATCTTAAAGAGCGGGTTGGATTGTAGCGAAACAGAAGGATGGTTAGATAAACAGGAGCTAGACTATTTAAAGCTTTAGGTAAGAAGCAATATTTTCGAATCAATATGGAACTTAATACGCAGCCAGTGTAAGGAAGATAAAATTGGGCTGATATCAGGGCCGAAGTGGGACTCCTTTTCAGCCCTGGAGTTTCAAGCCTTAGACCGTCCCACTTCAGTTAATGACTGACTATTTTAAAATAACATCATTTCCAATTCAGTACTTCAGTAAAGATTTATTTAAACAGTTAACACAATGTAATGTTTAACAGTATCATAATCTATTTTCTGTAAGAATTAGTGCTCATAAATATCCAAACATTGAAATGTAAAAATATCAAATGGATACAAATATATAATAAGCTATATGTATAAAATAAAGATTCAAATTAAACATATTGAAATGTCTAATGACACTGTCACGTCTTTTTTTAAGGAAACAGCTGCTTTATAACTTCAAATATTTTTCATAAATATGAGCACATTAAAGGGTAGCTAAATCTCCAACATTTTTTAAAACATCACTCTGTCCTTTTCTGCAATATCTGAATATGTATTCTGTGCAAAATTGTTTACAGATATCTAGTCCTTAAACACAAATAAAGAATAAAACAAATATTGCACTGTTATCTGCCAGACCTTTTCTAACCACAGTATTACTTTCTAATGATGGCTTCATGTTTTTTCCCCTTTTTAGCTTTCTGATCAAGTTAAGTCAGGTTTATTAGTGTAGAGAATCATCTGATTTCATTATTGTCTCCAGGCATTTTTCATTCAGCAGGTGTAATATTCATTAATATTAATTATTCAAATTCTTATATTCACTCAATGACAGTCCTACCTGACCATTCTAGTGTGTTGGGCTTATGACTGGTGCTTGGTAACTTTACGGGGCCTGCCTCTTCACTATTAGCAGCAAACTGGACACGAGGCTGCTGCTGCTGAAGAGCTACAGAACAGGAAAACGTTCGGTACATGAACGGGGGTTTGCAGACATCGTTGTTTTGCACTGCTCCTAACTAGCTTAACGTTAAAGAGCCCCTATTATGGGTTTTTGAAAATGACCTTCCATGTAGTGTGTAACACTGCTCTTAGTGAAGTGAAATATCCAGCTAAAGCTTAAATCTGAAAGTGGACAGTTTTTAAAACTATTGATTCATCTATAAAAGAGTCGACTCATAGCGGTTTAAATGAATCGTCTTGATAACGAGTCTTCAGCCGTTTCGGCGTGACGTTGTTACGAAACATAATTGTTGCGCGCGTAGACCCGGCAAAATTTAAACCTGCGGCCCCGCCCACTAACACAGCAGCAAGACGCTCATGAAGACGCTCATGAAGACGCTCATGAAGACGCTGTGTTTACCTGGATATTATTGGAAGTGTGAGGGAAAGGAGTCGTTCAGAAATCTGCACGCTTACAATGGGTGATTATCACTACACAGCTCATGCATTAGTTTCTTCCTCCATCTTGTAATGGACAGACAAGACACCAGGGGTGCAGGCAAAATAAGGATAAATTATTAGGTACACCGGCAGGCTGCTGAACGCTGGGCTTCAGGCTGGTGAGCAGCACTGAAAAGGCTTGCGAATGGAGAGCGGGAGCCCGCAGAGATAGCTTGTCAGAGGACAGAGGATGCTACAACTCTCCGGCTGGGGGTGTGATCGTTTAGAAAAGCAGAGTACAGGTCAGCCCTTAGAACATATAGCAGTTCACGAACGAGGTGCCACAGCAATGATTGCAAATAGAAATGATCTACATGTTTTGTTACTAGTAACCGCGTGTACTGTATCAGGTTAACTCTTTATATTCTCATATCGCGTCTAATGCAACGTTGTAAACACAACGCGTGCTGCTTTGTTTACAGATTTAAATGCTTTCGTGAGCTCGTTCCACTACCATTTGTCGTTGCTATGGCCACCGTTAGCTGATCCTGCACACGTACAGCGGTCAAGGTTCAGAATAGTTCAGCTTTTGCTGCTGTGTGGATTAAAACTGAATGTGTGTCATACATATGCTTTCGGGGGTGAGGTGTCTGAATAACACTTTTGAGAACTGGGTACTGTTTACTGTGGTGTTAGTAAGTTTACTTTGAAGCGTGTTTCAGGCGTCTGCTGCGATCGGATCCTATACCAATGTTGGTGACCCGCAGGCTTGATAAACCACGCTGGGCATTTTACTGTCTCGCGCTGAACGCTGTCCACCAATGGCAACAGGCTGTCATTGGTCCAATGAGCGCAGATTAGCTTCGTGCTAAGCAGGGGTTTTGGAACAAATGAATTGCTGAACAATTCATATGGGAGTCGCTGGAATAATTAGGTAAAAATAAATGCATATTATAAGACCATGAACGTGTTTTTTGACCTTGCATACATATCAGTATGTTGTTGGAGACCCTTAAAACCGAAATATGACCCTTTTCAATGTGTAATAGGGGCACTTTAACTTACAGGCCGTTTCATCGTCTTCATGTGTTGTTGTACTCTCGCTGCCGCTGGTTTTCCCGAAAAATGTACTCAGCTTTTTTCTTGCTGTGAGGCGACAGTGCTAACCACTGAGCCACCGTGCTACCTTCTAATAAGTAAAGGATTACAATTTCTAAGTGATCTACTAAGCACTATATATATTTACAGTTGAAGTCAGAATTATTAGGCCCCCTTTGATTTTTTTTTTCTCCTTCTCCTCTCCTTTTTTTTATCTCCCAAATTATGTTTAACAGAGCAGGGAAATTGTAAGGTCACTGTAAGCTGTATAGAAGTGTCTTGAAAAATATCTAATAAAATATTATTTACTGTCATCATGGCAAAGATAAAATAAATCAGTTATTAGAAATGAGTAATTAAAACTATTATGTTTAGAAATGTGTTGAAAAAATCTTTGTGTTAAACAGAAAACAGGGAAAAAATAATCAGGGTCTAATAATTCAGGGGGCTAAAAATTCTAACTTCAACTGTATATATATATATATATATATATATATATATGTATGTATGTTTGTGTATGTATACATGTATATCAGTCAAGCATGAAATTATTTATACCCCAGGGGAATGAATAATTTTGTCTTTGACTGTATACAGTTGCAATCAGAATTATTCAACCCCCTGATTTATTAGCCCCCCCTGTTAATTTTTTTCCCCCAATTTTTGTTTAACGGAGAGACAATTTTTCAACACATTTCTAAACATAATAGTTTTAATAACTCATCTCTAATAACTGATTTATTTTATCTTTGACATGATGACAGTAAATAATATTTGACTAGATATTTTTCAAGACACTTCTATACAGCTTAAAGTGACATTTAAAGGCTTAACTAGGTTAATTAGGTTAACTAGGCAGGTTAGGGTAATTAGGCAAGTTATTGTATAATGATGGTTTGCTCTGTAGACTGCTTTTATTCTAGCCAAAATAAAACAAATAAGACTTTCTCCAGAAGAAAAAAAATATTATCAGACATACTGTGAAAATTTCCTTGCTCTGTTAAACATCATTTGGGAAATATAAAAAAAAAAAAAAAAAATTCAAAGGGGTTTAATAATTCTGATTGCAACTGTATATAAACCACAGCATAGTCATTCGTTATTATTTATTCATCTAAACGAGCTGTAAAAAGCTATTTTTTATAAAGGGTACTTATTTCAATTTACAAAGGGCTCTATACTGTAAATATAGCCTGTTTTTTTTAGGCTGACCTCCTGTGTCGACTCATCACCTCAGTATGGCTCAATCTGTGGCCACTGGTGTTTTTGTCACTTTGCCCAAAAAACCCCTGACAACAGGATCCTGTTCTGCAATTTCACCGATACCCACATGCTGCTTTTTCTGTAGGTCCTCAATTCTTCCCCGTCTGTTTCTCGCTCTTTTTTTTTTCTTCTGTATAGACACAGTGCTCGTACTGTGAGGCCTGTTGTCTGACTAAAAGCTGTGCAGCAAGGATCTGTAAACAAGCTGTATATTCTGTCTCATCATGTCCTCTGAAGATTTTGAGAATGAGGCGTCTTGAATAAATTACCATAAAGACGCTTAAGTGTCTGAATTTTCCCCTAATCACGTTATTACCATGGGATCCTCATAGATTGCAGCAGCTCGATGAAGCATTTGCCCAGAAGTTGTTCATTTGTAGCGAAAGATCACACAAGCAGCATCACAAGGATTAAAATGAAATTCAAACTGCAAATAAACTCGCTTCGTAAATATGCTCACGTGTGTTACCACAAAACCCAATTCTGGTCATTGAATAAAGACGACCTCCCCAAAAAAGATATGCTCGCCCGAATAGTAAACAGAGCTATGTGTTAAACTGTGTATTTCTATTTTCATAAATGATCCCTGTTATGGATGACTTACGTTTTTAGACATGTTTGCTGAGGCGAGAGTTACTAAGACTGTTGCTTATGCTTTGGTTTACTGATATGAACAAACTTCTATGAGTGTTAAATTTAAGTCTGGCACCCGCACTGTTTGTGTAGCACACTGTATATGAATGGTCATAGCTTTTTGAGGATCAGGGTGCTAGTATGTTTCTAAAGCCGAGTTCAGACTGCATGATTTTTAAAGTAGTCGTGTCACGGATGTTTTCACACTGCATGACTATCTGGCTTAGCGTTCTGTTGGTGGTGTGTTTACACTGTAGGATGGATCGGCGACAAGAAACTTCACACTGGATCACTTTAAAATAGGAAGAATCACAACAACTTTCAAACTACGTCTCACAACCAAACAACTGCGAGAAGTGACATGGAAACAATGTGAGGTCATGAAGTATATCTTTTGTTATTAACTACATAATGGAAAAAGAAGGCTTTAGCTTTAGAAAATGTACTTATGTTGCTCACTTGGCTTTTAAAGAGAATTAGCAATTTCTCCTCAACTTTTTTCACTTTTCGACCTGATTGTGATATTGATCAGATGACACATCAAACAGACACAGTGCTCCTGCCAAATTTCCACTAGTTTTTCCTCCATTTCTTGGGTCCAAATAAACTGAAAATGAGCGCTTTTAACTTCTCCCCCAACCTCTCGCTGGCCTGCAGGTACCCATACTAGTAAATGCTGCTCTCTCATTGACTGTAGGTGATCATGGATGTTATTTGTATATTTTGATTTATAGTTAGCTGACAATAGAGAGTATCCATTGGCATCACTTTCCCAGATGAACACGCTTTCTTGAGTGGCAAAATATTTTAAAAAGTGTCTGGTTGTAACAGTGGAACCTGCAAAAACGGTAGTATAACCAAATTATTTGCCAAGCTTACGATTACAATACATATTTGAAAACACCAATAAAATTAAACAACAACTGTGTCATAAGTTTAGAATCAAATTAATTAAAAAAAAAAATCATGTTACCTGAGCTGATGCGCACTCGAACGGAACGAGATCACGACACCAACCTAATTTTTTATTGCCGTTTTACACATTATCATCCTCTGGATAATACTTTGTCAAATCACACTGGTCTTTTGAAGTAATTCACAACTTGATGGCGAATCTTTTCCAGAAATGACAGCGACTCTTTGTCTACAAGTTTGTGGGCATTTGCACATGGTTTGTAGTTGCTACTGTCATGCGATGTGCGTTTGACATGGTGGACTGTACCTTGCATTCGTTTCATACAGATTATAAAATCTAAAAAGTTTTGTTTTCAAGTGTAGTTGATTCATTTAAAAGCACATATTTCAAGCTTTATGTGGATATATTTCTTATGTCTGTGAAGCATGTATTCGCTGAGATTCTAGTGTGTTTGTTGACAACCAAATTGCTCATCTTACCTAGAGAAACGTCAGTCTATAGCGATCAATTGGCTCCTGTACTAGTAGGGAGTGTCTTGTGTATTCTATAGTCTTTGGTATAATTTATAATTAGCAGATTAAATTATAGTTAGTTGGACTTGACCATTAAGTAGCTCGTTATAGTACAGATAGTGATGTATATTCATTTGTATATCACTCTGTATATGCTTTGTTTTGCAGATCTGGTAAGTAAAATAGTTTGTTTATTGTAACTTAGAGGCACAGTATGTAATTTGCATTACTAGAGGGCACATATGCACAACAAACAAAGACATAGTTTGATGACGCTGTAATTGTGGAATCATGGGAGTTGTGGTCTTCCTTATATCCTAAAGGACTTTATAAATAAGCTAAAAGGTTAAAAAGTATTATTGAGGTAGTATGAAACAGAGTTAGAGTAAACGGTGTAATCCACATTGTGATGAACTTGTTTCATGAGACTCTCTCTCTTTCTCTCTCTCTCTGATAAAACACAACAACGATATTTAGACAGTGTTGCTTCCAGTGTTGGGTGTAATTGGTTACAAAGTAACTAGTTACGGTAAATAAATTACTTTTAATACTGATAAATGAAAGGGATTACCTTTTATTAGTAGATTAGATAGAATTTAATTTCAGTTACTTATAATGTACTTCAATACTGTACATAAATTCAACAGATCTGTACAAATTAGTTGAGAGAAGCAGAGTAACTACTTTTTGTTATACAGTACACATTTATTTTGAGAATAATTGTATTTTTCAACTAAAGAAGGTTACCTTTAGCAAGATGATTGAATATGCATACTAAACAATTAATTGAGTAAGAAATGAATGATAATATATGATAAGTATGAAATATGGTGTTATTATCTTAAAATGTCTAGTGTTTTGATACATATGTTAATTAACTTTTCTTAAGTATTACAATTTAAAAAAATATAAAAGGCCCTATTTGACCCTATGTTATTGTCTGTTTTGAGGTTTATGTTTTATATAGTGTTTTTATGTGGTCAAGTAAGTGAGTCAAGTAAGTACTTTTCAGACTAAGTAATTTGAAATGTAATTTATATAAAATGTTTAGGTTGTGAATAGTAATCATCAATTAATTACTTTTTTTAAGTAAAGCCCTGCTCACACTGTGAGATTTCAGCTTCGATTTTGTCATCTAAGACAAATTTGGAAAATCTTAAAAGATTCCTAAAATCCTGGGCTAAAATCTGTGGTTTACAGACAGCCGCTTTGTGCCCGTTGCGGTCAGATTTTCTCTCCGATGAAGTTCTGGCAGTGTCAGAAGATTTCAGACACTTTCCTGTAGTGTGACAACAGCTGCGTTGAGCATCAATCCAAAAACCAATAGGAGCTCTAAGTTTGATGACGCAATTCATGCATCAATTCAAATGACCGCAGGGAAATGTCAAAACAGTTTTTTCTTCCTGGTTTTATTATTGAGACACGCTGTGTGGAAAATTGCAGCTACAGATTGTTTACATTTGCTGGGAGGAATCATTTCAGAACGCGGGATAGTGAAAGTGTCGCAGGTGGATGACGTCAAACTCCGGGAGCGTTTTCTTCTGTGTTTGGTGCATCTTCATTGTCATTCAGTCTGACTTTATAACGGCTGAGATCATACAGTGTGACATGAGAGCCATGTTCGTGCAGCCTGACATGCTACAATCGTTCAGGATTATAAAAAATCTCACAGTGGGAGCCAGCCTTAACTTACCCAACACTGTTGGCTTCGCACTTTAATACAGTAGTTTCTCTTCCATGAAAAGACAAAGTGAAAAGGGAAGAGGAAAACACCAAGACAGGAAATGACGATTGTCGCTGATATAGAAATTTTAGAGGACAAGGTGCATCTCACAAAAGGTAAGTATATGCAAATCAGGTAGGCACTTAAACATTTTCTTGAAAGGAGATTGCTGAAGCAGATGCTGATAAGAGACGATCATGACGCGACACAAAACCAGCTGAGCTTTTATTATGCCAAAATTCTCCACTTTTGTTTTTTCTGCTTGTGATCCGTGACTTGTGATCCGTGCTTGTGACAGCGCACATTGGATAGTTTATCAAAGGTCTACCACTGGATCTTATCTTAACATAGTTGATAAATGTGATATTTTATTATTCTTGTCTCAATCTAACGACTCTCTTTGAATTAATCAGATAACGTGTTTTGGCTGAGTGCAAAGATAAGTTAATATAATAATTTATTTTACCATGTACACTGATTCTGCACATTGACTGATTGCTTGTCTTTGTTTCCTATATTGTATAAACTTATTGTATTTTTGATTGCCATTATTGATTATTAAAACTGATATTCAGCAAACGGGAGGATATGTTTCGTATTTGTCAATGAAAATGAAAGGAGGCAGTCATGTTATAGGCTCCATTTTGTTGTAAATATGCATACAGAGAAGATGACAGTCATATAAATATGTAGCTACACGATGCCTCAACATTTTTATTGTCTGTTACTGTCATTTTTATATCAAAATGAAAACAGGCATCTTATATCATGTTTTCATTTTTATTGTTAGGACATTTAACAACAGCCAGGGTGATGTGAAGGATGTTATAAAGTACCCTGTTCCCTTTGAAGATTTACCCGACGTGTCCTCTGGAGTTTGCGTTCCATAGCAAACCTGTAAAGTTTGAACTTAAGGAAAGGATGCAAGGCTGAACTTTGTGCACCTAATATTCAAAATAAGCCCCAATTACATAGGCGAATGTTGGCAGTCACGCCTCCATTTTAAGATGTCTCCTTTTTCCCCCATCCACACTTACACGGAGAAGCAGCGTCTTAAAATCAAAACGGCCTCTTCAACGTTTCCAAAACAATCTGTTTTCAGGGCTTGAAAACTCCGAGGTAGTGTGAATAGAAGACGTAACCAGAGCAAAAGCTAACCTTTAAACTAAATGTATTAGTGTAAACGGGGCCTTAGAACCATTCTACACGATAGTGGAAAAACGGCTATTAAGCAATGAAGAATGTGAAACTTGTAGTCAATTACTTTTTTAGTTCTTGTCTACTCAGAAATTCTGGGAAAATTGTAAACAAAAAACAAAATGAAAGTGATTCTCAGTTTCTCAGAATCGCACAAATCTACATTGTTCTGTCTTCTGCATTTCTGCGTTTTCCAACAGTAAAGGAACGAACCAGTTCTATGTTGACACCTTGTGGACAAAATCTTTTGCGCATATTGTTCTGATGACAATTTTTTTTTGTCAAACGCACTGTACATTGACTCTTCTGTATGCCTAAAAACTCAAGTAGATGTTTTGTAGATGTTTCCAGCACTCACATTTTCCAAAGAAAAAAACAACAACTGTATTTTGCTTTCATTTCTGTCAGTACTTTCCAAACTGCTGTTCTTTTCTTTCGGTCACTCGTAAAATTTTGATTAGGAAAAGATTGAAGTGTGAAATGGAAATATGAAGTGTAAGAAACAGGAAAGAGTGGAGGGGGGGCTTAGAAGAGAGAAAGTCCATATAAAGAAAGCGCAAATCCGATATCCCAAGAGAACTAGTCAGGAAAAAACAGAGCGAGGGCTTAAAAGAACTGAACAGCCAGATAGAGGGATTCTGCTATCACTGCTACAACAGTAACCATAAACAAGAATGAAAACCAAGGGGCCAGAGAAGAACTGCCCCTTCCCTCGCTTCACTTCAAAGATAGGTGATAATGATCCGCTTACATAACAGTTGGAAGGAGAATGAGAGAGAGAGAAAGAGTGAGAGAGAGGCCCGTTCTGTGTGAGGGAGGTTTTGTATAGGCCAAAAGAATGCCCATAAAGGGCTACTTTTCACAATAATTTATGTGCTCAGAGACATGTGGCCTGTGTTATGTTATTTACATTCACTTTTCATTTCTTTTTCACAAAATGGCTCACATCATGAGGCTATATAAAATGTATAAAATGCATGCTGTATGTTGGGGTGGTAAAGCTGTGCTCTCTGCCCTCTCGGAGAACTGTTATGAATGTATGGAGCCCAGTGTGTGCAGTTTGTACAGGGGAACAGTTTGCACGATGGTTGCTTTTCCATCACGCACACTCACACTATATACAGTTGAAGTAAAAATCATTTGCCCTTGTGTTTTTTTCTTAACTTCTAGCAGAAGTTGGCCAGCAGATCGCAAAGCTCTGCTGGGTTTGTGAATGTGCAAAATTTGGAATAAACAAGAAGGTGCAAGGCCATTGACGACAAAAAAAAATTAGATCACAGTTCATTTTGATGGTCCGTTTGTTAAATTAAAGTTACAGTTCATCGACATGCCAACTGGCTCTCATTAGATTATAAGTAGACTGTTAGGTTGGAGTTTGGGTTAGTGTATGTTGACATGTGCTTGCAAAGTTTCTTATAGTCAGTTAAATGTCTGTTGAAGGAGCAGTATCAGCAGATATTAAGCAGACAGTCTACTAATACTCAAATGGACCATCAACATAAAGTGTTACCAAAACTGCTTTTTCCAACTGCTTACACACATTTTCAAAACCGTGTTACCTTTTTTTCAAAACTGTAAACATGGTTGTTCTAAATCTAAAGCTCTTTGCTCTTGCATAATCATATACAGTTGAAGTCATAATTATTAAACCCCCTGAATTATTAGCCCCTTGTTTATTTTTTCCCTAGTTTCTGTTTAACAGAGATAAGATTTTTTTCAACATATTTCTAAACATAATAGTTTTAATAACTTATTGGCGGGCTAATAATTCTAATAATAATTTTAACTGTATCTGTTACAATACGATGTTCTTCAGTGAGAGCGTGTGTGTGTGTAGTCTGGCGAATAAGTGTAACATTTTGATTGGTTGTGTTTGGAAAAGGATAGCAAGTGGCTTCCTGTTAGATGTTTGTGTTTTAGGTAGAGAGTTGTGTGTAGTGTTTTGAAAAAAGTGTTTTATGCAATTGAAAGTTGAGAAATAGCTTCTGGTTTTGGAGATTTGCTGTGTAGTTTTGCAATTTGAGTGAGAGGTTTCGGAAATCATGTGACATGAAAAGATTTTATATGTAAGCAGTTGAAAAAAAACTAACAGGGAGATCTATGTCTACAGAACAAATCATTTGTTATACAATGACTTGCCTAATTACACTAGCTTGCCTAATTAACCTAATTAAACCTTTAAATGTCACTTTAAGCTGAATACTAGTGTTGTAAAAAATCTAAATGTTTTTAAAAAATGTTTTGTACTGTCATCATGACAAAGATGAAAGTAATCAGTTATTATAAATTAATACAAATGTGTTGAAATGTGTTGAAAATATCCTCTTTCTGTTTAACAGAAATTGAGGAAAAATATATAAGGGGGCTAGTAATACAGGAGGTCTAATAATTCTGACTTCAACTATATGTATAGCAGTTACATGCACGCAAAGCTGCTGTATGTATTTGTGTGGGTCATTTGGTACAAATGTGAAGCAGATTGTGGATGTTTGTGTGCTGGGTTTGCCTTCTTACCAGAGAACAAAGCATGCATTTTTCATTCGTTTTCAGTTTCATTCCTTAAAGAGCCCCTATTACACATTAAAAAGGTTCATATTTCAGTTTTATGGGTTTCCAACAACATACTTTTATGCATGCAAGGTCAAAAACACTTTCATGGTCTTATAATATGAATTTATTTTTACCTAATTATCCCAGCGACTCCCATATGAATCGTTCAGTGATTCATTTGTTCCCAAATCCCTCCTTATTGCGAAGCTAATCTGCGCTGATTGGACCGATGACAGCCTGTTGTGATTGGTCGACAGCGTTCAGCGCGGGACAGTAAAATGCCCAGCACAGGCACCCCTAGGTCGCCAACATTGGTATAGGATCCAATCGCAGCAGACGCCCGAAACACACTTCATAGTAAACTTACTAACACCACAGTAAACAGTACTCGGTTCTCAACAGTGTTATTCAGACAGCTCAGCGCCGAAAGCAGTGCAGTTAAACATTAGCATATTGCTCTATTCTTAAGTATGACACACATTCAGTATGCTGCACATGTGTAAGAACAGCCCACGGTGGCCATATTAACCACAAATGGCAGTGGAACGAGCTCACAAACGAATTTAAATTCGTAAACAAAGCAGCGTGGCATTAGACGTGATATGAGAATATAAAGAGTTAACCTGATACAGTATAAGCGGTTACAAGTAAAAAAACATGTAGATTATTTCTATTTGCAATCATTGCTGTGGCATCTCTTGCGTGAAGTGTTATATGTTCTCAGGGCTTACCTGTACTCTGCTTTGCCCAACAATCACATCCCCAGCTGTGGGGTTGTAGCGTTCACCAGCGCTCCTCCTCTGTCCTCTGACAAGCTATCTCTGCGGGCTCCCATCGCGCTTACCCTGAGCCTGCCTAAGCCTTTCTTGTGCTGCGCACCAGCCTGAAGCCCTGCGTGCAGCAGCCTGCCTTTGTTTGACTTTGTGTCTAATAAACTCCTTATTTTGCACCCCTGGTGTATTGTCTGTCCATTACAAGATGGAAGAAGAAACTAATCCATGAGCTGTGTACTGGTAGATCGCCCATTGTAAGTGTGCAGATTGCTGAACCACTCCTTTCCCTCACACTTCCAATAATATCCAGGTAAGCACAGAGTCTTCATAACTCATGACTTTAGGATCTGTTTGTCTTTGCTGCTGTGTTAGTGGGCGGGCCGCAGGTTTAAATTTGCACGTGCAATAATTATGTTTCGTATTCACGTCACGCCGAAACAGCTAAAGACTAGTTATCAAGACGATTCATTTAAACTAGTATGAGTCGACTCTTTTTTTTTTTTTGATGAATCAATAGTATTAAAAACTGTCCACTTTCAGATTTAAGCCTTAGCTGGATATTTCACTTTACTTAGAGCTGTGTTATGCACTACATGGAAGGTCATTTTTAAAAACCCATAATAGGGGCTTTAAAGAGCCCCTATTATGGGTTTTTAAAATGCTTCAAATAAATCATCTTGATAACGAGTCTTTAGCCGTTTCAGCATGACGTCGATATGAAACTTAAGCCCCGCCTAACTGTTGTGCGAGTAAATCCGGGAAAATCTCGGTTGAATCAAGTCATGAAGATGCTGTGCTCAGCTGGATATTATTGAAAGTGTGAGGGAAAGATAGTGTTATTTTCTCTATCCAAAGATGAAACTGTGAAAAGGCAGTGGTTGAGGTTTATTTTTGCAAAAATACCTCAGCATTATCGACCCAGTCTTGTGCTGTGTTCCCGTAATTTTTCTGACGAATGCTTCTGCAATCTACCTTGTTAAGGGAAGGATCAGAAAAGACTATTGATGTATGGAACTTTGTCAAAGCTCGACAGGAACTTTATCAGTACACAGTTCATGGATCAGTTTCTTCCTCCATTTCACAAGTGTAAGTGCAATTAAAATGGTTGCCTCTTTGTTTTGTCTAGCTTGCAAATTATGTATTTATGTATTATATATGTTTTGTTACTTGTAACCGCTTGTACTGTATCTGGTTAACTCTTTATATTCTCATATTGTGTCTAATGCCACGTTGAAAACGAGACGCATGCTGCTTTGTTTATGGATTTAAATGCGTTTGTCAGCTCGCGTTCTACTGCCATTTGTCTTTGCTATGGCCTACTCATATGGTTCACTCTGTCTCGCGCTAAACGCTGTCGACCAATCGCAACAGGCTGACATCGGTCCAATCAGCGTAGATTAGATTTGCGCTAAGGAGGGGTTTGGGAACAAATGAATCACTGAACGAATCATATCGGAGTCGCTGGGATAATTAATAGGGGCTCTTTAATGCATATCAAGCAGAAATTTAATAGCACTGCTTATAATTGGCTAGAATCTGTATAAAATGATTGAGATGTGTTTTTTTGCTTGTTTTCGCCTCATGAATGCAAGAGCCTCATGCTGTGCTTTTCTGAAGGTGAGGCTCGTGTTTGCCCTTAACAGGTTTGTTTATTCAGTGGAAAATAAAAGTGAAAACAGTGGGTTCTTTCACCATGTCTTTACCATGTGCGTGTGTGTTTACGTGCATCTGTGTGTGTTTGAGTGGTCAGACAGCGACCCATCTGGTTCCAAACACCCCCTGAGTTGCAATAAACAGTACAGTACACATTTTTGTATTTATTTTTTATGATCCGCATGAATCAGCGTATTCGGATTAGCTCACACTAACGCTGCGTTTATGCCATGTCTGAATTATCACAAGATGACAAATCTCAAGTGAAAACGCTTTGAAATGCAGTGGAATTTTAATGAATTGTGCTAAAAAGCGTTTTTTAATCAAAACTCATAACATTAAATGAAGGTGACATGATGGCTCTGGTTAGCACTGTCGCCTCACAGCAAGAAGGTCGATGGTTCGAGTCCCATTTCTTTGTGAAGTTTGCATGTTCTCACCGTGTTCGAATGGGTTTTCTCCAGGGGCCCCAGTTTCCCCTACAGTCCAAAGACATGCTCTATAGGTGAATTTGTATGAACTAAAATGGCCGTAGTGTATGTGTGTGTGTGTGTGTATGAATAAGAGAGTGTTTGGGTGTTTCCAAGTACTGGGTTGAGGCTAGAAGGGCATCTGCTGCGTAAAACATATGCCGAATTAGTTGGCGGTTCATTCTGTTGTGGCGACCCCTGATAAATAATGGACTAAGCTGAAAAAAAATGAATGAATGAATGAATAAATGAATAACATCAAATGCTTCTTTACAGAACACTATTAATATATTAAAGGGGTCCCATTTTTTACAAGATGTAAAATGAGTCTCAGATGTCTCTAGTGTGTGTATCTGAAGTTGCAGCTCGATGTACCACACAAATATATTTTTTTAATATTTTATAATCATTTTTAATAACTCTGAAACTGACCCCTTTTAGACTGTGGGTCTAACCCCGATTGGGCTGTTTTGGTGACTGTCGCTTTAAATTCAAATGAGATTGTGCTCCCAGCTTTCTTTTCGAAATTATCTTCAGCAGGCACAGTGCTAAAACTCTAATGGACGGCTGCAAGATTAACAAGATTAGCCGAGCACAGGCGGGGGCAGAGTTGAAAACGAGGCCGTCGGGTCGGACACTTCGGGGCTCAAAGTTGCTGCAGTCATGATGACCGATGACATGGTGTGAACATTTATTTATTTATTTAATGCAATAAGATTAAAAGATTTACAGTACAAATAAAACAGAATACAGTCTCTACAAACTAAAGTTCATTTTTAAACAACTGAATTATGAATTAAATTTGAGTAGCCTATATAACAAACGCATGAGAAATAAGGGGAAAACGAGAGGGCACATAAAAAGGAAATAAATATCCACGATTAAGATTATTTTGGGTAATGAAAGCCTTTTTTAAAAAGCATCTTAATCCAAAAAGATTAAACAAAAGGGCCAAAATAAGTGAGCTACACTTTAAGTAGAAATTTCCCAGAAAGAGCTAAATATATCAATGCTGCTTTTAAATTCTACGTGAGCGACAACGTCCGATTGATGCAACAAAGTTGAGAATCCTTCAACTTTATGCAAATGAAGAGCGACTTTCTTGAGCGAAAAGCAATAGGAGCACCAGTAGTGCTCGATCTTCCCTCAACTCGCTCAGAGGCTGGTTGTATTCTCCGTGCTATGAACCTACACAGACCTGCGTTTATAGCAGGTTGCCACCCAGAGCGATAGGCAGCTGCTAGTGTGAATTAGGCATAATACTACACACTTGTTAAATATAACAGAAAATATGACCCACTCATGACTCACTTATCCATTTTGAATGGATGTTTCCCAAACTAACGTACACTGTAAAATTGCTTGGTTCCACACAATCGGTTTGTGTAGAGACAACATGAAGGAATTAAGTTAACTTATTTTAGTTTTTACAAATTTAAGTGTTTTGAACATAAAACAATTAAATTGTCCCAAAAAAAAATCAAGAATTTTAGTTGTTCCAGCATTTTATATATCTAGTTTACATAATTCTTTTAGTGCCTAATTTTAAAATGCAAGAAGTGCGGAAAAAGGTCAATAATGTCTACGCTTTGCTGTGTTTTAATGTATTGTCATCGATGTTGGCAAATTCAGTGCGGTACATTACTGCTGTCTGTTGATTTGGAGTGAGGCTGCTTGCTCAGCGTTTGCGTTTGGAACAGACCTTGAGGTTATCTTCGATTGGGTAAACATAAAAAGGGCCAAAAAAACAGCCACACGATTATGTAACTTCAGGCAAGCTCTATACCTTAGATATGGCAAAAGTCCATTAGCAGGCCTCCGTTGCGCTCAGGGCTACGCAGGTGTGCTTTCTGCTTATAGAGAAGGTATGTGGCATACAAATTTACACGCCGCTCAGGGTTGTTTACGCTCAAGCACGAGAGGGATCAGAGGCGCTGGAAATATCCCATGTGCTTCTGTGACTCGGCCGTTTGTATCTCCAGGATGATGTGGTCTAATTTTATACCTAGAGAGTTGAGTCTTGAAAGTGTTTGTATTAAAAGATTGCGTGTGACCAGGGGTGTAAAATACCTCAGTAATCCGAGTTGACTCATGTTCTCATTTTTGCAAATTCTTACTTAATTACAGTTCGAAATGACAAATACTAGATAGAAGAATTTACATGAATACATATTTACTATTTGACTGTTTACAGTAGTAAGTAGCAAATGGTAAACATACAATTAAATGGATGTTCTTAATTTGCTACCAATGATTTGTTTTTAAACGGCATTGATTCAGCTTGTTATGCAACATGTTCATATTTTTTTTCCAGTATTGGCACCTCACAGCGAGAAGGTCGCTGGTTCGAGCCTCGGCTGGGTCAGTTGGCATTTCTGTGTGGAGTTTGCATATTCTCCCCGTGTTTGCGTGGGTTTCCTCCCCCACAGTCCAAAGACATGTGTTATAGGTGAATTGAATGAGCTAAATTGGCCGTAGTGTATGTGAATGTGTGCAAGAGTGTATGGGTATTTCCCAGTGTTGGGTTGTGGCTGGAAGGGCATCCGCTGCATAAAAAAACATGTGTTGGATAAGTTGGTGGTTCATTCCGCTGTGGCGACCACAGATTAATAAAGGGACTAAGCCGAAAAGAAATAAATGAATAAATGAATGAATTAATGAATAACAAGCTATGCTTGACTCAAGCTTAAACAAACCTTGTTAAACAGCTACAAAGAAAAAATAAATCTGCCATCGAAAAGCACGAACAGTTTCACTTTCTCCAGAGAGCTCGCGTGTGCTTGCTGTGCATCTGTATTGGAAATATCGAACGTCTTGAGCTATTGATAATAATGTGCACGTGATTATTGAAGTGCTTCTGATATCTGATCCTTTCAGAAATGGACAAACGATGCAGATCATAGCAAACTATTTCTCACTTTCTACAGGACTGACCCTCCATACATGTTGTTTTGATGTCCGCCAAGGGGCTCAAGCATTAATTAGGGGGGAGTAAATGCCCCCAAAGCCTCCTGTAATTTGCACCCTGTTTGTATGTCTATCTGACAAACAACCTTATGATATTTATTTTACCTAAATATCATGAAACAAGAATTTACTCTCCCATTTTTTATTTTTGTGGGGCTACTTTAACTTTTTTTTTTTTTAAATATTGAAGTAAAATCTAAATCTGCGCTATTTTACAGCTAGATATTTGAACTTTTAACCTTTCAGATTTTCACTCAATATCTGTATTTTCACCTGAGTATCTTTTCTGAGTACATATGACACATTACTGGAGTGTTAATGATAAAAGGCCCATTTTGAGCTGGTGTGCATGTGTGAGCAGCTTCTTAACACCTCAGGCAGGTCTCTGTAAAGCATAAGCCGCACCCTTCATCAACAGCTCAGAGAAAAGGCTGGTCTGAGGCAGACTGTGCAAAATTTCCATCACCTTTAGGCTTGACATCAACACAACGGACATTACAATAAAGCACATTTTTTAAAAATACCTGATGTGGTCATAAATGTTCAGAGAACAAGTGTCATGCCTGGGCTCTCTCAGGAAGAAAAAGGATTGCAAGATTTATCAAACACGTAGATTTATTTATAAACACTCACTTGGAAGACATCGGAAACACAGGAGACTCAGGAACGACATGGAATGTAGACAGACATCACTAAGAATACCGGACAAGGAGCTAAACCAAACACAAGAGGTGCGTCACACACTTTCACACTGAAAACAATAAAAATAACAAGTGCGCTTTAATTACCCGGATGATGCACTCATTCAACCAGTAAAATGAAGTGTGTAATGATGGACACATCACGCACTCAATGACCTCAGCTTTGCTCATGTAGTGGAAGGGGCGGAGCTATCGGGCGCACACCTTGGATAACTATTTGTTTTGGATTATGAAAGCAAAATTCTCCTACGAGAGTGATTATAGCGCCTCCCAATGGTGAATGCAGTCATACTCATGGCAGGTATTATTTGGTCATTTATTTCACTAATTTGGCAATTGTCAAATGTCATCAGGGAATCGGTTTGAATTTCCGCTTAGTAAAAAAATATTAGTGTTCCATTTGGGACGACACTACATACATTAACTATGCTGTTGAGTGTGTAAGTGCATAAGTACATAGTGTATAGTGTGCCATTTGGGACGCAGCAAAGGACTAAAGCAAGTCACACTAGAATTTGAGTTTTCGAAATTCTGTCGTACGGCGCTGCGAAAAGGGGCGGGATTAAACAAGACTATTAGGCATTTAAAAAAGCGAGCGTTTGCTCCATGTTTTAAATTTCTGTCCAGAGAGGTCAGGTTTTGATCCTGAATTGGTCTCACGCAGTCAAGTGATGCGATTTCGCAGGTCAGAGTTCACCAAGCTTAAACTTTGCACTGCAGCGAAATGCGGAATATGACCCTGCATTTCCAGTCTGACGCATTGCATTTGTATGAATGGAAGTCTATGGGGAGAAAAGTCCAGTGTGACCGCAGCTTTAAATACAAGGGATATGATGGAACTAATGACTAACAGGGGTGAAACACAGGTCGAACTAATGAACGCTAAGAAATGGCGGGAAACAGAACAAAAGAGCACATGGGGAGGGTCACATGACGAAAACATAAGGTGCGTTCAACATGAAGCACAGCAGCAGCCGGTGATCAACAAGATTAGCCGAGCGCAGGCGGGGGCGGAGTTGAAAACAAGGCCGTCAGGTCAGACACTTCGGGGCTCAAAGTTGCTGCAGGCATGATGACCGATCACATGGCGTAATCATTTATTTATTGAAATAACAACAAAAATTTAACAGTTCAAATAAAACAAAATACAGTCTCTACAAACTATAGTTCATTTTTAAACAATAAGGGAATTATGAATTAAATTTAAATAGCCTACATAACAAACGCATGAGAATTAAGGGGGAAACCAGAGGGCACAAAAAAAGGAAATAAAGACCAACGAATAGGATTATTTTGGATAATGAAAGCATTTTTAAAAAAGCACTTTAATCCAAAAAGATTGAACAAAATTACCAAAAAAAAAATGAGCTACACTTTAAGTAGACATTTTCCAGAAAGAGCAGGTACATCAATGTACATTTCTGCATAAATAGCTTGACAGGAAATAAAATATTTTAGAATCATATATTTTTATACTACATATTTTTATATAACTTAATTTGCTAAGAAATCGTCAGGATCAATGATGATAATTATTTTAATACAAGTTTGTAAGAGTTATTTGAGTTAATATTTAGATTATTTACTAAAATATATCATTTAAATAGTTTATGTAGCTGAATACAATAGTCTGTATAAAAAGGCAGAATAAACCTGTGCAAACAATCTAGTCTTTATGAACAAATTATTTAACAAAAGATGATACTGCAGTAAAATATTTGTAGTCTTTTAAGCATCATGTGTACAAGATAGAGATGGTATGAAAAGTTAATTGTTCATGTGACAGTCACATGACGTCGGAGCAGCATCAATCTGGCCAAAATTTCTAACTGGCATGCACCGCTTTAAGACAGATTTCGATCGATCTGCGCAGCGCTGCATGAAGTCGAACGCACCTATAAGCACATGGAGCACAGGACCTGACAACAAGACAGCTCCTATTGCGTCATTTAAAATGACTGAAAGCTCAGGCTTATTTACCTCTAATGGTCGAGGTTTAGTTTCATTGTATTATTCAATGCAAGAAAAGAATATGGTTCCTATTGGCAGTACGTACATTAATTTTTTTTCTAGAAAAAAATTCTTCAAAAGCACTTGCTCAAAGCTTGCGATTCATATGTGTTTTCTGTTTATTTATGCTCTCGAATTGCAATATGATATCTAGATATTTGCACGACAACATTCAAACTTTTCTCTATACATTATAACAGAACCCTTTCTTCAGCTTAGTCTCTGATTTATCTGAGGTTGCCACAACGGAATGAACTGCCAACTATTCCAGCATATGTTGTACACATTGGATGCCCTTCCAGCCGCAAGCCAGCACTGGGAAACATCCATTCACACACACACTCACACACCACAGCCAATTTTGTTTACACAATTTACTTACTGTATAGAACGTCTTGGGACTGTGGGGGAGACCGGAGCACCAGGAGAAAACTTATGCGAATACCGGGAGAGCATGCAAAACTCCACATAGAAATGCCAACTGGCCCAGCTGGGACTCGAACCAGCAACCTTCTTGCTGTGAGGCGACAGTGCTAACCACTGAGCCACCATGCCGCTTGAATGCAGATAAATATTATTTAATATTTCATAACACTAAGCATATTAACAAATGTTATTTCTAACTTTATTAAACATTTTCAACTTTTCTAAAAAAAAATCAAGGTCCCATATTGTCATTTTAAACTAAATGTAAAGCAAGAATGAGCTATGAACTACACGAGCCTGGTAAATGACAGATAATTTAAACATGTTACACTGTATATTGATGATAATGTAAACCATTTAGTGTTTAACAAACAAATAGTGCCATCAGAAGAGCTTTATTTATTTACTTATTAATTTATAATTTTGTTGTTCCAAAAAGGTTTTCGACATTAACATCTCTGATAAACTAAATGCAGTTAGGTATAAGTATATAAGTATATGTAAGTAATTTATAAGAGCTCTTAAAAGAATATACAAGCTAAAACTAGAAGGAAGGAGACGTCCTGGTAGGCCACGGAAGAGGTGGTTGGATGACGTAGAAGATGATCTGTGTACCCTGGGAGTGCGTGCTTGGAGAAAGCAGGCTTTGGATCGGGAAGGCTGGAGTGGAGTGGTGGAGGAGGCCAGGGCTCTACATGGGCCGTAGCGCCGCCGGAAGAAGAAGAATTTATTACGTATGCTTTAAATGTGGACTGGCGGCACGGTGGCTCAGTGCTTAGCTCTGTGGCCTTACAGCAAGAAGTTTGCTGGTTCAAGTCCCAGCTGGACCAGAAGGCATTTTTGTGTGGAGTTTCCCTGTTCTCCCCGTGTTGGCGTGAGTTTCCTCCGGGTGCTCTGGTTTCCCCCATAGTCCAAAGACATGCGCTATAGGTGAACTGTATAAACTAAATTGGCCATAGTGTAGGAATGTGTGTGTGAATAAGGCCCAATCTCTATTCTACCCCTTAGCCCTTCCCCTTCCCCTCGTTTTGCATGTTCACGTGAAGGGGTATGGGTAGGGGTGTCCCAATTCTCTTTAGCTTGAAGGCGTAGGGCTAACGGGAAGTGCTAGATAGCCCTTAAAACTAAGATTTTTCAGGACCACACTTGAAACCAAGGGGTAAGAATATTTCCCAGAATACACCATCTGCAATGGCAGCATGGCTACACACAGAAGTCAGGAGATGCACAAGTTAGCATTTGTCATTATTACGAATTTTTACAACAAACAAGCACATGTTTTAATACATTCGTAACAGCATTTGTTTTTAAAATAAAATCTGATAAATCTATAAGCCATAATAATCCCTCTTTTATAGTATTCCCTCAACATTCTGTCACTCGATGACACTCGAATACCCTGTCAGAGTCTAGTGGCTGGAAATGAGCTTTTTACAGTGTCTGCTATAATGTTAATGTTGTTTTTGTGTTTACATAGATAAATATGGCCATGATGTAAATGCACAGTACAGTTACGATCTAATGTAATAACATAATATAATAACATAATATATAATAACATAATGATATAATAACATAATATATGCCTTTAGTGATTTACTGAAGATAAATATATTAAAAAAATAACACAACTGTAATAACTACAGCAGTCGTGATCGTCTGATCTCACATGAAGTAAGAGATTGCAATGACATATGTGTGCAGGTGCTGTATTGGTGTCCCATTTCTTAGGGGTACATTTTAAATCCCTTACCCTTCACACTCTGTTTCAAGGGCCAAGGGGAAGGAAAAGAGGTAGGGGTACAAAAATAGAATTGTAATTGGGCCTAAGTGTTTATGGGTGTTTCCAAATACTGGGTTGCAGCTGGAAGGGCATCTGCTGCGTAAAAACATATGGTGGAATAGATGGCAGTTCATTCCTCTGTGGCGACTTCTGAAATAGAGATGGAAAATGAATGAATGAATGTGGACCTTTAATATCCTTCCGAATTTATAATCTTCCCATTCCTTTCTAATTCATTTTACGTAACCTCATTGGTTGTACCACAATTATAGCCCATACCTCATATTTTAAATAGACCTAATTTGTATTTTGAATTCTTGTATTTGACACTATCTAATAATTCTTTAGCACAGTCTTTGTAAAAAGAATCTTTGTGCTGTATTTTCCCTGCACCAAACATGAAGCATTCCTCCCTGGACAAAGAGCTGAAATGTAGAGTCATATGTCTTCTGGTAAACAGAGTGACTTCATGTTGGCCTTCTTCAATAGTGGCTTCCTTCAAGCCTCTCGCACACTGAGGCCAAATCTGTGACATGCTGAGAGATTGTCCAGACATCCAGCGTTTCTTCCATTTCAGCCAAAGACTTCTGGCTGCTTGGTCACTTCTCTGACAATCGGCCTTCTTGTTCAGTTTGGTAGAAGAGCCTGATTTCAGTGGTGTCTGTTTTTTCCATTTACTTTAATGGAACAATCACAGCCTCCAGAATGAGGCCAAGTTTTAACCAGTTATTAACCTTCTCAAGGATTTTTCTTACTTAATCTCAAGGTACCACAGTTCTTCATTAATAAAGATAGCAGAACTAATCTGATCTGATGATTTAGTGGTGTTACACAGCAGATACAAAAAAGAACAGTCAAGTATGGTTTTATTTGTGTCTCCACGTGAGCCTGGAACGTCATGGCATGGTTATAAACTGTTTTCAGTCTGGAATTTTAGGCACGGTTAGACAACTATGATGACCGTGTTGGACTGGTAGAAAGCATGACACCGCTACTTTGTTCCCTAGAGTTAAACATTTGAGTTTAACAGTTTTTGATTCCATTCTTTTAGCTTAGCTTAGACCATTGAATCGGATTAGACCATTAGCATCTGACTTAAAATTGACCAAAGAGCTTTCGATAATTGTTCTATTTAATGCTTGATTCTTCTGTAGTTACATTGGGTTCTAAAACCGATGGAAAATGAAAAGTTGTTTTTAAACTGCCAGTAGCCATTGACTTGCATTTTATAAATTATCTACAATTTAATGGTCTGGGTGTATACGTTTAACATTCAAAACGAATACAGGGATAATTAGGAATAGAACACAACCAGGAACTATGCTTCTAACTACAGCTCTAGAGGTGTAGTTGCAAATGTAAAAGTTTGCAGCGCAGTTTGCGAATGTTTGTTGGAATGATGCATTTGGGAAACACCAAATCAATTAACTATGTTTGTTACGACAGAATTTGCGACCTTAGTTGGCTAGACCTAGACCTTGCAACCTTAGTTTGACTGGTAGAAAGCATGACACTGCTGCTCTATTGCCTAGAGTTAAATATGTGTTTAACAGTTTTTCCATTCAACCAATCTTTTGGCTAAGCTTAGCATAGTGCATTGAATCAGATTAGACCATTAGCATCTCATTCAAAATTGACCAATGAGTTTTCGATAATTGTTTTATTTAATGATTGACTCTTCTGTAGTTACTTTGTGTACTAAAACCGATGGAAAATGAAAAGTTGATTTTACTTCTTATTCAGTTTTTTTATTCCAAACTGCCAGTAGCCATTGACTTGCATTTTATTAATCATCTACAATTTAATGGTCTGGGTGTATACGTTTAACATTCAAAAATGAATAGGGGGATAATTAGGAATAGAACACAACCAGGAACTATGCTTCTAACTACAGCTCTAGAGGTGTAGTTGCAAATGTAAAAGTTTGCAGCGCAGTTTGCGAATGTTTGTTGGAACGATGCATTTGGGAAACACCAAATCAATTAACTATGTTTGTTACGACAGAATTTGCGACCTTGGTTGACTTGACCTAGACCTTGCAACCTTAGTTGGACTGGTAGAAAGCATGACACTGCTGCTCTATTGCCTAGAGTTAAACATGTGTTTAACAGTTTTTCTATTTAACCAATCTTTTGGCTTAGTTTAGCATAGTGCATTGACAGAATGTACAAGTTTGCTACGCAATTTGCGAATGTTTGTTGCAATGATGGAGTTGGGAAACGCCAAATCAACAAACTATGTTTGTAACGACAGAACTTGTAACCTTAGTTGGCTAGACCTAGACCTTGCGACCTTGGCTTAGTTGGACTGGTAGAAAGCATGACCATGCTGCACTATTGCCTAAGGTTAAACATATGTGCTTAACAATTTTTCCATTCAACCACTTTTTTCGCTTAGTTTAACATAGTTCATTGAATCATATTAGACCATTAGCATCTCACTCAAAATTGACCAAAGAGTTTTCAATAAATGTTCTATGTAATGCTTGACTCTTCTGTAGTTACATCGTGTACTAAAACCGATGGAAAACGAAAAGTTGCTTTTACTCTCATTCTGTCTTTTTTATTCTCAAACTGTCAGTAGCCATTGACTTGCATTTTTATAAATCATCTACAATTTAATGGTCGGGTGTATAAGTTTAATGTTCAAAACGAATAGGGGGGATAACTGGGAATAGAACACAACCAGGAACTATGCTTCTAACTACAGCTCTAGAGGTGTATTTGCAAACGTACAAGTTTGCAGCACAGTTTGCAAATGTTTGTTGTAACGATGGATTTGGGAAACACCAAATCAATTAACTATGTTTGTAATGACAGAACTTGCAACCTTAGTTGGCCAGACCTTGCAACCTTAGTTGGCCTAGTTGGACTGGTAAAAAGCATGACATTACTACTCTATTGCCTAGAGTTAAACATATGAGTTTAACATTTTTTGAATACATTCAACTAATCTTTGGCTTAGCTAAGCATAGTGCATTGAATCAGATTAGACTATTAGCATCTCACTCAAAATTGACTAACGAGTTTTCGATAATTGTTCTGTTTAGTGCTCTACTCTTCTGTAGTTACATCATGTACTAAAACCGATGGAAAATGAAAAGTTGCTTTTACTCTCATTCTGTCTTTTTTATTCTCAAACTGTCAGTAGCCATTGGCTTGCATTTTATGAATCATCTACAATTTAATGGTCTGCTTGAGTAAATGACCAGGAAATGTCCATTCTTGTGTAAACTATCCTTTTAATATAACATTAATTGGAAATGTTTGTGCCTTTTTAAAATCAAAACCTTTGACACGTAAATTCTACCAATTTTATTTATGGGATTTGAATGCAGGAATTGAATTGATCAGTGAATTAAAATCTGTCTGAAAATACTTGATTTATAGCAACTCAGTGTGGGTCGAATTATCTCTGTGAAACTAAGCTTCCACTTCCTACAGCACGCAGGACCCAGGCTTCTCTGGACATTTGTGTAGCTTAAATTGAGATTGAGGGATTTTTTAGTGCCGCACCATTCCCCACTGGGTCCCTGCGGCTTGAAGCGTCCCAGCAGTAATTGCTCTTGGCTGACAGCAGCGTGTTTAGGTAAAACAGCTCGTAAGCCCAACGGTGGGTATGGGGCCAATTAAGCAGGAATGAGGCTCACTGTATGGATCTTAGTAATCATCATTACCATTCTGCTGGTCAAAGACTAACTAGATAATGTGTGTTTCTGTGAAGGAGTGTGAGATTGAGTTGAGCCTTTTGTGCGCCTCACAGTCTATTGACGTCAAAAGTTTTTGTTTGATTGGTTTTTAAAGCCGCTTTTTCAAATTAGGTGTGCACCCAGGAATTGCACCCGAGGCCACTTAAAAAAAATAATAATCAAGAACCGGTTCTTATTATGGTTAAAAACAACAACTACACCACATCCAAATGATTTTAAAGATGTTTGATTGTCTTTTACTGCCATCTGGACTCTTTTATATTTTCAATCTAATAAGTTAAATTAACAAATGACTCAAGAGCAAATTATGACTCAAGAGCAAATTAATCATATAAAACCAAAAATCAGTCTTAAAGTCATCATCTGTCAATTTAAATGTATTTGGATGAAAGTATTCATTTCATCCAAGCATTCACGCACAGACTCGTGGCCAATTTAGTTCATCCTATTCCCCAATAGTGCATGGGTTTGGACTATGGGGGAAACTGGAGCACCCGGAGGAAACCCACGCCAGCACAGGGAGAACATGCAAACTCCACACAGAAACACTGTCGGGACTCTTCTTGCTGCGAGGTGACAGTGCTAACCACTGAGCTACCATGCTGCCCATTAAATATATCAACTACATACAGTTGAAGTCAGAATTATTATCCCCCCTTTGAATTTTTTTTCTTTTTTAAATATTTCTTAAATGATGTTTACAGAGCAAGAAAATTTTCACAGTATGTCTGATAATATTTTTTCTTTTGGAGAAAGTCTTATTTGTTTTATTTCGGCTGGAATAAAAGCAGTTTTAAATTGTTAAAAAAACATTTTAAGGTCAAAATTATTAGCCCCTTTAAGCTAGATTTTTTTGATAGTCTACAGAACAAACCATCATTATACAATAACTTGCCTAATTACCCTAACCTGCCTATAACCTAATTAACCTAGTTAAGCCTTTAAATGTCACTTTAAGCTGTATAGAAGTGTCTTAAAAATATCTAGTCAAATATTATTTACTGTCATCATGGCAAAGATAAAATAAATCAGTTATTGGAAATGAGTTATTAAAACTATTATGTTTAGAAATGTGTTGAAAAAAATCTCCGTTAAACAGAAATTGTGGGGAAAATAAACAGGGGTGCTAATAATTCAGAGAGGGCTAATAATTCTGTCTTCAACTGTATTATGTCTTGTTAAAGGGGAAAAAAGGAGATTTGAAAATCAACCCACTTCATTTGTGAAGGTGTACAGCCACTAAATAAACAACAATTGAATGAATTAATTTTTGTGTTTGTTAGTAAAAACATGTAACACTACACTTTCTATTTGACTGAATATTTAACATAAAAACATTGAGAAAATAAGACCAAACAGCCAAAAAAACTGACCCGACAGAGCAAGAGCGATGATACCTGTGAATGTGCCATATATAGTCACACACCTGACCGATGTACAGTATGTAAGGACACACACTCAAACACAGCTGAGTCACACAAGTGGTGTGACCGTCAGCTGATAAGAGCTGCTGGATACCAGAGACATATTCTGGGCAGCGGCCGTTCCTCTGGCACTCGCCCCCCTCCGCTGTTTCCACAGGCTTTCTGACCGCACGCCAGCATTACAGACACTCGAGCTAAACTGGCAAACCTTTCAAAACCTGACTGAAGGAGCTGGCGTCATTTCTGTGATTGAGACACAAGCTAATTCTGCTGATTTGGCAGTCACATGCAGAGACTTTCTCTATTCACTGGCGTTACATATTGTATGAGAGGGGACGGTCAGCATCTCATGTTGAGGACAGAAGGAGAGTTTGTGTAATGCAGAGAGCATGTGATTATCTTCTGAGGATGATCTCTATGCTTTTCATTAAGCATGAAATCTTTTGAAGGCACATGTTCTACTCTTTGTGGACTTTTGTTAGAGGTTTGATCAAAGTAGGAATAAATTGCATGTCACTGCGCTGAACAATCAGTAATTTCTTTGCCTTTACAAAGAGTTTGCGCTGCTCAGAAGGTAAATATTTCATCAGTTCATCACTAATTCAAGGAGTCAAACCATTTTAGGGAATCAATTAAAGGAACACACCTCTTTTTTGGAAATAGATTTACTTTTACAAGTCCTCTTGTGTTAAACATTTGAGTTGAACAATTTTATTTTAGCTTAGCTTAGCATAGTGCATTGAATCGGATTAGACCATTAGCATCTCACTCAAAAATAATCAAGGAGATAATTTAATTATTTAAAGCTTGACTCTTCTGTAGTTACTTACTGTAAAGTGGCTAATTCAAAGAGTCACATCTTTTTTTGGGGGGGGAGCGCACCATTTTTTTTTTGTTTTTAGAAATAGACTTATTTTACAAATCCTCTAGAGTTAAACAGTTGAGTTTTACCATTTTTAAATCCATTCAGTCCATCTCTGAGTCTGGCGGAAGCACTTTTAGCTTAGCTTAGCTTAGCATAGTGCATTAAAACAGATTAGACCATTAGCA